>WAAF01001950.1:190839-393249 GCA_013400475.1 Tricholaema leucomelas | reverse complement strand
TACTGTGTGCAGTTCTGGAGCCCCCAACACAAGAAGGACATGGAACTGCTGGAGCGGGTCCAGAGGAGAGCCACGAAGATGATCAGAGGGCTGCAGCACCTCTGCTATGAGGACAGACTAAGAGAGTTGGGGCTCTTCAGCCTGGAGAAGAGAAGGTTTCGAGGAGACCTTATAGTGGCTTTCCAGTATTTGAAGGGAGCCTACAGGAAGGCTGGGGAGGGACTATTGACAAGGTCTAGTAATGTTAGGACGAGGGGGAATGGGTTTAAGCTGGAGGAGGGGAGATTCCGACTGGATGTTAGGAGGAAGTTCTTTCCAGTGAGGGTGGTAAGGCACTGGAACAGGTTGCCCAGGGAGGCTGTGGATGCTTCCTCCCTGGAGGCATTTAAAGCCAGGCTGGATGAGGCCTTGAGCAGCCTGCTCTAGTGGGAGGTGTCCCTGCCTATGGCGGGGAGTTGGAGCTGGATGATCCTTGAGGTCCCTTCCAACCTAAACCATTCTATGATTCTATGATCTAAGGCCTTTCTAGCAACATCTCTCTCTTCTGTTTGGTCCATAATAGACAGTTCAAAAGCTAGGTTTATTTTCAGTTGGATAATGAGAGAAGCAGTAAGTTTCATGCACGTATAATTCAGATAAAATTTAAGATCTTCATATCTTTGGTCTACAGGAGTGAAAGTCCTACACAGTACATTTGATTACATTCAAAATGTGCCACTTGACTCTGAATTCCTAGATGGCTAGGGACACTACCACTGCCTCTGCATTACCCAGAAGCAGAGGGTTAGAGCATTCAGAGGGAAATTTGAGGCACTAGAGAGAAAAGGCAACACTACTATGCCCCTCAAGTCTACAAATGGAGGTCCTTTGTTTTCCATTTCTACCCCTCCCTTCTCACACTCACCCTAAGCAAACTATTTTGATTTGGCTTAATGCACTGTTCGTTTTGGATAACAAACCCCAGGTATTTTGCCAGATTTATCCTTTCACTGGAAAACATTCAACATCTCTGATCTCCTGGAGAGCAGCGTGCCAAGAGGGGCCTAGTTGTTGGTCACGGTATGCATGACCCAAAATACCAAGCGTCCTGCCTGCTACAGATCAGGTTAAGTATCAGGAGATAGCAGATGTAGCATATGCCTTAGTTTGTCTTCACAATATTGGCTAAAATAAATGCTAAAAAAAGCAGAGCCCGTGGCTGTGCAGCAGCCAGCCTCCTGGCCAGTGCCAATGGGCTGCTTTATCCAGGCTAAGACTCTTGCCAGGGTAAAGATACAGCACAAATCTGTGCACGTGGGAGAAATGGTAATCCTCTGCCCTGGGGGTGGGGAGCACAAGGGCTAATGGCACAAAACTCAATCTCTCTCACATGAGCTCTACACTTGTAGGGAGGTTCATGACATTTTCATTGAGGGAATGATTCATACAGGAGTTTCCCCAAGGAGCTCAGCACAGTCTTTCCAGCAAGAGTCGGCACAGGAAAGGCAAATGCTGCCTGCAGGGCTGTTGGGCAGATCTACCTTTGCCATTTCTGAATATCTCTCTCCAGGACACTCCTGCCTGCCCCACCTCATTCCTGCTTGCCATCTGGGACCAGCAGAAAGTAGATGTGCAGTTCTAGGCTTCTCTCTTGTAGTCTGGGTCTCCCTTCCATCCCACAGTGTGGCATTGGCAGAGGTAGCTGTCCTGCCTGGGTGGAGATGAGGGACATCAACACCCTCAGTAGCAGCATGGCTCAGGACCTTAGGGCCGTGCTACAATTGGAAGGAGAATGACATCCACTACAGAGGCTGCCCCAGGAAAAGCTTTCCAGGTCCTCCCCTGGTGGGATATGATGCTTTAAATAGCCCATGAGCCAACACCTGGGGATCACAACCTGGGCAAAGGCAGGACACAAGTCTCTGCTTGGAGGCCAGAATGTCTCAGCTTTGAAGGACTGAGTATCTACCTTTTTGTAGATATCCCAGCTGTTTAGGACAGGTAGTCTCCAGCACAGGACACACACCAAGGCCCTGAGTATTGCTTCTCTCCCTTGCATCTCAGTGGCGAAGAGAATGGGCAGGAAAGTTTTGTGGTGGGTGGGCAGCAGGGTACAGCCAGGTCCCAGGGGGCCCTTGCCATGGGGCTGCAAGGCTAGGAGGAAAGAGCAAATCCAAAAGCAGCAGCACAGGACAGGGGAAGCTGACTGAATGTAATTGTTGGGGCTTTGCACAGGAGTGGTGACCTGGAGGCACTTTACTGGAGTGTATCTGCTGCATCTTGGAGGCTGTGCAATAGACAACCAGAGCAGTGAGACCAAGGTAACACAAGCTGTGTGGTCCAGTTGACACTCTAGAAGAAAGGGATGCTATCCAGAAGGGCTGGACAGGCTTGTGAATTGGATTCAAAGCAACCTTGTGAAGTTGAATAAGGCCAAGTGCAGAGTCCTGCACCTGGGTCAGGGCCATCTCAAGCACAAATATAGGCTGAGGAGCGGTTCAAGAGTGGTCTCGAGGAGGAGGACTTGGTGTCAGTTGATGAAAAACTCAACATGAGACAGGAATGTGTGCTTGCAGCACAGAAGGCAGACTAAATCCTGGGATTCATCAAAAGAAGTGTGACCAGCAGGACCACAGAGATGATTCTTCCCCTCTACTCTGCTTTCATGAGACCCCACCTATAGTATTGCATCTGGTTCTGGTGCCTCCAGCATAAGAGGGACATTGAACTGCTGGAGCAGGTCTAGAGGAGGGCCACAAAGACGATCAGAGAGCTGGAGCACCTTCCCTGACTCCCTATGGGTCTGGGGAGACCTTACAGCAGCCTTCCAGTGCCTGAAGAGGGCCTGCAAGAAAGCCAGGAAGGGACTTTTTACTAGCACTTGTAGTGATACGATGAGAGGGAACACACTGAAGCTTGAGGAGGGTAGATTTAGACTGGATATTAGTAAGAAATTCTTTACAGAGACGGTGGTGAGACACTGGAACAGACTGCCCAGGGAGGTTACAGATGCCCCCTCCCTGGAGGTGTCCAAGACTGTGGTGGATGGAGCCTTGATCAGCCTAGTCTAGTACATGGCAGAGGGAATGGAACTAGATGATTTTTAAAGTCCCATTCAACTTAAACCATTCTCTGAACCTCTGAATAGAGCAACAAAGACGTTTTTGAAACTATCTTTCTAAATCCACCATTCCCTGCTTACTTAAGGTGCATCTTTAAGTATACATCACACTACCAGTAACAGCAAAGCCAGTACTATCTGCCCATAAATACTACAACACACCTGTATGTAACAGCACTTACCTCTTGTCTGTGGGGCACCTCACATGATTACATGCCTTGAATGCTTTGCCAAGTCTATGAAGTAATTATCCTGGCTAATGTTTTCTAGATAAGACACACATCTTCCATTATTTTTAAAATGGAAAATGTATAGCATACCTAGTCTGAAAACCCAAATTCCTGTGGCTGCACAACAAGGCAGCAGTTCTGAACTCTGTTGGAGTGCTGACAGCAAATAGTTACCTACAAGGCCTGAGCAGTAGTCACAATATTGTAAAGGCAGGCTTCAATCAATTAAAACAAAATTTTAAGTAGAAAAGTAAGTTTTGCATATTTTTTTTTTTTTTAGGTTGGGAACTAGAAAGTACATAAGAACAAAAGTCAACAGTCACATTTTTCTTCATTTCATATACCAGTGCTTTTATATCAATGACTAAGTCATTCCTTTCCCTTGTAGGCAGTATGAAATTAATTAATTTACCCTCTTCATAGAATGGTTTGAATTAGAATCATAGAATCAGTCAGGGTTGGAAGGGACCACAAGGATCATCTAGTTCCAACCCCTCTGTCATAGGTAGGGACACTCTACCCTAGAGCAGGCTGGCCAGAGCTCCATCCAGCCTGGCCTTAAACACCTCCAGGGATGGGCCCTCAACCACCTCCCTGTGCAACCCATTCCAGGCTCACATTTGTGCATGCAAATAGAAAAAAGAACTTAAATTACAGATTATGTTTGGTTATTTTTTATCTTTCCTTTAAAACAAACATTACTAACAGAACTGCCTGGCATAAAATGTTTTGCATTTACAGTACTCAAACTGTTTCTCAGTTCTGGGTCGATGAGGTCGAAGCGATTCACCACTGCAAGAGTTTATTAAGAGTCTGGAGCTCACAAACAGCACAACCCAACCAGGGGCAGCAATAATAAAAGAGTCATAGTGCAAATCAAAATCATGAGTGCAGAGCTGCACTGGTTTGTTTCATGGTATTTCAGAAACAGAATTAGAAGATACCTGTAAATATCATCTAGTTTCAACTACCCTGTCATGGGTGGGGACACCCTCCACAAGACCGGGTTGCTCAAAGCCTCATCCAACCTGCCTTTGAACACTTCCAAAGATTTATTTGCTCCCTGGAAAGTATTTCCACAGAAGATTTGGCTATTTGAGGCTCTAATGGTTAAAACAGATTAAACCAGGTTTTAAATCTCTTGAAGCAAACAATAATGGCCACAGAGCAGGGACAATGAGTCCTAAAAAGGCAAAACACATTAAAAAAAAGGTAGAATTTAGTATCAATGAATAACACTGGGAAACGTAAGGTTATTTTTAGTCAGAAGGCTGCAGACGATGTACTGCCTATGGGTTACAATCAAAGCCTTCTGGTAATCAGGGTGGTTACTAGGATGTGGTAAACAAATGATCCTCAAGCCTGTGAAGATAAATATCCAAATATTCACAGTACAAGATAAGATTGCTACCACCTTGGAGGTTGTGATGAAAAAAAAATATTAAAGAAATCAGTACATGTAGGAGAAAATAAGAAAACAGTCTACTGCTTTTAAAATTGACTGGATCAAATGAATTACTGATACAATTTTATTGAGTCACAACATGAAGTGGTAATTGAACAGAAATAAGGAGAATTTAGGTGTCTGTATTTTTTAACAAAGAGTGGAAAAGGGCTATCCTAAGAAGCTCCTCCACTCAAAGTGGAATCCATGAGCAAAGCAAAATGGAGGTCGCTGCTTGGAATCTAGCTGCACTGAAGCTTGTCAGCTGAAAAACACCCTCCTATTGTAAAAGGTTATAATTCATAATGAATCATTTCAGTAATGTGATCATGAGTTACATCACAATAATTCCATATCCAACATCTGAAAACTTAGGTCATGAGAAAATTAAGTAAAGTAGAAGAGACAGGAGCTGAGCAGCTACTCAGACTTGCTTTTCTTTCTTAAAGTGAAACCAAATAGCTTCATGAATGCTAGAAAGATGCAGCATTAAAAAGTTATTATATGACTCATCATTGTATGATGCTCATCACAAGTATGAGTAATTTCTTACTAAGCAGTGACAAATCAGAGCTATAGTAGTAAGAATACAACAGCTGTACCAAGCATAAAATTCCTGTACTTTGCACAGCAAACAATTTGACATAACAAATTCTGATGTATACAACCCTTCAATCCATTTTATTTCAACCTATTGGCTAGTGCAAGAGCATACATTAGGGCCTGAGTATTCCTCCTCTTCCTCGAGTACACTGATTGCTCACATAGATGGTAGGTAGGAGGCTCTTCTGAGCTATTTCATCCCTGTCCTGCACAGAGAGTACACACAAGTCAGAGATTGCCATGAGCCCTGTGCTGATCCAAATCTTGAGAAGATAAGGACAAGTTAGGAAAATGATGTTGCACAGGTGGTAGCATCATTCCAACAGACCTCCACTCCTTGATTCCTAAACTATTAATATTAAACATTTATAAGAGTGTAACAAATTAAATTGTTATTTGCAAAGTCTTTTTTCCAGTTAAGCAATTTAATACATCAATGAATTAGCAAACAAAAGGAAACAGAAAATAGATTAGAACAGCATACTTGTGTTTACACTAAATGGTCACTTGTATTAATGTTTATGGCTGGTTTAAGGGCAACATCCTATGATTCATTGTTCATCAATATTAATGAGCCTTTTGTCCTTTAATTTTGATAAAGTGTTTTGCCCACAATGTAACCTGAGCACAATCTTTAAAGGAGGTTTTGAGAACGTCAAGAAGCTGAAATGGGAGAAGACAACTGACAAGGGAGGAGTGTCTTCTAGAGAACTGTGTGTGAAATAAATGTTTGTAAATAAAACCACAGTTAAATATCACTAGAAGGCATCTCATCTACTGCCATTAAAACAACCCTGAAGACAATTCTTACTTGCATGTCCTGAAATCCATGCTTCAGCAAACACCTGAAAGGCACCTGACAACCACTAGCAGATCTGGATGTGTTAAGACACTGCAGTAGTGGTTGTAAGCTTGGTAGAAAAAACAGAGGCTGCTACTACCCTGGTTTATAAAACATCAGAAATCCCATTTAGCTAGCACCTCGTTGGCCTGTTTGCTTCAAGAGAATGGCACGATCAGGATAATCCATGGGACAAGAAAGAAAAAGAAACTTCAATCTATGGGGATTTTCAAGACCTACATATGGAAACCCAGGGCAGCCTGGCATGAGCCAGTCCTTCTTTAGGCAGGAGGTGGAACCAGAGGGCTCCAGGAGGCCCTTCTCACCCAAAAGATTCCATAAAAAGGTAACAGGAACAAGAAGTCAGAATCTCTATTCCTTTTGTTGGAACTGTGAATTATCTGAGAAAGCAATATGAGCACCTATATGTCCAAAATAGTCATCTCACAGAAAATGAGGATCCATGTTCCAGTGAACACTGTCAAAGACTTCCCACAACTGGCAGTTAAAGCTTGCAACAGAATATACAAACCCTTTTCTTGACTGATGTTTCCAAAGAGAAAACAGTCCTTGATATATTATTACCAGGAAACAAAGAAAACTACTGGTAAACACAGATATTAGACTTGTGGAAGACATGGAGCCACAAGTAACTCCAGAGCCTGGGGCAGAATTTCATGAGATGCCCTTATCTTCATTTTCTTTAAGATTACACACAGACAGAGTACAGACCAAGGAGCAGTATAGTTTCTGGATCCAGCAAGGGAAGCTAGCTGTTTCTATTACAGCATGTGAGAAGTCAGCACATACCATTATTCCAGTGACACCAAATACATAGAAATTCACTGTGGCATTATCAAAATTGTACGGACACCTCAGTCTCAGTGCTTGACAACAAACTAAAGATAAAAAAAAAAGGAGTTGTGTTTCCTGCTCTCACTTGCAAAATTCAGGGGTTTATGCAAAACAGTATTCATACCTAGTCTGCATATGTAAATAGGAATGGAAGCTTTATAATCCAAATTTTCAGTTGCATAGAATAGCTTTTAGGTAGATAAACCGCATTCTGAAGTGCTAAACATTGCTATGTTTTTCTTCTGCAGGGCTGTTGGATTGTCTGTACCCTAGCTTCTGGAGTTAGAGCATCAGAAAGTAAAACAGCTCTTCTATATAACATACAGCACCACAGTGATCCTTTTTGGTGGCAGGAGATACAAAAAAAGATCTCTTTAGCTGACTTATACCATGTCTCATAGCTGAAGCTAGAGAAATTAAGGCAAAAAGCACTTCTTCCTGGATAGAAGGAGATGTGCTTCTCCATCCAAGCATATCTGTAAATAAATGTTAAAGGTTCAAGGAGAAGGTAAGAGTTTGTTGCAAAAAGAGAAATATGTAGTGAAGTTATGGACTGAGCTCTGCAAGAAATTATTTCAGGAATGTCTTCCAGGGCATTAGTCATTTTGCTAGCAGCAGTGTTACCACCACCAGAACACTGCCAAAAAAGCCTGCATGAAACAGAACTTCAACTATAAATCAATAATTAGGTCTTTTCTTTATTGATTGATCTGTTTTTCACAACTTAATCTGTAAAAGAAATAAATCAAATCCTTTCCTGTTTCATCCTTCCTCAAACCTTTGTTCCTCATAAGGGGTCTATTCCCCTTCATTCTGTGAATACATCAAACTAGATCTCTGAGTCAACAAGTACAAATCTCTCTCCTCCACTCTTTTTGTCTTCTTTTTTTTAATGTGGCTGTGCCTTTTTTATTTTTAAGATCCAAGGTCCCTACAGACTGCTACCTTGTTCCACAAATATTTTTTCTGGACAGTTTCTCATTATTCACAGCTCCAGGTAAGTCCATCTCCATTAGTGAATATTAAGCTACAAAGAGATACTTTAATGACTGTTATATGGATTCTGCGTCTCTAGAATAGCCTTTAAGCATATTTTGTCACTTCTTTTTTTTTGTGTTCTTTGTGCAGTAAGATTAAATTCTGACTTTGGGACAGAATTCTGACCTTGCCTCTTCAGTTGTAGTGAATTTTGATTTTGTCTTGATAATTCTGTAAAATAATAATTGTTTAAGTATCAAAGGCAGCAAACCTACCAGCCCTGTTTTGACTCAGGGTAAGACCACTGCTCTCTGAAAGCTCTTCTGTGCTAGAATGAGACACTATGACAGTATAAAAAGTTATTTAAAATCATCACAACGTTCAGCTCCAGAGAATTCAGTCATTTCCACTCAACTCTGAAGAACTAAGCCTGTTTGCCTCTGTTTCCTAATGTGAAAACTGGAGATACTTGATGTGGACTTTCATACTGTGTTACAAAAGGCAGCCTGCAATGTTTCATTCTTTTGAGTTCTCACTTTCTTCAAGAGTACTTCATGCTGTCCTGTTTTTTTTCTGAATGTAGTTGAGCCATACTTCAAACTCAGTGGCTATGCTTCAAGTTTCTCAGCTCACACAAGGTAAGTGCATGTGTTTTGGCTTAAACTGTTAATGTTGTAGGTCCTAGACAATATATAATTTTAAGATAAGAGATCACAATAGAAATTTCTGAGGGTGGAGATTAGATATATATTTTCTTCAATAGTGCAGTAGACTGAGGTAGTCCCAAATCCTCCCATCTCCACTATTAGTTCTGGTTCACAGGATGTTAAGGATTGGAAGGGACCCAAGGAGATCAAGTCCAACCCCCTCACCAGAGCAGGACAATACTTATCTAACACAGATCATAGAGGAACACAACCAGACAGTTCATCGATCAAGGTTTATCACCATCTCAGATATACCTATGCAACAGGAAACTGTGTTGTAATCCTGATAAGCACAGCAATCCACTTCTTACAGGAAAAGCAGCCCTCTCTGGGACTGATCTGCAATCAGTGGTAATGGGATGCCTGAAAGCACAGCCGACTACAAGAGAGCACACAGGGTAAAGGAGGGCTTTAAGCCTCTTAAAACTGCTTTGCCTTTAGAGAAAATATAGTTTGAGAAGGCACGATCCAATATGAATACCTCACATATGATCTCTCCAGTACTATGATTCAGCTGAAAACATGTAAAATAGGAAGGAAGAATTAGAGTTTAAAAGTGTCCAGTTAAATAACAGTGTTTACAGAGTAGTTGCAAGCTACCTCCTTTATCCCCATTCCTGTACACCAGTATAGCTGCTGATTTAGCAAAGTAATTAAGCCATGCCTAATTTTAAGCATGTGAGGAGTCCCATTGGGTTCAAAGAGATTATTCATATGCTTAAGTACATTGCTGAATCAGTGCTGAAATGAAAATAGTTACATAATTACAGGATTATATGAACATAGAGTTGCAAATGTGATGTTTAAAAGAGAAAGGCTAATTTACAGGATGATAGGAACATTTAATTGCAGTTTCGAGGTGGAAGGAAATCCACAACCATAAATGATGATACCAAACACAGTATATCTTTTACAATCACCCTGGCATATTTAGCATTGAAATCTTAAGCTGAGAACCCAAGCAAGTGTATGAACAGTACAGTGCTGCAAACAAATGTTCACATGCAGACTTTGCTTATTCCATTCCATACCTGTAGTTTCTATATAAAGAGATCTGCTTTTCATCATTCTGAGGTTCTTACTCTAACCCAGCAGCAGTTTCACTGCACTCTAATACTCAGATCATAATTCTGAATTATTTCACAAGTCATTCCATTATCCCATGTATAGGAGCAGAAATCTCTATCAGACCACTGGACTATATTGCCTTTTTATAATTATTGGAAACAAAAATGATCACTGAGCAAATTCAGCATCTATGTTCACACCCACAGACTTCAGGGACTTCTTATCCAGAATAGGGTCCAGAGCTAAACACCAAATCAACCAAGAGAAGACAGCTCTGCCTTGTGACTAGGGACTGTGCTATGTTGCAATGACGAGTGACATGGGTGCCCGTCGCTGCCCACAATGTCTAAGTTTCTACTTTTTCTTCCCACAGGAAAGGATGAATTCATAGTGAAGACTCTGAGCTTTCACTGCTGCAGATGGCAACCTGATGTATTAAAAAAAACAACAAAACAAACCAGCTCCACACAAACTGCTTCAGGCCTGCACAGCCTCCACGAAGTGAGGCTAGATGCTGCTGACCCAATGTAAGTTTTCTTGCATGCAGTTCAGGGTCTTCAAAGGTGGTCTAAAGATCAGAACAGAAAATATCTGTGGATTTGAGTTCTGTCCTCCTGTGGATGCCACACCCCCGAATTGTGGCCACACAGAGGTTTCTCCCCCTCTTCTGTTTATAACCCATAAACAGCTTCCTAAGACAGATGTTTACAATTATCTGCAGAAAGAATGGGCCTGGCCCATCTCCTAAGTCATCCTATGATCTAGCTGACCACACACTGTTCTCAGTCATACCTAAGTTAGTGAGGTTGCATCGATGTAAGTCTACAATTTGACCTCATCTGTGATGCACATGCCCAGCTTCCTCAGCTGAAGAGCTGGTAACTATAAAGGAGGTCAGCAACCTTTAACAGTATTAATGAACTGGGAGCTGTAACTATTTGTTATAAGTTTGTAAGGCTTTGCTCACATGGCTGTTTTCCTCTCACGATTTCTCACCAGTGCATAACACTGATGCTATTCTATCAGATACAGCAATTTTTCAAATGGCAGTTCAAATATGGATGGGTCACTACTTTGCTTTGCAAATCAATATAGCTCAGTATAAATCTTGATAATCCATAAGACAGGCAAAACCCACAAGAAAGGCATTAAGAGGAAGTAACTGAGACACTTCTTTGTTTGATTAACAGGCAGAATGAATTTAGGGTGGTTTTATGAGAATGTCTGATGCATGATACTTATGTTTATTTGCTTCAGTTCCATTGAGTGCTTCCTTAAAAAGAACACGAGGCTATCAATGCAGCCCTAAACCAGTAACGAAATCACAACAAAGACTTAAAAACCACATCAAACTGAAATACACTTGCAGACAATCTTGGTAGTGTTAAAGTATATCATGCCTCACAAAAAGTTTTCCAAAACTTGCAGAAATATTAGCAAAGATCACCAAGATGAGCTGAAGTTGAGACAACTATTTTCTGTGCTAAACAAAAGAAATCAAAGCTTACTGACAGTTACAATATATTGTGCTTAACCTATTAGAAAAACATAGTGTACATTCTTCAGCATTTAAATGTTTTGAAGGACAAAAGACAGTTCTTAGAAGACAAAAATGAGTTATTACACTTCAGCACAGGCAGTGGAAGCTGTGCTTTCCTAGCCCTTGTTACACTGTTGTGACTTCAGCATTTGGTATCCTGAGATGGAGGATCACATTAATGTCTGGGAGTTTCTGCAAAAGCAGACTCATGATTGTGCTGCAATAGTAAATCCCTGCACTCAATACTGTCTTCACCTCACTGCTTTGTGTAAGAATAAATGATTGAGGATACATTTAGTCTAGTCAATGTAATCTCAGTACCAGGGATATATGAGGTTCTTTACTTTGGTATTCACTGGCAAGGGCTTCAGCAACACTCCAGAAATCACAGAATACAATGGCAGGGGCTGGAAGAGGGTACTGCCCATTGTAAGTGAAGATCAGGTTTCTGACCATCTGAAGAACTTGAGAGTGTACAAGTCCATGGGATCCAACGGGATACACCCATAGGGACTGAGGGAACTGGCAGATGAGGTCACTAAACAGCTCTCTTACATTTCAAAAGCCATGGCGGTCCATGGAAATCCTCAATGACTGGAAAAGGGGAAACACAACCTTCACTTTCAAAAAGGGAAAGAAAGATGATCCAGGGACCTATAGGCCAGTCAGTCTCACCTTTTACCTGGAGCAGATCCTCCTGGAGACACTGCCGAGGCAGAGGAATAACAAAGAGGCGGCTGGGTACAATCAACAGAGCTTCACCAAGGGCAAATCACACCTGACAAACCTGGTGACCTTCTATGACAAGGTCACAACATCAATAGACAAGGCAAGAGCAGCCAACATCATTTATCTGGACCCGAACAAAGCCTTTAACACTGTCCCACAGGATACCCTGACCTCCAAGCTGGTAAAACATGGGTTTGATGGATGGACAACTCAGAAGATAAAGAATTGGCTTGACTGCTGCACCCAGAGAATGGCTGTCAATGGGCCCATGTTTAAGTGGAGGTCAGTGACAAGTGGAGTCTCTCAGGGATCAGTCCTGGAACCAGTCTTGTTCAACAGCTTTGTCGGCAACATGGCAGTGGCATTGAGTGCACCCTCGGCAAGTCTGCTGACGACACCAAGCTGTGTGGTGCAGCTGACACACTGGAGGGAGGGGATCCATCCAGAGTACTGTGTCCAGTTCTGCAGCTCCTATTGCAAGAAAGATATGGAGATGCTGGAATGTGTCCAGAGAAGGGTCCACAAAGATAGTCAGAAAGCTGGAGCTCCTCTCCTATCAGGACAAGCTGAGAGAGTTGGGCTTGTTCAGTTTGCAGAAGAGAAGTCTCAGAGCAGACCTTATTGCAGCCTTCCAGTATCTGAAGGAGGCCTACAAGAAATCTGGTGAGGGACTTCCTATGAAGTCAGGTAGTGATAGGACTAGGAGGTACAGATCCAAGCTAGAGGATTGGAGATTTAGATTAGAGGTTAGGAAAAAGTTCTTCACCTTAAGGGTGGTGGAACAGGTTGCCCAGGGAGGTGGTGGATGCCCCATGCCTGGAAAT
This sequence comes from Tricholaema leucomelas, assembly GCA_013400475.1. Lineage (NCBI taxonomy): Eukaryota > Metazoa > Chordata > Aves > Piciformes > Lybiidae > Tricholaema lacrymosa > Tricholaema leucomelas. The sequence goes on along the minus strand of WAAF01001950.1, from coordinate 380,330 downwards.
TTTTAAGGCCAGGCCAGATGTGGTTCTGGGCAACCTGATCCAGTGAAAACTGTCCCTGCTCGTGTTAGGGAGGTTGGAACTAGAAGATCCTTGAGGTCCTTTCCAATCTTGATAATTCTGTGATTTTGTTAAAGTTTGCAACTTTTCCTGCTGGACTTCAACTCCTGAGAAATTAGGCAAGACTAGGAATCTACATATAGGTGACTTTCTGCCATTTCTTTCCTCCAAAATGACCTCTGCTGAGCAGTGCAAAGTTCTGTTATGAATAAAATGCCTGTAATACTTGCTGGAAAATAATTAAAAAAAACCCAAAGCCAAACTTCAGCAGTAGGAGTTTCTCAGGAGGGCAAAGACTGTGGCTCTGCTGGGGGCCATTCAGCCTAGGCCTTCTGCCAGAATCTCACAGCAGCTCTCTCTAGAACAATCAGCATTTTCTCCAGGCACTGTGCTAGTTTGAGCCTAGCTAGAATGTTTTGGTGAGAAGAATTAGATCATAGGCTGAGAAATGAAAAAAACAATGGTGATGTCTACTTCACTCACAGTCTTGCTGAGAGGTGTAGAAAGGAAAAGCAAAACATTAGACAAAGTCACTTTGCTGAGCACTTCAGTCTGGGCTGTGCTCTCAGCTCTTTGCCTGCTGGGGAGCTGAGGCTGCTGGCTGAACTCCATCTTGCTTTCTAACCTCACCCTCCATTTGCTTTGGTTGATTCACCTCTGCTTCTTAATCCTCTTGGCCAAACCTCCATTCTTCCTTGGGACTGGGGTAAGGTTGAGAGGGGTAAGGGGGAAGGTGAGGGGGTGGTTGAGAGCTACTCCTGGGGACTCAGGTTTCTGGGAGGAGAGTTGTATCTGAATTTACCTTTTTACCTTGTATATTTCTGTCTATAACTGTATACACTGTAAATATCTGCTTGTAAATTGTGCTAGCTGTAAATATAAGCTTCATTCAAATTTCCAGAGCCAGCTGAGTCTAGTCTGGGTGATTTCTAAAGTGTGGGGGGGCAGGGGACACCCAAAACACCTCAGACACCTATGCACTTGTACCAAGATATTTATCTTAATGCCATGAGACCCCCTCCTTACATTTTAAATTTATACCTGAAGCATAAAGTCTTAAGTTAGCCTAACCTGCACAGAAACAAGACCTGTGGGAGTTCAAAGCAAGAGACTTTTGATTTTACACCAACTCCTAATCAGCTGACACTCCCCTCAGTAGAAACACAGCAGCAGCCCATTGTGATTACAGGAATCACTACCCATGCAGCTGGCAAAAGAAACAAAACGGCATTGCCTGGTCACTCAGGAAACAAGGACGATTTTTTGAGATCAATCTCAGCTAACCTCCACAGCTCAAGTTTAAAGCACTGAATAACAAGCCCCTCAGCTGGAGATCTGCAAGCACTGAACAGAATTTCAAACCTGAAAAATAGTTCACTTGAACTCATGGAATCAAGCAGGGGTTTGTTTTTTAATATACATATATATACACACACACATGCAGTGCTGTGGTGGTTTGGGTGTTACCCACCCCCCCACACTTTGGAAATCACTCAGACTAGTCTCAGCTGGCTCTTGAAATTAGCACAATATACAAGCAGATATTTACAGTAGATACAGTTATATACAGAAATAGACAAGGTAAAAGGTAATACAGAAACACAACAGCCCTCCCAGAAACCTGAGTCCCCAGGAGGGGCTCCCAACTGCCCTTCCACTTTCTCCCACCCCTCTACCTTACCCCAGACGTTCCTTGTGCCCCAAGGAAGAGTGGAGGGTCGGCCAGTGGGGTTAGGAAGCAGGTGGATTAATCAGAGAGACGGAGGGTGAGGTTAGAGAGAAATGCAGCTCAGAGCCCAGAACAAGAGCGATACTCCTATCTATGTTTGGATTCTTGTTCTTATAAATCTCAGCAGGCCTATGAGTGAAGTAGACATCACCACTGTTTCTCTTTCACAGCCTGTGATCTAACTCTTCTCACCAAAACATTCTAGCTAGCTTCAAACTAGCACAAGTGCTTATGCTTTATGAGAAAGAGAAATAACAATGAGTTCCACTTATGAAATAAGTGTGATTTTCACATTTCAAGGCCAACTGTACCATGTCTTCATAGGTGATCTTTGATGTCAAACATTCCCTTAGGCCAGTGCCACCATTCTGCTGTCCCAGAAACACTGATCCAAGCAACCTTAGGAGCTTGGTGTTTTTAAAGGAGAGTTGCAACATATTTTTTTCCCTAATTATTTTCTAAAAGGTAAAAACATGAGTTAGGTATTCCNATCTCCCCTCTTCCAGCTTAAACCCATTCCCCCTCATCCTGACATTACTAGACCGTGTAAAGAGTCCCTCCCCAGCCTTCCTGTAGGCTCCCTTCAGATACTGGAAAGCCACTATAAGGTCTCCTCGAAGCCTTCTCTTCTCCAGGCTGAAGAGCCCCAACTCTCTCAGCCTGTCCTCGTAGCAGAGCTGCTGCAGCCCTTTCATCATCTTTGTGGCTCTCCTCTGGACCCGCTCCAGCAGTTCCATATCCTTCTTGTGTTGGGGGCTCCAGAACTGCACACAGTACTGCAGGTGGGGTCTGATGAGAGTAGAGTAAAGGGGGAGAATCACCTCCCTTGCCCTGCTGGCCACACTTCTCTTGATGCAGCCCAGCACATGGTTGGCACCTTTTGAAGCCACACATGTTAAGCCAAGAATATGTACAAACATCACAGGCTTTCAATTCTTTGGTTTATTTCAGTGAACTTTAAAAAGCTTCTTGCATATCTTAAATAATTGGGTAAAATAGTTGTGGAACAGTCTTAGTGCCTTTGTGCAGTCAGATATACTGGAATTAATTTCTATAGCAAAAGTGTTAGCTGAAGGAAGAAAAGTATATTTATCAGTTGAAATGTTCTTTCTCTAACTTGAAAATACCCTTGGCACATAATCTCATCATCCAGTATCAACGATCTGATTACTGAACATCAAAGGTTCAACATACATTACCTTTCCTCTGCATTAAGTTAGGTTTTCTGCTCTGGGATTAGAGTAAATTGTTTTCAGGAAAGAAAATGGAAAAAAAAAAATAAAAAGGGAAAAGGAAAAGAAGAAAAACAAAACAAGACAAAACTTTGCAAAAAGTCTGGTCTTTCCATTCCAGCTGGCTTCCCCCAGTCCCATGAGAATGAGCCTGCAAAACACCAAATGACTGAAAACGCATTTAAGTGATTCTCAGTGAAACCCTTCTTACTTTGAAATTACCTTTGATTAGCAAAGGGCACTTAAGGGAATGATCACCAGTTTAGCCTAGAAATTTTGTTCCAGATTTTAGCCTGAGAGATGTGAACGGTGCACCAGGAACTGGAGAGCAGCAAGGGAAAGCACTGAAAAAAATACTAGTCCTTACCACACTTTTAAAGTTGTAGCCTGGAGGTAAGCTGATTCTCTCTATTTTTATACATCTTTTATAAAAGAAGATTAAAATATTCATTAAACAAGACCCACTGAGAAGTAAATAAAGCCCTTTATCATCTCTGGCTACATCCTGTCTCCTTAATCATACTTCCATTTCCAGGATACATCTGTCAAAGATCAGCTGCTATCTCAGCAGATTAAAACAAACAAATCAGGCTCAAAAAGCCAACATAGAGAGCTTGATCATGTAAGTTCTCTGTACTTGTGGGGTCCACTGAGCCCCAGCCTCAAGAAATGGATTAACTGTGGTTGTTGCAGGGTGGTAGCAAATCAGGCATTAATAGTTAGCAGCATCTCAGAGCAACATCCCAGGGAAAGTGCAACCTGAGCATTTCCTGGGAAGAACAGATCAAGTTTGTGACAAAGTTCCTATCAGTAAGATACATCCCAGCAGCCAGGAGCTCTACATCCAATGATTGAGAGTCCATCTTCCCTTGATTTTCACAAGCTACCAGCATTCTTCTGGCCCCACATTATATTTGTCTTTGTGGCAGCATTTTTGGGAGTTACAGTGAAGCTCTGAGCATATCAGCTGTAAAATCTCCTATGAACACATTGATGGCCTAGCAGCAGATCCATCTGAGCAGCAGGAGAGAGTCATGAAGGATCTCAATGTTCTATCTGGAGACTGACCAACAAAATTATTTCTATCAATTCACAGATCTCTGGGTGTTAGAGGAAGTCAAGGCTCTGTAAGGGCAAGGGAACGACTGAAGCTTCTAAGTATCCCTGACTGCACTTCAGGGACACTGTCCACATCCTTGTCTTTCAGGACAAGTGGTATAATGTCCAAGTAAAAGAATATATGAACTGAGTAGAGATTCGTTCTAGTTTGAGCCTAGCTAGAATGTTTTGGTGAGAAGAACTAGACTACAGGCTGTGAAAGAAAAACAAGGCTCATGTCTACCTCACTCGTAGGCTTGCTGAGATATACAAGAACAAGGATCCAAACATAGATAAGTCACTTCTGCTGGGGAGCTCCAATCTGCATTGCCCTCTCTAACCTCTCTGCCATTTCTCTGATTAATCCACTTTGTTTTCCTAAGCCCCTGGCCAAACCTCCATTCTTCCTTGGGACTGGGGTAAGGGAAGGAAGGTGGGGGGGAGAAGGTGAAAGGGATGTTGGGAGCCCCTCCAGGGGACTCAGGTTTCTGGGAGGGGAGTTGTGTTTCTGTATTACCTTTTACCTTGTATATTTCTGTATAAAACTTTATATACTGTAAATATCTGCTTGGATATTGTGCTAGCTGTAAATATAAGCTTCATTTAATTTTCAGAGCCGGCTGAGTCTAGTCTGGGTGATTTGCCAAGTGTGGGGGGGGAGGGTAACACCCAAACCATCACAAGATTACACACTGCTATAATACACTTCTGTTCTAGGTGAGCTCTTCATGTTCTCCATCCCAGCTTTCACTCCAACACCCGAACCAAGATTCCTTCTCTGAAGCATTCACAAGTCTCTCCTCATGTCTCTTTTCTATTCTACCACATATTAAAACAATTCTGTTTATTGGCAGAAAGTAGCATTCCTCAAAATTCCATTGGACTTTGGATTTTACTCAGATTTTCCAAGAGCTCCAAAAAGCTCCTCTCTTGCAAGACACAGCTCTGTCTCAAAATTTGAGTGCTACTTCATCAGGTTTTCTCTCAAAGTTATAGTGTGACTTGTACTTCAGTTTTTTTAATGACTACTGTTCCTTAGGCATGAGAGAAATGATGGAATTAGAAGGAAAATTAATGTTTCCTTGGCTGTAACAGTGACAGAAACACCACATAGGCTGAGCATGTCACAGAAGACTTGATTCCACATTGATTTACAATACAGTAAACCAAGATTATCTAATCATTAATGCTACTTACAACACTTATGAATTTTGGAAGCCCTCTGCCCCCACTTTCAACCCCTATAGCTAGATTAACTGGAGCATGTGTATCTGAAGCATTTGACTCCAGCAAAGTCTGTGGAAGTTTTGGAATGGAGTAGGAGTTTTTTTGGACAGCCAAGGTTTCACTTCACTTCATACTCTCATTAGTATAGATAAGGGCAACATCAAAGTCAGCCATACCCATATATATTAACACAGGGCTATCCTGAGAGCGTGACACACAAGTAGGAACATTACACTGGCCAGAATGAAAGTATCTTGTACTGAAGTGCCACAAAATTGCTGATTGATACCCGCCTGAACATGAGCCAGCAGTGTGCCCAGGTGGCCAAGAGAGCCAGTGGCATCCTGGCCTGCATCAGGAATGGTGTGGTCAGCAGGAGCAGGGAGGTCATTCTGCCCCTGTACTCTGCACTGGTTAGACCACACCTTGAGTACTGTGTTCAGTTCTGGGCCCCCCAGTTTAGAAGGGACATCGAAATGCTTGAGTGTATCCAGAGAAGGGCGACGAGGCTGGTGAGAGGCCTCGAGCACAAGCCCTACGAGGAGAGGCTGAGGGAGCTGGGGTTGTTTAGCCTGGAGAAGAGGAGGCTCAGGGGTGACCTTATTGCTGTCTACAACTACCTGAGGGGTGGTTGTGGCCAGGGGGAGGTTGCTCTCTTCTCTCAGGTGGCCAGCGCCAGAATGAGAGGACACAGCCTCAGGCTGCGCCAGGGGAAGTTTAGGCTTGAGGAGAGGAGAAAGTTCTTCACTGAGAGAGTCATTGGCCACTGGAATGGGCTGCCCAGGGAGGTGGTGGAGTCGCCGTCTCTGGAGCTGTTCAAGGCAAGGTTGGACGTGGCACTTGGTGCCATGGTCTAGCCTTGAGCTCTGTGGTAAAGGGTTGGACTTGATGATCTGTGAGGTCTCTTCCAACCTTGGTGATACTGTGACACTGTGAAAATCCTTGAAAAGCACTCACAAAAGCTCAGATTTCTCTTTAGGTACAGGATTATAAATCTGGAAATTCTCCTTTTGATGGTTGACTGGTACAGATTTCCAGGAACATTAAGTCACATTCTCTTGGCTTTCCTCACTCTGAGCTGTCTACTATCCCCATCTAACAACTGCCCTGATAAACTAAATTGATTTTTTTTAGGTATGCACTGGTCACAGAGCAGAAGGTGAAAAATATGCAAGCTGAAAACATGTTACACAAATTTTTCCTCCCATACAAGTACCCAGTAACTCTACTTGCTTTATCTAGATGGAACTAGGGTTATAAGATTTTTCTTTGCAGCTTTTGAAGAGTTAATAGTTATATCAAGAGAAACAAACACTATTATGGCTACATTACATCCTTTAACATGCTCTTTTGGGAGGCTGAATGTACACACTTGAAGGAATAATTTTCAGACCATTAAGTACAATGCCTTCCCAAAATAAAAGAAACCTTGTCTAATTACTTCTAGAAATAGCTGGTATCTGAGGCTATGAGAAAAAGCCACCATGGATCAAGTTAAAGTAGGATTTGAAACCAATTCACTTAGAACAGTGACAAGGCTATATATTCACCCTCATTCTGAATTAAAGTGGATGGTTTTTTTTAACAGCATAACAGGTTGAAGCCTTCCCTCCTTAGGAAGGAGGTATCAACAAATCAGAAATGCTAAAATCAAAACACTTTCTTGAATTTATAAAGCAGGTTTTCTGTGCAACACTTTAGGTGCAAAATGATATATAAAAATCACATCAACTTCTGCAAGACTGATATTTTTAGCCCCTTTTTTTTTTTGCATTATGGTGTTTGGGGAAAAAATCCTTTAGATTAAACAAGTATATGAGACTGGTCAATAGAGTAATTAAATATTTTTAGGTATTATTTTATAGGCTTTCTTATCTCTTCAGTTTTATGAGCACTACTAGGAATGCTAGATTACGATTTTGTTGTTTTCCAGCCCTTCAGTGTTTCCCTTTTCCCCCCCCTAGGGTCATTTTACTTGCAGTAAGAATTCATGAGAGAAAGCCCTTGGTAAAGCTAACATTTTCAAGACACTGAGTTTTGGGTCCTATAAGGCCTTCAGCAGGCATCTCACTTTCCTGCTGAGCTCAGAAAGAGAGCTGCAGACACAATCAGTGGGAAGATTAATGTTTCAAGAGACATAAAAAAAAAAAAGCACCACCTCAACAAAATGAAAGGCAAAATATTGGCATGCATTTTGCGTCTGTTTGCTTTAACAATTAAGATAAACCAAATAAAAGCTTATTGCACCATATGCTTGAAATAAAGAATGTAGCATTTAGAAAATTTTCTGTTATTTCAGTTGAGAAAGCATATTCATCTCTCACTGCATTCTGTGCATGCATACGCAGGGCAGAGATCTAATCAGTGGCTGAAGTCATGCGGTGTCAGAAAGACTAAAATATTACATTTATTAGATGTCTGGATGTAGCAAAGGTTCGTTTTTCTGGGGAGCTATTTCTAACATCTTATAATGAAGGTAAGAGGTTCCCTTCTCTGCAATCACACAAATATTCCCTCAGAAGGATGAAATCCTCTGAATTATAATGCAGAAACACTGAGCTCTGCTGTGAGTTTGATGACAGGCCCGGCTCTGAACACAGTGGGTTTCTATCTCAATGGAATAGCTGCATCAGTCACATTTGTAACTCTGGCTGCCTTCAGGGTTTCGTAGAGTTGGCTTTATGTTTCCATTAAGCAAAAGCTGTGGGTTTCTAGGTGTTTTCTAGATGTCTGACAACCACTTTAAAGTCCATTTGCACTTGTATATGCCTATTTTGCTGGAGCTGCTGCTGTTCCTCCTGGTATCAGCCAAAGGGACAGCAGCAAATATGTACCACAAAATTTCAAGTGGTCCATGAAAGAGAGGCACTGAGAAGCTTTACTGGATGCTACCTGCAATCCTGCTTCTCCACTTGGAAGTACTTGGATGCACAAACAGGAAATCATTTGTATGTGGGGCAAAAATTGCTAAGAGCTGGAATGGTTCTTAAAACCATGAGCTCTGTGTCTTTCCCTGACTTAAAAACACAACTATATATGAAGGCATATTTTAATCTTCTGAGGTTTGCCCGTCATAGCCCTTTGATTCTCCAACAAGACACTGAAGTCTCCAGGTTCAGGGTGACAGTAGATTCAGTTCCTGTTACCATAAAATCAGATTATTTCATTTGGAAAAGATCTCTAAGATCACAGAGTCCAATTGCCAACCTAACACCACCACGGCCATTAAACCATGTTCCAAAGTGTCACTTTTTAAAATCCCTCCAGGGACAGTGACTCCACCACCTCCCTCAGCAACCTACTCCAATGTCTCATCACCCTTTTAGTAAATTTTGTTTTTACTAACAGCCAATCTAAACCTCTCCTGGCACAATTTCATGGCATTTTCTCCTCTTCTGTCACTTTATGCTAGGCAGAAGAGAACAACAACCACCTGATTCCAACCTTTTAGGTATTTGTAGAGAGCAATGAGGACACCCCTCAGCCTCCTTTTTCTCCAGACTAAATAATCCCATTTCTCTCAGCCATTCCTCAAAAAACCTTGTCCTCCAGAACCTACACCAGCTTCATTGCCCTGTCATGAGACTTCCTGCTTGTAAAATTTACCACAAAACCAATTTTGCTTCTTGGCAAAGGAATGAGTTCTAGTACATAAGCTGGCTTTAATTTTAAGTTACATTTCTTGTCTACATGGTTTGAGATAAACTTAAAATGGAATAGTATAAACAGATGTGACAATTCCACTAAGCTTGTAAAGAGGCCAGAACACACCTAAGGTAAAAAGCAAGGATTCACCAAGCCATTTTGTGAAATCAAACTGGCAATCATGAACAAGTTAGTTATTCTAGTTTTAAATTATCTTTTAGTCTCTTTCCAGGACATACTGGGCTATTCAGTGTTTGACTCTCACAGAAACCAAGTGTATTTTGCTCTGTTTAACATCATCCACACAGCACATGCGGGATACCATGCAACACCAGCTCAGCAGTGGGGAGGAGATAACTCTACATCTCAGGAGAAGAATGTCTCAATCCACTGTTAAATCCATTTACACAGGTGTATACCTAACCCCCAAACCATCAATATACATGCCCCACTGACTGGAACTCCATCCAAGTTGAAAGGACTAGAAGCATCTGCTGAACTCTAGGTTTGAATGCACACCCCACTTGCATCTGATGTTCACTGTGTGTGTTAGACTTCACTGCAGATCACTGAGAAGAGTCTAACGTGTTCATGAGGACAAAGAACAACTCTGTGCTCCTTCATCTTTTCCCAACCCCCCATTTTGCCTGGGGAGCAAGGCTTGTAGGTGAATCACAGAACACAGCTGTAGCACCATAGCTACATAGTTTTCATCTGCCTCTAGTTAAAAATGTATTCACAAAATGTATTCACAAAAAAAAAGTGATCAAAATAAAATCAGAAAAGGTCATAGTGCCAGAGAGATAGAAGCAAATTTTTGCATACAGTATGAATATCCCAAGAGGATTAACCAGAAGCAAAAGTACATTTGATGTAACACTGTGGTACACAATGAAAGAGAAAGCAAACCAGCCATTAATAAGCCATCTTCTATCATTCCTGAATGCAGCCTCTAGAATTAGATAAAGACTGGGGTAATGACTCAATAGTATATGAAAATAAGCACTGCATGTGCCATACTTGATTTCTGCCCCATTTGCCAAATACTTCAGCTCAGGCTCCAGATGTTAGAACTGCAAACATCACATCCTTTCCAGCAACTGGAAGCTTGGCAGCAAATCAAGTAAAGAGTAGCATTTATTCTGGAGTGAAAAGTTATACCAAGGTTAAGGGGATACAATTATAATGTTGCCAAAGCTTGGTATTTGGAATATTCAAAGGCAAACTTTGAACACAGAATTGTTTGGGTAGGAAAAGATCTCCAAGATCATGGAGTCCAATCATTGACCTAACACCATCATGGTTGTTAAACCACATTCCAGATGCCACATCCATATGTTTCTTGAACACCTCCAGGGACAACACCACCACTAACTCCCCCTCTAACTAATTCCAGTGTGTGACCATCCTTCCAGGGAACTAGTTTTTCCTAATATCCCATCTAAACCTCCCTGACACAACTTCAGGCCATTTCCTCTCATCCTATCATCTGATGCCAGAGAGAAGAGACCAACCCCCACCTCACTGAAACTTCATTTCAGGTAGTTGTAGAGAGTAGTAAGGTCTCACCCGAGTCTCCTCTTCTCCAGACTAAATAATTCAAGTTCCTTTAGCTGTTACGTGTAAGATTTATTCTCTAGACCATTCAACAACTTTGTTGCCCCTCTCTGTACATGCTCTAGTATCTTTATGTCTTTCTGGTAGCAAGGAGCCCAAAGCTCAACCCAATATTCAAGGTGCAGACTCCCCAGTGCCAAGTATAGGGGCATAATCTCTTCGCCTCTCCTGCTGGCCACACTATTCCTGATACAGGACAGGATGATGTAGGTTTTCTTGCCCATCTAAACACTCTTCTGACTCATGTTCTAAAGAAAAACAACAGTCAGCTGAAACATCTCTCTCTTCCATGATGGACTCACATTATCAAAACTTCAGTTTTTAATCTGCTTCTAGAGGATCCAGCCTCTAAGAACATTGATTATATTTTTTAGCTCAAATGTAACATGAGATTTTCTTTAATAACTGGTCCTACTAAAGCATTGGTCTTTCCTCCAGCCATTTGCAATTCCAAGTTTTCTCCAATATTTAATGGTGCTTTCAGCTTAATCCAGTATTTCTTCTTTTTCCAAAACCTTGCTTGCACTTAAGTTCAAAGTCTTGATGGTTGGAGAGGGGAAAAAGAAAAAAATTCAATCAGGGAATCCTCCTACAGTGCCATGTCTACACTGAAGCACATACTTGGAGTAGATGCTTAAGTCTCATTAGGTTCTGTTTCTCTATATAGAGAAAACGGCTCAGAACATTTCCAAGTCCCTCGAAGCAGCATACTGCTTCTGCTTCACAGACAACATGTCAGGAAGCACATTTGATCAATACATCATAACAGCTTTGCGCTTAGAAAGTCTTCTCAAAACCATCCTTTTAATGCACTGTGAGAACTACAATCATGTGACAAGAGTTCTTTAACCAGTGTCTGGGAAAAGAGCCACCCACACATTCACACACACACCCTGTTTCCCTCTAAACTTGTGCTGCTATGCATTTGTTCAATCAAAATGTAAATCTGGAAATTTGTTTTTAGAGAAGAACAGATTTTTCCTCCATCTACACAGAAGACTCTTAAGCTTTTGTTCTAGAACAGACCTGTGATTCACAATACACATCTTTTTTAACCTAGCCATGATTATCAGCACTGTGTAGAGGCAGTACTTAGAGTTTATTTTCATCTATTGAAGTACTCCAATAGTTATTTGCATTGCAGTAGTTGCTTTGCCTCTTTCATTGAGTCACATAACATTCTGGTGTACAAATGTTACAAGGAAACTCTCTACTTGTGCATTTTATGCTTCCGTGCTGTGAAGGTTTTGTCTGGGATGTAGTCAGTTTTCTTTATAGTGGCTAGCATGGGGCTATGTTTTGGATTCATGCTGAAAACACAGGGATGTTCTCATTATTGCTGAGCAGTGCTCGCACAGGGTCAAGGCCTCCTCTGCTTCTCACACTACCCCACCAGCAAGTAGGCTGTGGGTGCACAAGTTGGGAGGAGACATGGCCGTGACCATTGACCTCAACTGTCCAAAGGGATATTCCATTGCATATGAAATTGTGCTCAGCATATAAAGCTGATGGAAGAAGGAGGAAGAAGACCTTTGGGATGATGGTGTTTGCATTTCCAAGTAACCACTACATGCAATGGAGCCCTGCTTTCCTGGAGATGACCAAAAGCCTGCCTGCCAGTGGGAAGTAATGAATGAATTCCTTGTCCTGTTTTGCTTGTGTGCACAGCTTCTGCTTTGCCTACGAACTGGCTTTATCTCAGCCCACAAAGTTTGTCACTCTCACCCTTCCAAGTCTCTCCCCCATCCCTCTGTGAGTAGTAAGCAAGCAGCTGGACAGGGTTTAGTTGCTAGCTGGGGTTGAACCATGTCACATACAAGAGACAATCCCCAGCAATTAAGGGGCTAGACTGGGCCACATTTGCTTAAAGCTAGTTAATGGTCTGTGCACCAGATTCCACTTCAAGATGATTTGTGGTTAGAAAGAAATAGATTTGGACTAATCCAGTCTTTCACTGCCAGTTGCACCCACATTAGTCATCATCAAGGGCTGAAACAGTGAAATGCTAAATACAGGGGCACAGAAAGGCAGGCCACTTTTAAACAGAAATAGAATTACAGAATCAAAGTTCCTCTGGGGATCAAGTCCTACCCCCATGCCAGAGCAGGGTCACCTAGGGCAGACTACAGAGGAACACATCCAGGTGGGTTTTGAAAGTCTGAAAGAGAAGGAGACTCCACAATTCCTCTGAGCAGCCTGTTCCAGTGCTCTGTTACCCTCACAGCAAAGAAAGCTTTCCTTATGCTGAGGTGGAACTCCCTGTGTTTCAGTTTGTGTCTGTTGCCCCTGCTCCTATCACTGGTCAACACTGGAAAGAGACTGGCTCCTTGACACTTATCTTTCAGATATTTGTAAACAATAATAAGATCCCCTCTCAGTCTTTTCTCCAGGCTAAACACCCCAGGTTTCTCAGCCTTTCCTCATAAGACAGATGTTCCAGTCCTTACAGCATCCTTGTAACCCACCATTGGACTCTCATGTGTTTCCCTGTCATTCAAACTGAGAAGCCCAAAACTGGATAAAGTGCTGCAGGTGTGATGTCAACCTGGCATAGCAGAGGGGGAGGAGAACCTCCCTCAACCTGATGGACACATTCTTCTTAATGCATTCCAAGGTCCTTCTCCATGGAGACACTTTCCACCAGGTGACCCAAAAATTAATAAAAAACAGAAGAGACACCTTAGAGGGCATCTCACAGAAGTTCAAGATGCCAGGTAAGGGATCACCCACTTTGCTTGCCTCCTGCAATCCCCACCCATTGTAGGGCAGCAAGTAGCCAGGGCTGATTACAGAGAGGCAGCCAAAGGAAAACTCCTGCAGGACCTAAGTTGTACTACTTCTTGTTTCTCCAGTAAGCAGCAGGGATGACTCATAACAGAGCTCTAGTGGGTCAGGTTGTCTCCTCCACAGTCCACAGGATTGTGACCTTGCACCTCTGCACTTTGACAGTAATTAAATAGGTAGCTCACACACTTTCAGGAATAGCCACTCATTCCTGACCAGTACAGAAAACTCACCAAGTAGGAATCTTCCAGAGGAGTGAAATTCATCTTTTAACAATCCGATCTACATCCAACTCACTTATTCCAGTAGTCATTCAGAAGAACTCAGGCCAAACAGATGTTTGTCAAGAATCAAAGGGAAGATACAGATTCACAGATTGCACTGGTTTGGAAGAGACCCTCAAGGGTCATCTAATCCAACCATCCTGCAGCAAGCAGTGACACCTCCAACTAGACCAAGACGCCCAGGGCCACATTGAGTCTTGCACTTCCTGTAGTAAGTCCTGTCTGGTTCTTCTGAGGTGTTTTAGCAGTAAGAAGATTCACTAGTTACAAGTCAAATATATCAAGAGCACCTGACATCTCTAATGCTAGGGATTTTGTAATTACATCTCCTCCTTTCAAGACTAACCAGTAAACATGAATCAAGTCAATCTTGTTGAATAGAGATGACAAGGATGTGCCCTATTTGCCTTCCAAGCCATGCCCCAAAATACACTGACAGTTCTTATATTTCCCTATTCTTTCTTATTCATGGGTAAGCATCATTGTGGAACAGTGCTTTTACCTCCATAGAGCAGGTGAATAAAATTATCCTCCATTCCTTTTCTACTTGGATTAGCATGCTATTGCCTCCAGAATGGTAAGGCTGAAGGATTAAACCCCCAAAATGGATAAACCTCAATTTAATACACACCAGGAACACCAAAGGAGAGGTCACACAGTAACTGGATTCATGAAACACATCAGATTCAAAATGCTTGCAGCAGCTCCTGGATGATCAGAAGAACAATAAATGGAAGAGGCAAAAGTTTCCTCACAGCTACTGTTAGCAAACACACCATTTAAAACAAACAAACAACCAATCTTTGGAGACCTGTTCACATTTGGTCCTTGAAAACCAGACAGCATTTCCATTTACTATGGAGAGATTAAGCATTCAAGAAATGTGAAGTGCCAGGAAACAAATCTGGAGTTTTAATAGATTCATTGTTACCCACAGACACAGACTAAGCAAACACTTCCTTCTGCAATAAAGCCTTTCCAGCTGCTGAAATGACTGCCTTTCCTGACATCTCAGCTGAGAGTTGTCTGCTCCATATGAGTTGAAGTGACATCCACATGGTAGCAGAAAACTGAGATGGTTTTAATTTTAATCTTCACCCTCCAAAGAGATGGGCCATTTCCTCACACACTCATGGTATAATTAGGAAGTTACATAAAACAAAACATGATTATCAGACAGAGAGCTGAATTACCCAGAACTTCAGAGATCTGTAAGGCAGAAGCTTTGAACATTAGGAAGCTCTTCACAATAAGGGTAGTGAAACACTGGAACAGGTTTTTCAGAGATATGGTGAAGGCACCATCCCTGGAGACATTCACAGTCAAACCTGATGTGACCATGAAGAACCTGATGTGACCCTGAGCAACTTGACATCATCCATGATGTCCCTGTTCACTGCAGTCAGGTTGGACAAGATGACCTTTGAGGGTTCCTTCCAACCTGATGCGTTCTATGATGGCTGAGGATTTGTACCTATTTAGGTGCACAGCTTCCAGACACAGCCCATGAAGCTGTCTACAACAGGGTACAGCACTGGAGCTCTGTGGGGGTTGTTGGAGTTTTGCCACAGGGTAGGTATTTACTTACAAAAAAATGAGCTGGGAGCGTATTAAGGATATTCAGGGACAATATTAGCCACTTGAAGAATTAAGAAAGGAGAGGGAGAAAGACTTTCACAGCATACATCTTCCTGATGTGCTTTGTGAGATCCTATTGGATTTGTTCTGCAATTACCTCTCTCCCTGGTTTTGTTTGCTCTCATATCACTAGCATTATTTCCATCAGAAATGCAGAAGCATGAAAAAGAACTTACAGCAAATGGTACTGACAACAACAAAACTGTTACTTTTCACATTCCTTAAGCTTTTTCTCCTCTTGCATGCTGGGGAGAGAGTAGAGTTTGCATTACCTTCTGGGTCTTACATGCTGAGGAATGTGCTGGCAAGTGATTCAGTTGCCAGCTGTAGGGATTTTCCTATCCCTTTGAATTACTGTGATGGAGAATTCTTCCCATGTCTTTCCCCTCCCTACAGAATTTCTACACACCCATATACAGTGGTACATGCTTGGTCACATGCACGTATAAACACATACTTGCACACAAAGCAGGTCTTGCTTCTGTGGCACTAAAGCAAAAAGATTCTGTTACATATCAGAAAACAAAAGTTGACAAGCAATGAGAGGTCTATGCTAAGTGAATGACTTGCTATACTGGTGTGTAAATAAGAAGTCTTAATGGGTACCACAGCCAGAGTGCATAGGGTTAAAGAACTCAAGAAAATGCATTGATCAACAGGATACTGCTAGTGCCATTGCTCCAGCAAAAGGTCAGATTTTAAAATGATTTTTTGTTTCTTTGAACAGGAACTGGAAACTCAAGAACTTCACTAGACTGGAGAGCTTGCAATCACGATGATGGCAAAGAATGACCACAATTTATAGATACGTACACCTTTGCTCCCCATCTTGACACTTCAGCCTGACTTCATTGCTGCCACATGGCTGGGAGCCACATGTCCATCAAAGCTGCTCTATCACTCCCTTTCTTAGATGGGCAGGGGAGAGGGAAAATAGAACCAAAGGCCCATGAGTCAAGATAGAAGATATTTACTAGGACAAAAAGCAAAAGCAAAGGCTGTCTACAAGAGCAAGAGCAAATAAATATGTTATTCTCCACTTCCTTTTAGCAAACAATGTTTGGTCACTTCTTGAGAAACAGGGCTTCAATTGGAGGAAAGACACCAGCAACAAATATCTCCATACTTCCTTCTTTCACTCATTTTTTTAAATCTGAGCTGATGCCACGCAACACAGAATACCCATTTGGAATACCTCCGTGTTCAGTTTGGGTCAGCTGGCCCAAGATCTTGCCCATCCATCAGCCTGCTGTTGGGGGCAAAATGTTGGAAAAGCACAGCCTTGGCTCAATAGTGGCCAAAACAATGGTGTGTTATCAGCACCCAGCTACAGTACTGCAAAACACAGCATTACAAAAGATGCCCTGGGGAGAACTAACTCCAGATCAGCCATACCCAATGCAAGCACAGAGAGAGAAACCAAGCAAATACTTCCCCTTGATAACTATGGCATTCGAGGTAGAAACCAACAACAAAGCCACAAACATACAGTATCACTTGTACACCCTACCTGCTACTCCAGAAGACATGTAGATCCACCAGCACAAGGTCATCTTCGCCAACCCCAGACCACTCTCCCAAAGAAACTGAAATAACATGAGGACTGATATTTAAGCACCTGAGTCTCACCCCAGGTGTTTATAGCCTACACGTTTTATCTAGAATCCACCTGCAGGCAATGAAGAGAACAAGGTGATTTCAGCAGGTGATTCATCTAACTTAACAGCTATCCAACAGCTGTCCTGTAAGGGCTATATTTTTCCCTTAGGAGCTCAGTATCAGATAGTCTAAACAAAGGGTATTTTAAGAGATGTGCTAATACTTGTGATTATTATGAAGGTCAGTAGATTTCAGTTTTGTATACTTTGAAGATAGTAGGAAGAAGAAAAGGGAAAAAAAAACAAGAAAAGAAAAAAAAAAGAAGAGAAAAAAACCCTAAGTTAAAAAAAGCCCATCCCCTCAAAAAGCAGGGCATACCTCCTTTTCAGATGATTTTTTTTTAATAGACAGCATTGTTATCTTTCCAAGGAAGTATTTCAGTCAGAGAACAATGGCAGCATAGGCTGCCAGATATCTGATACGCATTATCATTTCTGTGGTCTGGTTTCCCTTCTCATCAGTACAGTTTAGGCAACATGACAGATGGAGCTTTTATTCATCATTATTAGTATTATTTATTATTTCAGTCTGAAGGACAGACTGAAAGAATTGGGGCTGTTCAGTCTGGAGAAGAGGAGGCTCTGAGGTGACCTTATTGTAGCCTTCCAATATCTAAAGGGGACCTACAAAAAAGCTGGGGAGGGACTTTTTAGGATATCAGGGAGTGACAGGACTAGGGAGAATGGAGCAAAGCTGGAGGTGGGGAGATTCAGAGTAGACCTGAGGAAGAAGTTCTTCACCATGAGAGTGGTGAGAGCCTGGAATGGATTGCCCAGGGAAGTGGTTGAGGCCCCATCCCTGGAGGCTGGATGAGGCTCTGGCCTGCCTAATCTAGGGTAGGGTGTCCCTGCCCAAGGCAGGGGGGTTGGAACTAGATGATCCTTGTGGTCCCTTCCAACCCTGACTGATTCTATGATTCTATTTGTTTTCTTGCTTACTTTGATGGCATCAGATTGACCTGCAGCCCACATGAAGATCATTTCATTGGCCTATAAACCCCTCATCCCAGGCAGCAAATTGACAGTGGCCTGAACAAAAGGCAGGAACCAACTATCCTGTTATAAATTATGAAATTATATTTTTATTATCATGCACCCCTGGGTGCATAAACCTCAAATTTTGTGGAGAAAAGCAACAAAAATTCTTGTCTGCTCAGTGCATATATCCACTGGGGAAAGGACCCAAATGATATGGCATTTTTATATGGCAGTGCCACTACGTGTAGGAAGCAGGCACACTAGTAAATTAAATCTATCATTGCCTGCTGCTTGGGGGCCAGGAGCCATGTAGCACCCTGAACTACCCAGCTACACTGAGCTTTGGTTCACCCATGTAGCCGGGGCGACTTACACTCATGAGGATTAAGATGGGGAGAGGGAGAGAGTAAAAGAGGTGGGGGAAAAAGAGAAAGAAAAGAAAGAAAATACCCACACAGAGAGAAGAGAGGTCACCCCAGAGCTATTCAGCATCCCAGAAGTCTGTTTAAAGAGAGTGGGTGAGGAATGTTCCAATCTGCAGGTTGAGGCTTCTCTTCTTTTGCCTGGCTGCCTCACTGAATATGCATGTGTTTCTAAGAATCATTTAGCATTTTCCAGGAGTGATTAGGCATGCTCAGCGTGGTAGGGGGTTTCCAGGGTTGAGCCCCCCCTTGTCTGCCTGATTTCTCTGAAATGATCACCACTGTCGATAAACCAGGAGCTGCTAGATTGTGGCTGGGTCAGAATCAGCACCACCTTCTACAACAGGAAGCCTTCACCTCCTATGTGTGCTAGGTGACATGAGCTCAGTTCAAGATATGGTGGTCTTCTAATTCATGCAAGCTGTGCAGTCAGGCAGGTGGTCTCCCTCAAGACAGCATCCACAAGCTTACTCTGCATTCCCCTGGTCTCATGTCCAGTCATTGCATATTAGGGAGCTCTTGAGCGTCTGAGCTCATGCAGGAGTGGATTTTTGGGATGGTGAGGGCAAACAGGATGCCCACTTAGCATTTCTCAGAAATTTAGCTCAAACCATTTTTTTTTTAAATTGAGATGTTGGGATATATTGTTTATCAGGATCAGTGCTGGGCCCAGTCCTGTTCAACATCTTTACTGATGATCTGGATGAGGGGATTGAGTCCAGCATCAGTAAGTTTGCAGATGACACCAAGCTAAGAGCAGGTGTTGACCTGTTGGAAGGTAGCAGAGCCCTGCAGAGGGTCCTAGACAGGCTGGATGGGTGGGCAGAGGCCAATGGGATGAGATTTAACAAGGCCAAGTGCAGAGTTCTACACTTTGGCCACAACAACTCCAAGCAGTGTTACAGGCTGGGGACAGAGTGGCTGGACAGCAGCCAGGCAAAGAGGGACCTGGGGATACTGGTAGATAGTAGGCTGAAGATGAGCCAACAGTGTGCCCAGGTGGCCAAGAGAGCCAATGGCATCCTGGCCTGGATCAGGACTAGAGTGGCCAGTAGGATGAGGGAGGTTATTCTTCCCCTGTACTCAACACTGGTCAGGCCACACCTTGAGTGCTGTGTCCAGTTCTGGGCTCCTCAATTCAGGAGAGATGTTGAGGTGCTGGAGATGTCCAGAGAAGGGCGACAAAGCTGGTGAGGGGCCTGGAAGACAAACCCTATGAGGAGAGGCTCAAGGAGTTGGGGTTGTTTAGCCTGGAGAAGAGGAGGTTCAGAGGTGACCTCACTGCTGAGGGAGGTTGTAGCCAGGTGGGGGTTGGTCTCTTCTCCCAGGCAACCAGCAATAGAACAAGGGGACACAGTCTCAAGTTGTGCCAGGGGAAGTATAGGCTGGGTGTTAAGAGGAAGTTGTTGCCAGAGAGAGTGATTTGCCATTGGAATGGGCTGCCCAGGGAGGTGGTGGAGTCACTGTCCCTGGAGATGTTTAGGAAAAGACTGGATGAGGCATTTAGTGCCATGCTCGATTGGATAGGGCTGGCTGCTAGGTTGGACTGGGTGATCTTGGAGGTCTCTTCCAACATGGTTGATTCTATGATCTCAGTCTCTGACACGGGATATGAGTAGCCATGATGTCTGCTGGTCTGCCTGTAGGTCCATAGACCTTCTCTTGCCCCTGTGAACTCTGAACAGTGATGAGAAGGGCTAGGCCCCAGCACACTGCAGTGATTTCTGTCTCTCAGGAACTTCCAGGCTGAGAATAGAATTTTTCCAAACATTTCACCAGCTTGTCTGGATTTTGCACTTCCTCAGGGGTGAAATTCCAAGCCACCAGAGGTGACCACTGTCCTTGATATTTGCCTATACTCTGCTACATAGCCTGCCACTCATAATTATCCAGCCTCAGGGCAGATCTCCAAGTGGTATCCTTGGGAAAGACCTGCATCTCTTTGAAGAATACCAGGCCCATCAGTAGGGTGAGGTAACATCTAAACTAAGTAGCTAGTGAAGTAACCATACCATAATATGACAATATCCAGTACAGCCACATGATAGCACTAATCCATGCCCCCGAGGTGATAAGCACCACCAGAAAGAGCACATTGAACACAAGTGCATAAGGTTTTATGTAACATTACCAGCACTGGGTTTCAGCACATCAGTCCCAGCCACCCCCAAAATGCAAATGCATCAACATGACAAACAGACTGCTGGGAAAAAAAAAAAACCAGGTGTAAACCATTCTTTTAACAACCCTTAATTGAATCTTCTCATTATCTCACTTCTCACTACCTCAGCCACCCATGCTGGCTGGGTCTGATCCCTTGGCCATCCTGTAGATGCCCTGTGATTGGCCTCAGGATCACAGGATATTAGGGGTCAGAAGGGACCCAAGGAGATCGTTGAGTCCAACCCCCCTGCCAGAGCAGGACAGTACTATCTAACACAGATCACAGAGGAACAGATCCAGACAGGCTTTGAAAGTCTCCAGAGAAGGAGGTTCCATGACCTCTCTGGGAAGCCTATTCCAGTGCTCTGTGACCCTTACAGTAAAGAAGTTCCCCCTTCTGTTGAGGCGGAACCTCCTGTGCTGCAACTTACATCCATTGTTCCTTGTCCTATCACAGGGAGCAAGTGAGCAGAGCCCGTCCCCCCCCTCCTGGCCATCCTTCAGATACTTATAAACATTTATCAAATCTCCTCTAAGTCTTCTTTTCTCCAGACTAAAAAGCTCCAGGTCTCTCCCTCAGCCTCTCCTCATAAGCCATGCCCTCCAGTCCCCTAACAGCCCTCATAGCCTTCTGCTGGACCCTCTCCAGCAGATCCTTATCCCTAATGATCTGTTCCATAAACTTGCATAGTACTGAGGGCAGCCTGAGAGGCCTGTAATTTCCTGAATCCTTCTGACCCTTCTTGTGGATGGAGGGAAAGTAACACAAAGCCCTACGGTTGAGATGTTTACTGGAAATAATACACTGTACAATTACCTTAACCTGTTTTGCAGAAAAGCACTGCAAAGGCAGAAGCAGCAGCAGAAGACAGCCAAAAAATTACCCTCCCCACCCCCTAAATCCACAGCCAGCCCAGCAGAAAAGACCAACACCCCAAACCCAGAAACCAGGAGAAGCAACTATAAACAGGAAGCATCTCATTTTGCAATCTGAACTCCTATCCCCAACAGCACTTTCATTTTGAAGCTGACATGACATCACCATGGTATTGAATACTCATCCACCAATTCAACTGGCTAAACCAATAACACTGTTACACTAATGTTCTGCAAGGGATTAGCAGAGTTTTATTTAATGAAGACATAGCTAAGAAAGAGCCTGTGCTGTTTTACATTACTTTGACCTTAAATCCACAGAAACTTTGTCTTTTTAACTTTCAAAACATCAATCAGTTCTGCAGTGTCCCATGAAGAGGATGCTGCCTTCTGGTATAGCTGTGAAACCTTACTCAGAAAAGAATCCCAGCTATTTATTTTAGAGAGATAACACCAAACAAAGGTTTGCCATAAGAGCTCTTGGTTCCTTGGACTGTGTATTTAAAATAAGGCTTAGAGTATAAGGCAAGAATATAGAGATACCTGTGATGGAGTACAACCTTAGGGAGGACAGAAAAGAGCAGCGTCACTTCTAACAGTATTGTCTCTTTATGTGTCTTTGGAAATGCAGTAAAAATAACCTGTAACCTCACCCTCTCACAGCTGAAAGAACCATTTTGGGTCATAGTTTCTCAGATTTTTGGCATCTCTTATTAACTAAGCTGAGAAACATAGGGATATTTACAATGACTTGTTTGTCACATAATCATTTATGGCTAAAAGAAATTAGATATTGAAATGAAGTAATTTTTATACAGCACTGCAAATATAAATGGACACTTTGATCAGTAGCTGACACAATGGATTGTCTCCCTGAGAATAATTAGGGTATTAGCCTTAAGTGTGCTTGCCTGCCATCATGCCTATAATAAGCTAAGCTATTTAATATGATTACCCTCAAAATGGAATTTACTGAATCAGAGAAGATGGGAGAATATGGGGGAAAAAAAGAAAAAGAGTTTTCCTTATTGCTGAGTACTACAAATACTGCCTGGCATTTTGACTATGGAAACCTGACTTTTGTCTTGCTTTAATTTGCAGAGCAGAACAGAAGCCACACAGTGTATTCTCTTCAGATGACAGCTGATAGGGTATAAGAAGCTCAAATTTAGATTTGATTAACGAGAAAATAACTCACAGAGTGCATCCACTTTACCAGAGGCATCGTGCATGGATTGAAGGCTGTCAGAGCCAAGGTTCCTGCGTTGTTCTAACAAGGCCTATGTTCTCTGGATCCACAGAGAGAACTCGAGACCTGGTTTTTGTCCCTGGTTTAGAATGGCCTAGGATCTTTACTAATTGCCTGCCTTTCTGTAGAGTGGACAAGAGCCATGGCTGCCCCTGTTCTCCCAAGGAAGCAGCCTTCTCTTCATGAAAACACTGACAAGTTGTAGTAGAGCGTTGAGCTTGATGTAGTTTCAGAGTCTAGACATGAAATTTTTGTAATGTATAGAAAAATAAAAGACTTTTAGGTCTGACAATCAGAAAAATCCAGGAAGACCATTACTAACTATAGTCACTTCCATTGGCACCAGTGGTCTTAATTAAACATAGAATCATAGAATTGTCAGGGCTGGAATGGACCTCAAGCATCTAGTTCCAAACTCCCTGCAATGGGTAAGGATACCTTACACTAGATCAGGTTGCTCAGAGCCCCATCCAGCCTGGCCTTAAAGACCTCCAGTGATGGGGCTTCTACCACCTCCCTGGGCAACCTGTTCCAGTGACTCACCACCCTCATGGTTGCAAGCACAAGAGATTCATCTTATAGTCATTAAAAAGTTGCAAAAGTAACTTCAGCATAAGCATTGTCCTATTCGACTGAGTTTAATTTTCACACAGCATAGACATGCAGATAAGCCATTCACTGGTGCTCAGGTTAGTGAAGATCTAAAAGAGGAGGAAGTTGGCTTCCTCCCTAGTGTTATCTAAAAGTCTTTAGCATGGAAAGCATGGTGTGCTAGTTTGAAGCTAGCACCAGAACAAGAGGACACAGCCTCAAGCTGCACCAGGGGAAATTTAGGCTTGAGGTGAGGAGAAAGTTCTTCACTGAGTCACTGGCTACTGGAATGGGCTGCCCAGGGAGGTGGTGGAGTCACCATCCCTGGAGCTGTTCAAGGCAGGATTGGACATGGCACTTGGTGCCATGGTCTAGCCTTGAGCTCTGTGGTAACGGGTTGGACTTGATGATCTGTGAGGTCTCTTCCAACCTTGGTGATACTGTGATACTGTGATAGAATGTTTTGGTGAGAGGGACTAGATCATAGGCTATGAAATGACAACAATGGTGATGTCTACTTCCCTCACAGTCTTGCTGAGATGTGTAAAAAAGGGAAGGAAAACATAGATAAAGTCACTTTGCTCTTGACTTTGTTCTGGGCTTTGCTCTGGGCTCTTCACCTGTTGGGGAGCTCGGGCTGCTGGCTGAACTCCATCTTACTCTCTAACCTCACCCTCCATTTGCTTTGGCTGATTCACCTTGCTTCTTAATCCCCCTGGCCGAACCTCCATTCTTCTTGGGACTGGGGTAAGGTTGAGAGGGGTAGGGGGAAGGTGAGGGGGTGGTTGAGAGCCCCTCCTGGGGACTCAGGTTTCTGGGAGGGCGGTTGTGCTTCTGTATTACCTTTTACCTTGTATATTTCTGTCTATAACTGTATATACTGTAAATATCTGCTTGTATATTGTGCTAGCTGTAAATATAAGCTTCATTCATATTTCCAGAGCCAGCTGAGTGAAGCAAAGTGAATCAGCCAAAGCAAATGGAGGGTGAGGTTAGAGAGTAAGATGAAGTTCAGCCAGCAGCCCCGAGCAACCCAGCAGGCGAAGAGCCAAGAGCAAAGCTGAGAGCGAAGTGCCAAGTGAAGTGACTCTATCTATGTTTTGCTTTTTATTCTAATACATCTCAGCGAGACTATGAGGGAAGTCAACCTCACCATTGTTTTCATTTCATAGCCTATGATCTAGTTCTTCTCACCAAAACATTCTAGCTAGCCTCAAACTAGCACAATCCACCCCTGTCTACTTCACTCAGTGTATTGCTGAGAACTATCTGATCTAATCTAAACCAATATTTACACTAATGAATACTACATCACACTTTACCAATCTCAAGTTGATCAGGGGCAACTCACTGTGACATGGACTTAATTTGGCCCAGGGAACTAAGCCATGAATCAAGGTTGCTTAGGCTACAAGCGCAACTCGGTTTTTTGCCTGGGGAAGTATAGTGGTTTAAGGCTTACTGGAATATTCTAATAAGAGAAATTGGTACAGAAACTGAACGAGCAGGGGATTGGTTGTAAAAGAATAATAAAGTCTATATAATTCATTAGTTTGCTAAGAGGCATAAAAAGCCAACGTATAAACAATTTGCTCTTCTTGGCTCTTGGGTACTGGATCTGTTTGCTGCTCTTTCACTCTGCTCTAATACCTTGACTGACCAGATAACATAAGCCTTGCTGGTTGTTTTTGTGTCTGGGGGGAGAGAGGGAGGTGTTGGTCCTTTCTGGGCTTTCTTTGTCTGGGGAGGGGGAGACTGGATTTCTGTATTATTTCTAAATTGTATACAATTGTAAATACATGTAAATGTACTGTGTGTACATGCTTGTAAATATAGCTTTGCTGTAAAATACAGCTTGATCTTAATTCCAAGCTGTCTCAGCTGGTCTGGTAAATTTTGATTGTGGGAGAGGGGGGGAAGGTTCCCTACCCACCACAGGGAATCTCAGGTATTTCTTACCCAAGTTCCAGAAACTCAGGCCAAACTTAACTGGAGCACAATAAATAGAAAAGGAAACCCAGCCATTCTGCAAAATAAACTAGAGCCAGGGTCCTTTGGGTGGCTCAGAAATAAGGTTGTCAACAGATACTCACCTTTGGGAAGCTGAAACTCAAAGAAAGGCTGTATTTAAATAATTATATGAACAATAGTTTTTTTCTAGACTATTCCTGCTCCCATTTTAATCAACTTTTCTTCTGCTATAAGAACAAAAATCTAGACACTTAACTAGCACCTCAGAAGACAACGCTATTATTATAAAAGTAAAGCAGATTTAGAGAGTTAATAATAAAGAATAGACTATGTTTTCTTCAACAAGAAGAATCACTTCATAATACATTGCTTGCAATAAAGAGTAAGCCTCAGATTTCACGCAGCAATATTAATTACTAAGGAGAGAGAATGAAAGAAATCATGTCAGATTAAGCTTCTTCCAAATCACAGCAGAGAAGATAGAGTGCTTCTTCTGAATAAACAGATTATGTTACAGGCAGTAAAATTAGCAGGCAATCTTCATCCATGCCTGCCTCTAACAGTTCTGCAGATGACTTCTTGTAGGCAGGCCCAAGGGAGAACAACCGATGGCACAATGATTATTCCAGCTTCCCATGTTATTATTCCGCAGCCTTTCTCAGAGTGAGGGGATATTAACTATTCCACCTCTTCTCTGTGCTGCAGAGAAATTGGGCTTCATATCAGCATGTAATATACGTGTAACAAATACCTGCTTATCACAAGGGCTTTGAAAGTATGAGAAATGGCACACAGAAGAGAAAGGACTTTGCTGGAAGAATGATACATTTCAAATAATTGATGTAAAATAAGATTGCTATCAAGAAAAACAATGTCACAACCACAGGTTCTCATACATAAAAGACCAAGGCACACACTTTACATGTTGCAGTGAGAATATTTCTGATGTTGATGGACTCAGCTATTCTCCCTCTGCACACCAGTACAGGGCTCTTGACAGAGCAGCACGAGCCAGCGGGCAGCATAAGCCCTTCTCCTGCTCAGACTAATGCTGCCTTTCATGAGGCAGTTCTTTCATTAATGTATACACATTTCATCCCTAACAGAAACAAGGTTTGTGAAGGCCCTGGGCTCTGGAAGCAGGCTGCCAAGGTGGAAAGAAAACAAATAACATCCATAGTGCCAGAGCATGCCAGTCTGCACCTGCCTTCCCAAGCCCCTCCTGAAATCACCAACCACTGGATCCAAAACCTCTTGCCCACACAGAGCTAGTCAAGGAAGTCTGACACGAGAAGTTTGCTTGTAAAAATCTTTCCTATCCTAGAATCCTTGTGGGGAATCCATATTTAAAAATAAATTAAGAAAAAAAAAAAAAACAAAAAGGAAGAAAAAGAGATATGGTTCTGAAATGCTATCTCCTGAATATACAGCGAGGTTATGTGAGGTTACATCTATGTGGCATTCATGAAAATGCCTCTCCTTTTTGTCAGCTGAAAAACTATTTGCCTTGCTGAGCTCTGCAGAGATCCCGAAATGCACTATTATTTCATGATGAGAACAGGGTCAAGAAAAGAGAAGCTCTTCATCCTGTAAACTTTTTTCAAGTCATGAATTTAACCATCCTTCCTAAAAGGATGACTAAAATAAATGCACTAGGTTTTTACTCGGAGCTGATGGGTATGCTGTACACTGGCTGTTCTCTGCCCTGCAAAAGGCACCTCTTCTGTGCCCTAGTGGTGGGCAAGGTTTGCTCATGCCCATTTATGTCAGTGTTTCTATTAAGAACTCCTATTAGGCCTGAGGTTTTTTTTCAAAGTTTCATTGAACAGAAAAATTGTATCTGGCTGTTTCTTTCACTTTGGGAAATGCCACCTGAAAAGAATTTACCCATTCTTTAAAAAATGGGTAAGAACTTTTTTTTTTTGAAGTTAGTTACTCTCACTCAGGAAGAACACTGCAGTGTAGCCAAATGAGGCACCCTGATGCCAATAAAAGTCCTGATTATATGCTGGGAAATGGAGAAAGGGGGGAAAGTATCTCAGTTAATAAAGCAGTTGTTCCAATAAAAAGGAGTATTTCAGATCAAGATAAATCACAAAGTCAGAAAGAAGGTATTTATAGGCAGAGAATTGAATGCATTGTGACAGATTCCCCCAAATCACAGACTAGTGGTCCCTGCTCTGCAGGATATCATGGAAGGCCAAAATAGGCCTAAACATGTCCTGGCTTGTCCAGATATGTTTCCCTATTCCCCCTCTCTCCTACTGATGGGGGAAGCAACCATGGGAAAGGAAGACAAAAGCTTGGTGTCATTAAGTCTCCTCTCTCTGATAAACAGGTACCCACACATGTTTATACACTTGTTTGTGTGCTGCCCTAAAAGGGTGAAAGCAAGCCCCAGCTTACCTAATATGGTCAAGTTTGGAAAATTGTCATTTTGATTGGCTAATCTGTGGCCCAAGAGCCATTAGTTTCAGGCTGAATTGAAAAAACAAAAGAGATAAGCAGGCAAATACAATGTGCTTTGCCTCAGTGCTCTCTGCCACTGCATATGTGCTCTCTGCTGTTATATCCTGCCATGCTCTGCCATGCCTTTGGCTTATTTGCTTTGCAGAATTATGTCTGCTAAGTTCCAAGCCAGCTTTGCTGCATAATAACAAGCCCTAATGCTTTGGGCTCGTGTACCTGGAATTACTTTAGCTTACAGAGGAGTCTTTTCCAGAGCAAATATGTTGGTTGTCATTTCTTCTGGGGATTGTCATGATTTGGACTTGGGCACTTATAAGAAGACTGCCTACAGACAGCACAGATCGCGGTAAAATAATTCTGTTTGTGACGGTTTGTTATCTTCTTGTGATTGATATGGCACGATGAAGGGCCATATCTGTGGAAGAGTCAGCTATCTTGTGTTGGGATTTTACCTATCAGTGCATTCCCTGTCCTCTCTCAAAAAAGAGAAACAAAGACCTCAAAGCGCCTCACTCTGCTGAGAGAAGGAATTACACTCAAATCAGAAGAGGTAGGGTCAAGGGACTTTTATTCATGTACTCATAGTTCTGCTCAACAGCAGCTGAGGAAAGGGAGGATGAAGTGATCTGTGAAAATAAACTACAATCATAAAAAGATAATTTGCCAAGCTACCTGCTGATTTCACTCTCATTAGGCTTATGTTTATGGCAATGTTCTGTGAAGAAACTGGCGTATCCCAGCTAGATATGAGGTGCCAGCCACCAGGGATAGAGGCAGTCCAAGGGGAGGAACGGTGGGGGCAGACAGCCTACTTCAAGGCTATGTGATGGCAGTGCAGATCAGATCCACCATCACTCCCTGCCTCCCTCACTGAACAGGGTCCCCACAAAATGCAGCTGCCATGGGCACTGTCTGAGAAAGCAAAGCTCCGTGGTGCTGTCCCTTGTTGCAACAGGGCAGCTGACAGCATCCTTCCTGTTTGATGCATAAAAACTGAACTTGCAGCTTCCGTTCAGGTTTGAGTGGGAAGGGAGCTGGTTGATCCTATGATTCTATTCTAATGCCTCCTTCCACCAAGGGGCTTAGGACAGGTTTGGTGGCCTGCAGTCATCACAAGAACTGATGACAGTGGCATGATCACAGCAAAAGATTTAGATGGTTAAGTCTCTGTATCACACTACAGCCCATGAGAAAAATAAATCTCACTATCAGTGACAGAGCCAGTGTTGAGCCTTAGCCTAGCTCAGAAATACCACACAGCTATTAGAGAATACGTTCATCACCGGTGAAGCCAAACACACCATGGAAACTTCATCTACCATAAGAATAGATGCTCAGACAAAAAGGTTCCTTTAAAAGGCATAACTTCTCCTGTTGCATCCTGTTCTCACACTGCCTTTGGTGAGATCAGATTTTACTCAATCCAATTCAAATTTTCTAGTAACAGAAGTAATGGCAGCAGCAAAGTCATGGGGGCAAGGGGCTTATAGCAGTGGTTTTGGAGTGTGGTACAGTGTATCTCCCCACTGTGCGTCTGACTATTGTGTCCTTTCTGTTGCTCTCCAAGGTGTAGGACATGTGAAAATTACATTTCCATGTCACCATGCAGGCCTGACCTGAAGTCTTGCCAGCACATTTCAATGAACAACACTAGCAAAACACTTTGCCAACCCTGTATTCAGTATTTACACAGGCAAACCTGAATATTTTGTCATGCCCAGTTATATTTGTAAGTTCAAATCTTCACTCAGACCCTAACTAGATGCTGAGTAATTTCCATCCTGAATTACACAGATTAGCAAATGATATGTAAACACTTTTAAAAAAAAGGCCAAAGAAAAAAGCTATTTAGTGATTTCATTGTCTCTAATAAATAGAGACTGTCAAAAGCTACTATGTTCAGTATCAATTATTCATATTTCCAACAAGTAGCTGACACATTCTCAAGTTATGACTTCCATCCTCACTGGCTATAAAATACCATTTCCACTCTGATTGGAATGGTTGTCAATTAAAATATATATCATCTACCAGGCAACAGAAGCTGACAAAATCAGGAAGAAATAATACTTGATGGCCACTTGGGAAATATGTAGCTAAGAGTAGACTGAAAACTGCTGAAGATCTTTATTTGTAGCTTCTTACTTTCCAAGAGATGAAGAACAGAAAGATTTATCTGCACTTGAGAATCTCCCCTACCTCCTGTTATTGCTTCCTTTTTGTAACAAGCATAAATGAGATATTTACAAACTACACATTGCAATATGTATTTTAAAGCAGCAGCACCAAAGGCACTCCCACTGTCCTGCATGAGATTTTCCCTTCAGCAGAAATCCTTGGCTATCATTTTCCAGCCCCTGTACCCAAGCTGGACTAGAGCTAATGGACCTAAAGTGATGCAGTCTTCAGGTGAAGCCTAAGGAAGATTGATAATTTCCTTTGTCTAGCTCTTAGATCCACTGGAACTAGTCTTTCATAGCAATGTATCCTTCATACAGGAAGGATGGGAAGTCAAGCAAATTCAACTCTTAGGTAGGCACTCCCATATGGACAACATCATAACCATGTTTCTCAAAAATTAACACTCTGGAGACTGCACAGTTGGCCAAATAATTGCTTGAAAGTTCCCAAGGCTGGATGCAGATGTGTCCATTCCTTCTGTTCACACTGTCACTAGGCTCTACAGGGGTGCAAGGATGGGCAGAGCGCAGGGAATAGGATGCACTTGCTCTGCCTAGACCAGAATTGTTCTTCCATCATAGACAACTGATCATTGCCATCCTGTTCCATTTATGAAAACTCTCATCAGGTACCTTGTCTGTCATGAGCCAGGCAAGTCTTTTATCCAGGGACAAAGAAGTGTTTTAAAACTTTAGTGAGACCTGATCTCCAACTACTTTTCCCTAACTTCCCAAGGCCAAGATCCAAGATTTAAATTGGTCCCTTTTATTATCCTTGTTCATGTCAGAATGCTCATTGTCCAAGCTTAGTAGACTGGGCTTAAAAAGGAACTTCTCTTCTTCTGATAGGGACATCAGGATGCTACTCTTCTCACTTTAATGATAAACACCAGTGAACCTGCACATTTGTGTCATCACTTTTCCCAAGTTTCTTATTGGGTCAATCTTACCTTTCTGCAGCACTTCAGTCCTTAAGACATATAGCATCCCCTCTCTACACCACATTGCTAGTCACAGCTTGTCCTCAGTTTCACACACAGAAGCTGGCCAGAAATTGTAATCAGCAATAAACACCAGCAACCTAAACAAAATGTGAATTTTAATTAATCTTTCAATCAAAGTAACTACTGACTCTTGCTGAGCTGATTTACTATTGTGTCTCACTTGTTTTGTCATTTTGTGAGTGCCACACATCGACTCCTGCAGAACAGGGGCTGTACAGTACAGAGAGGGGTGTGAGGACTCAGGCTTGGGAAAGGGAGCCCTCATCAGCAGGGAAGGCTTACTAAACTGCCCTAGTTTTATTGTATAACAGCAGAGCTGGTGGAAACTTTGCCACCTCTGCCAGTGTCTCCAATATGTAACGGACCATTTGCATCTCATAGCCTCTTGTAGATGATGAAAATAGATATATAGTGATAGTGTAGCTGTGGCAGACCTCTTAAACAGAGGTTCACAGTTTGTTGGTAATGAGTCCAAATCTATTACCCAGCTGCCATGGTTTATCTCAACACTCATCATTATGTTCGCACACACTATCAGCTGATTTTCCAGTCCTGAATCAGGTGGCTGATCTCTCACCCTCCACATCAGAGGAAGAGCACCACGAAATGAGGAAAAGCCATGCAGAATGTACATATTTATTTTCATTCCTAAATCTCAAGGCATAGCAGTGGAGAGTGCACTACCACAGCACTTCTTTGCTGAATGCCCACAATAATTTGACCTTGTTTTTTAAACAAAGAAATAATGATGATGGCAACTGACAATGGCAGACCAATCATAAGATTACACAAATTCTTGTTGTGAGGTAGTAGGTACAGAAGCAACCTTGACTCTTAGCTGTCAATGAACAGCAGGTAGCCTGGTATCCCTTTACACCTTGACAAGTTATCAAACAGGACAAGTGTGTTACAGAGTGGTTCACTGCTACGATACTCTGCCTTGGATAAGGGCTAGTTGCAAGTATGCAAATTTATTCTACATGTATGTTCTATGTATGCTGCTGTATAATCTACACAACCTGTAGCTGCCAAGTTAGCCAAGCTTCAAGATATAATGAAAGAATTTGAATCTGCTGCATGGTTTCACTGGATTCCCAGCCAGATTAACATTTTAGTTAAGCACAGCCCAGCCACCAAGGAGTTACTGCCTCTGTAAAACCAAGGAATATTAGACATCTAGACACTAATTAGAGATTTAGATTGGATGTTAGGAAAAAGTTCTTTACAATGAGGTAATTCAGCAATGGAATAAGTAGCCGAGGGAGGTGGCTGAGGTCCCATCCCTGGAGATATTCAAGGTGAAGCTTGACAGAGCACAGGTTGACCTGATCTTGCTGAGGGTGTCCCTGCTCACTGCAGGGGGATTGGGCTAGATGATTTTTAGAGGTCCTTTCCAACCCGGGTCATTCTATGATTCTACTCCAACATAAAGGGTAAAAAAAATCTCCCAGTTGGGTGATTGGTCATAAAGGTCCAGATGCAAAGCAGAAGGCTAAAGGAACTGAAATCACAGGGCAGCCCCAGGGAACATTTGGGCTTTGCAGTTGCACAGCTGCCCATAACACATCCTCACCTCTAGCTAAAGATGCTCTACAGTGAAGAAGAACAGAAACATTGATATAGCTGGCAATACACAGGGAAAAAGACATTGCTCAGAGGTGAGCTAAGTCAGAAAGCAGATGTGGGTAAGACTTTTTCAATTTTCCTCTTTTTAAACTTAAGTGGCCACATTTGTATTTTTGGAAAGACAGATAGCTAGAGAGAGAGTTGAATTTCATCACAAGCAAGGCTTGGGCTGAGGGTGATCTCAGGATAGCTGCTGAACAGCTGGCCTTCCTCTCCTGCAGAGGAGGTGATGTTTAAAACCAAGACATGGGTGCCTCCTGCAGAGCCCAGCTTCCTCTGGCAGCTCCTGGCAGTGGTGATGCAGGGTGGCAGGGAAGGGAGTCTACTTGGAAAATGTTTTCCTGTGATCAGCGCTCTTCAGAAAAGTTCTTTGGCAAGCAGCAGTAAAATAAGGACACAGCCCTGAGGGGTCTTGAGTAAGCACATGAACTAATGGCCATGAGATCAGTAAACAGGCTGCAATACAAAAAAGATGGGGCAATTTGGATATAAGCTGACAAATGACAGTACCAGTCTTTGTACCAGCTCCTGTAATGGAGGACTTCCCATCAGTACAACACAGAATCATAGCATCAACCAGGCTAGAAGAGATCTCCAAGATCATCCACTCCAACCTGTCATGGGATCTATTGAGAGAAATTTGGGGATTGCTTACTGGCCATGAAAAAAGTTTTTCCCATGTTCCTGAAAGTGAAAACATCATAGCTGTGCTGTAAAGGCTATGGGCTAAGATGGCCATCTTGGCACTAATGCAAGGACAGGGCTGGCTTGAACTCTCCCCCTGAGCAGGTTTCCTGTGACTGAGCAAAGGGGTCAGGAGAAATTTCAGGCCTGGGGAAAACCAGAGTTACAGAGTCCCCACTTCAGCCTCCCTCCTGCAGGCTTCAGCTGTTTAAAATCAGCTGCCTTTGCTGGCAGCAGGCCAGCTCGCCTCTATGAAGAAACCAGCTCCATATGCTAGGCTGACAAAACCCCCACTTTCTTCAGAAACACCTAACTCTCTGGCTTTCCTCTTACTTCTGTTAGCTTTAGTCCATTCTTAGTCATCACTGTGGTAGCAATGACATCCGAAGCCCACCATTTCCTGATCTCCACTAAGGATGAAAAATACTAATGGTACATAGGTCAACCAAAACAATTAACATTTTCCATTTCCAGTGCTGTGTAAATATTAAGCATCTAATAGAGCAAAATGGACAAATATTTTTGCTCTAGTTATTGCCTCCAGCACCTTGAGTTACACGCTCCCTAAGATGGAGCTCCCCAGATCTCTCTCTGGGCTGCTCCGATTGCGCAGCAGCTCTTCAGCACAATCTGTGCTCATTGCTTTACTCTTCCTACACCGAGTCACTGGCAGCAGCACCACTGTGCTGTCCTCTGTAGGCCATACAAAGTTCTGACCGTTTTGTTTTTCTCCATTTCTCTTTCCCTTTAGCAAAGTGAGGGACCACCACCTCTCTTGTCTTTACTTCTGTTTGTTGATCTCTTTCAGCTGCACCCAAAACCACGACAGAGGGGGAGAGATGGTTTTTTTACAGTGGATGCACTACAGTCCAGGCTATGCTTTCCAGACCTCCGATACTGCTGTAATATTAAAACCACCACTGGACTGGTGGTTACCTACTGGAAAGTAGTAATAGGGGCTACCTGATAAAAGGACCTGATCATTATTTTCTCAAGGTGTTTTGTCCAAGCAGTGATGTTTTAGGAAACCTGAAGGAATATATTCAATTTCCTTGAATTCTTTTCTGCAATTTCTGCTTCAGTCTGTTACATAATATTACTGTGTGCTGTTAAAAACCTGCTGCATTTTATTCAAGGTGGCTAAAATACTATTTCTCTAGTTACTAAAGTGTTTGGAGGCTTCTAGGATGAAAGCAAATATAGAAATGCCAAACATTTACTATTCTAATAGACAGCCATCAGTACTTTATAAACTACCCCAACAGATCCAAAAAACATCATTGTGATTTCACACAGAGTCTTGAAAACATTTGCTTTAAACTGAAAGACTCTATTTCTGCTATATCAAGGACACTTAATATTGATCTAGCTGCTCTATGGAGCAATCTAATCCTTTCATTGTGGCACTACTGAGAATCTGGTCATGTGGGTTGGTGAAATTGCATTTTTCAAAGTTACCAACATTAAAAAAGTAAATTGTTACATTTTTCATTAATTAAAAAAGGCTTATAATAGCAGTAATGATCCTTTCATCAGAGTGTGCCATTTAGGTAATGGCAGCCTAGCATATTAACTTCACTTGGTTTTGCCTTGGCCTTTTAACTCCTCCAACTTATTATTACCTAATTTGTAAAGTCTCCCAAATGGGTCATTAGTTCTTAAATAGGTTTCTCCTGCTGTTTGGTATACACTCTAGGAACAGAGAGCTGTCAGGGAGATAACTGGTTTTGAAGCAGCAATTTCTGGGGAAAAAGAAAAAAAGAAAAAAAAAGTTAAAGAAGTGCCTAATTATACTAAGTTAAAGAAGTGAATCATGACTTGACATATCCCAGGTACATGATTAACTAAGACATCACACAGAAGTATTTTTCCCCACAAAAGAGGACTGACATCAGTGCATATGCAAGCATATGTGCCCTGGTAAGCACCTGCAACTCCTGCTGTTCCCAATCCATAACAGCAATTGTGCAACCAAGCAACTATCTAAAGTGCTGAACAAGGAAACCAAGGAGAAAGGCTCATAGGATCAGGTTCTGTACTCCTGATGTGGTGACATTCTCTCTTTGCACCTAGAAATCATGAACCAAAGGCAGAGCAATCTGAGACCACAAGAAGATCAGAAGTACTTGGTCGAAGTCTGTGAACTGCCCAAGGCAACGAATGCTACAGTCACCAACCAAATCAGTGATAATGTCCACTGCCAAGTAAGAAAAGCAAAAGATCATCTGGCCTTTCTTAGCCATAGGTTAGACTGCCTTCTTTTTTTTTTTTCCTTTACAATATGATGTAGGGCATGAGACTGAAATGTGCCAGCATGACTAAGTAAAAACTCTTTGTACTAACCCACTTATCTGCAGGCTATTCATGTGAAACAGTCACTGACTACTGGCCAGCAGTATCTGCACTGCAGGAACTTTAAATGTGGAGGTATTGAACAAATTACATGTTTCCACACAAAATAACCCTTCAGGCATAAGCACATCTCAACTTTTCCACATAAACTCAACTAATATAACCTTATTATTAGCAAATAATTAACTTAACTTAATAACCTTATTATTAGCAAATACTTCCATTTATTTATACAGCAATTTCTTTGCTCTATTCCTTTACTCCTTTTCAGACTCCCTCCTCTCTCTGGCTCTCAGTTTCACTTCTTTCCAAGGCAATCATCAGCTCTTTTTGCAAATAGGCTACTCTGAATCTGGTTTGCTGGAAGAGCAACATCTTCCCTCAGCAAGGACAAGAGATGTGGTGTCCTTTTAGATTAAAATAATGGTCTGTTGTGGTCCAATACATGTAGATCTGCAGAACTCTAAATAACATATTAAAATCAACATCTTCACTAGTGTTTTCATAGCAAAGAAATTGCTGTCTATACTATGAACTTTTCCATTTTCTATTCCCATATTTTTCCCCTGGAAGAAGTTATGTATAAATCATAGGTACTTTGGTTACTATGACCTTCGTGCAGTTGTCATCAGAAGCAACACATAATCATAAAGCTGAAAAACAGAGGACTCTGCAATCAAATACTTTTATTTTCCAGAAATGCCTTCTCATTTAGGAATTTTGCTTTGTAATTTGTTCTGACAAATGTCATGGCTGGAGAAATTCTTCCTCTGAGGGAAGATTTATGACCTATGGGATAGTTATCTATTTCTTAAGATTGGATTCATCAAATACAAACTGCTCTTTGATTTGATTTGTGTGTCTGCACATTCAGCACAAAGAAATTAAACACAACGATGGGAAAAATGACAGTGCTCTTTATAGGTGTTTTTTTGGCACACACTATCATCTGGTGTGATCAAATGGAAAGTGCTGAGGTTAACATAGAATGATGTGGCAGAAACAGGATTCCCTGTAGCGAAAACTATGCTTGTTCTGTTCTACATGCTGAACACCATGCCGGCAGGCGCATCGATAAGCCAGCAGATGGCTTTGAGTAAGGACTGCCAAACACTGCGTGCAGAAGGTTGCACTTCATAGGAGGATTTCAACTGAGGAACACCCATCTCCTGAGAGGTCAAGCTACCAGCTGAAATGTTGCAGGACACAGCCCAGAGGAAAAGTAATTTTAAAGAAAATCTTGTTCAGGATCTGTCACTTTTGAACAGCAAGACAAGAATGAGAATATAACTTTCTTTCCTTGGAGAAGACCTGAAGGAATCAGCAACCAAAACCTCTAACACTGCTCAGTTTTCCACTGACTGGGTTACAAATGCCTAGGTAGCTAATGGGCCTGTGACTCAAGGCTCAGTTTGCCACAGCACAGATTTTCTGAGCTTACACTGGTGAAATCAGGGGCCACTTGCACTTTCAAGTGGAGTTTCAAGAGGATAAACTCAGTCAGTTTGGAAGCAACTACAAAATCTGCACAAGAACAGTCAAGAAGGTCTTGTTTACAAGAAAGCCTCTGAATAACTTTTCTGGCCAAAGCTGAAAGGTTTTGTTTCTTGAGTTCTTCCCTGCATCAGGACTGAATGCCAGAAATATCAGACTTTAGAGGATGATGAATGGTTGTCAGTTGACATCCCTGGGACATGGTACCATCTCTTGCAAGCTGCTTTTTTATTCATTAATACATTCACCGACACAGCTGAAAAGAAGCTGAGAGTTTCACTGGTAAACATTTAAAAGTCTTCTCGTCTCTGGGAATCAGCAGCAACCTGCAGTCTCTCCCTCTGAAATGGACCACAGCTGTCCTGAACTCTAGGTGTCGTATTTTTGTCACCTCCTGCTACTTTGGCTCTATCATTCTCCAATGGCCCAATTCAAACTAGGCATTCAGCACTTTTACATTCCTGAAGAGAATCACTGCCACTGTGCTTTGCATATAAAAGTGAGAAAAAACACTACTCTTACCACTGAAGGATGGTAAGAGGGATATTCTGCTCTGAAGTCATGTATCTGCTGCCAAATTACAGTTAGCCCCATAAGTACATAGAACATTTTAAATCATAAAGCTCTGTACTCTGTATAGTAACAAATGCATAAAATATTATTTGGTGACTTCCAGTTTTAAAATGCCCGAGATAACATTCAAAAGTAATCTGATGTTCACAGTCTCTATGCTTATCGATTTGGTTAGACTGATGATTATTATTACTGGTAAACAACACGGGTTTTTGTTTTGTTTAAAGTCTTTATGCAAACCAACTGAAGATAAATCTGTGGTGGTTTAGTACTTTGTTTGTATTTCTTCTCCCACTTATGAGTTTTCCTGATTCAATATTGAAAAAAAAATAAAGTTATCATTTGGTGATAAAAAAGGCATTGTAGCATATTACCAATGTATACAGTACTTAAGTCCAGATAAAGTAAATCAGCTATAAATTAGTGCATTTCACATACAAAAATGCTCTTTAGGTTTACATTTTAGGCCACAAAATACTCTTGTTTAAAAACAGGCACTTAGAACAACCTGAACTTGGACAAAAATATCCATCATTTTTTTTTTGGCTACCGAATAGCTCCAACAGCTTATCAGACCAGTATGTACAGCTGATTGTTGGGTATCATCAGCCTGAAGTATAAATTGAACATAGCTTCAGTCTTCCTTATTCTCCTCGTTTCAAGGAAAGCTGTAACACATACTTGAAGACAGCAGCTGGAGTTTTATCCCCAGAGTCCAGCCTAAGCAGCTTGAAACAAGCTTGTTGAACCATGTGCAGCATTTGCACCTTCTTACATGGGAAGACCCCGACTCACACATGCTGTAACTGGCCACAGCTGAAGCCCAGTGCTGGTGCTAAGCACTACCCATCAGGCACTAACTTCCAGGAACTGTTTCTTTGGTCACGTTTTGTTTGATTGTGAAACATGATGGTCTGGATTGGAGACTGTTCTTCTTTGTCCTGAGCCATGTCAACCCTTCCAGATTATTTCAACGCTTGGCCATATGTGTTGATGCGACCCCATCAAGGGATGCTCTTTGTCCCTGAGACAATAATATCTGTCCCAATGGCGTTGGCCGTTTGAACAGGCAGTTAATATCCACGTGAAGCATGTAATTATTTCCCTGAATATCCAGGGTATGGAGGGGGTGGGGGATACTGTATGGAAGTCTGTGGGGTAGGAGTATAAGGTGGAGGTAGGTCAGCTGGGTACTCCATTTCGTATTCATAACTGTATGGTGGTGGGGCCACTGAAAGGTGAGAAAAAAGAAGACACAGTTAAACACCTTTTTTTCAGATGCAGGTCCCCAAGTGTTTTCTAGTTGACATTCAGGCTTCCACACAACAGATGTAAAGTTGCCTGTCAATGTGCTCATTTTTTTTTTCAGTCATCACACAATCACTTTTTGTCAATGCAAGTCCTTGCTTAATGCCCTTTCATTCACTGTTTAGCTGTGTGCCAACCGACTTCCTATGCTGGTAACAGTGTTTGAATGGCCATATGGCAGATACCACGGTGATGTGGCAGAGCAAAACCTTTCCAGGAGAGGCAGACTGGGCTTTCACTTGATCAATTCCCTTCCAACTCCTTCAGCAGCAACACAGATTTATATCTACAGACCTGCCACACATCCTCTGGATGCCCAGGAGATGTGTGACATGCCATGTCACGCCAAACACAGCGGCATCACACCTCCTAGGCAAATACCAGACATCTTCATGGGATGTTCCCAGGGCTTGGGCTGAGTAAGACCAAAGCTTTGCCTTGTTCACCCCAGTGGAGATATCTAAGGAGAGGCCAGCATCTGTGAACTGGGTCAGGCACTTAGGAAACAACAAAAATATTCACAAACAGCTGAAAATATTTTTGCAATGACTTCTACTAATCTGAGAGAAAAAGGATTAATTCAGTGATCAAAAAGACAGGAAATGAGGCAGAATGACAGCACAGTAAGAACTGAAGGCTCTGTAACAAGACCCCATTTGAGTAGTCTCTACAGATTTTAAGGTCCAGCAAAGCGCTCCCTGCTTTTTGAGACCTCAGCTGTTGTTGCGGCTGAGGGACAAGGAAGAGCATTCCCTTGCTTGCTGTTCCTGTCCAAAACAGGTAAGGGCAGGAGGGAGTGTTGGTCACAAACCCTGCTGACAAAGCAAGGTCAGTCATTATTCCAGAACTGTTCATGACAGTGGGAAACACAGAAATAATTTTAGAGCTTTCCCATCCTCCAAAAACTGCTGCTGCTGAGAGGAAGAACTGTTCAAACTAATGTTTGCACCAGGAGCATGCAGAGTCAAACTGCCTGGAGGTGGCGAGATAGGGGTGAGTCACTGCAGGAGCAGAGTTTGGGAGAGAAAATCTACAACCTCAGAATCTTCATTTTGCTCTTGTTTTTACAGCTTGGAGTGATTATTAGATTCTGAAGCTGCTCTTCAGCAGTCCATGGTTGAGAATACTGCAGGTTTCTTTCATTACTCATCTATCTATGCAAAAACAATGTTGCAACAATAAGGATGATTATAGATGGTTTTAGTTTAATTGGAAAGTAAGAGCATGAGGGAGAAAACAGACACTGAGAGAAGTAAACGTGATAAAGAAATACACAACAAATACTATACAACTCGCCTGTAAGTATACACAAAGCACCTGGGGTTTGCAGGAACCTTTGTAACAGGAGGCAACACAAAGGCAGAAGATGTCTAAGAGTGGGATGAGAGGAATTCATCCATGAGATACCACTGCTTTTTAATACAGTGAGGTCTTAAGTTATCCCAATGCAATTGCTCCTGGATTTGTAATTAATAACGTCACTGAAGCAAAGACTTAGCTGCATTACATAACCACCATTAGGCTGTTTTCAGGGGCAGCTTTGCTCTTCAACACTGAGGTCACTTACATGTTATGGGAAGCCCAGACAAATGAGCCTTGCAGACCCCAGGCCCTGTGCAGATACACCTTTGGTACTTCTGTATCCCAGTCCTAGAGGGGCATGAGTTGACTATTGTAGTGCAGACAGTCTGCACAAACCTAATTGATGTACTCAGTATAGGCACAACTCTACTGGAACAGACCCATGAAGGGGCCCTACTATCCCCAGGGGTGGCCCAGAGCCTGTGACAGCTTATTAGCTGTGTGTCACATCTGACACCAACCAGCAACAGAACAAGGGGACACAGTCTCAAGTTGTGTCAGGGGAGGTAGAGACTGGATGTTAGGAGGAAGTTCTTGACAGACAGAGTGATTTGCCATTGGAATGGGCTGTCCAGGGAGATGTGGTGCAGTCACCATCCCTGGAGGTGTTCAAGAAAAGCCTGGATGAGGCACTTAGTGACATGGTCTAGTAGACTGGATAGGGCTGGGTGCTAGGTTGGACTGGGTGATCCTGGAGGTCTCTTCCAATGTGGTTGATTCTATGACTCTATGATTCTATGACTTAGGCTCTGTGCCTCCTCTGGTGCTGCCCTGCACCTAATAAACCATTACACCATAACAATCTTAACCTAAAGACGAGCATGTCTGACACTCAGCTAACTTTGATCAAGACATAACAGGGATCTCTGCACTGTGCTCCAAGTTCCTATCTGTTCAGGCATGGTGCCAGGTGGATGCAGAGCTAGCTCAGACTCAGCACTGCATGCCAGCCAGCAGTGCCTCCTGGGATGCAGAGCAGAAAACATTCTGCAAAGACGTCCGTATGCCTTTGTAGAAGTTATCTGGGATCGTGCAGCACTCAGCAGGGCTTGTGAGCTCTGGCTGAGTACCAGCCAGCTCAGGCTGCATTAGACTCCACATGGCACCACTTGAAGTCTTTGCACTGATACATAGACCTTATTGTCCAGTTTTTCCCCTCTGTAGTATGTTGGGTCCCCATTATATCAGAGAATGAACGTGAGACAACTGCATATGAAAAAGAGCAAATACAAGAACCAGAACACAAAAGAGAAACAACTGATCCATTGCCAGAGAGCCTCTGGCAGAGGGAAAAGGTCTATCTATAACAATGCAGCACTGCTCTGAGTGAGGTGTCAACATGCTGCTATG
The DNA here is from genome assembly GCA_013400475.1 of Tricholaema leucomelas. Taxonomy (NCBI): domain Eukaryota; kingdom Metazoa; phylum Chordata; class Aves; order Piciformes; family Lybiidae; genus Tricholaema lacrymosa; species Tricholaema leucomelas. The sequence goes on along the minus strand of WAAF01001950.1, from coordinate 338,709 downwards.
GGCACCACAAGCCATACAGCTGTGTGAATATGGCACCTGTCCAGATCTCATTACCCCACTGAGTAGCTGAATAAATTAGCCCAGGCAGAGTGCTGCTCCGATGAACACTGTGCATGCTGAGCTGTGTTGAGTTTCTCGGCAGGGCGTCATGCTGTTTCCCCCTCTCAGACTGAGAATGGCCTCCTGCTGTATTCACATCCCTTGTTTCCTGTGGAGCCGTAATTATCCAAAGATACACTCCTACCATGGTCATACACACTCTTGCAGGAGTGTCATTTCTCTTCCTTACCTGGGTATGTGCTGATGGTGTTAATGTGTGTAGTTCTGATGACCCCTACTCGAGTCCCACGGTTGCTCTTCATGCACATGCAGATACAGATGGCAAGCCCAGCAATCACTCCCATTATAAATACTATACCAAAAACAATTCCAGCTATCGCCGTGCCTCTGCAAAGGAAATGGAAACATGCAGTCAGCCTCAGCCAAATAACGTTTAGAAAGCAAAATTCTCCTCTCAGGAGGGACCTCTGTTCTAGAAAAAGAGTATCTCTTTGTTACTGAAAACACTGCAAACTTTGGTCCATCAGGGTGTGTGAATCAAAGAAATGAAAGATCTCCAAGATCAAAATGAGAAACTCCTTCAAAGTTACCTTTGCAGTCATACCAGATCACTCTGCTGATTTAATGTATATTTAATCTCCCCATTCCAGAGCCACTCAAACCTTCCAAGAATATCTTCTTCCCTTCCCCCTCATCACATAAGATTTTTTTTCTTTTTTCTTGTTTTGTTCCCAAAGGCATCGGTGTGACTCTCTGTTGAACATAATGAGTAACTTATCCCCAGTATTATATTCCAGAAGCATCCCAAAGCACCTTCATGCTGTGCTTCCACAGAAATAGATTTTGTAATTGTTTTATCTTAGGTCAAGAAGTCCTTTTGCTGTGCTTCTGAGCCCACAGATTAAGGAGAACTTCCTCCTCTTGTGGATGAGCAGCAAGAAGCAATGAGAATGCCCACTCTTTCAGACATCTGCAGCTGCAGCCAACACAAGTATTTGAGGCTTAAAAGATTTCTTTTAAGACAGTCCAGAGGAAAGAATTTAGCTCAGCCCCTGAAGTAATGAATCAGACTTTCCTTGAAATTATATAAAGGAAGCCTTATTACACTGACACACGGGAGGAAAACCTCTCCAAGAAGCACTGCAGAACTCCCAACAATACTGAGGGCAAAATCAGCCTTTCTGATGAGCTCTAGTTCACTCAGGCTTGTTGTCAGGCACAGGCAGTGAGACAGATGTTATAAGAAAGATGGTATTTATAGACTACCCTCTTATGAAAAAAAATGACCAGGAGTGGCCAGTCAGAAATATTCTTGCTCTGTGCATCTCTCCATCTTCCAGTAAAGATTTCAAGTAGCAACCTTGCTGGTAACACTTTTACTGGACATTTTAATCAATCCAAATTGATAGTTTGTCAACATGAATCAGCTCCACTAGGAACTACTGCAATGTAGAGAGTAAAGTAGGCACTGCAACACTACAACAAGTAGTTAAAGGACTCTAAGCCGTAGTTTAGCTTCCCCATACAAGCATGGGAACACATGGCAGGCCTGATTTTCAAAATGCTGACAGCCTTTTGGCTTCCAAAAAGTCAACAAGAGTCAGGATGGACTGAATATTTGAAAAATCAGACCTTCTATTTAGGAACCCAAATATGAGTTTAAGCACTTTATTTTAGCCCACAGCTATTCAGGAACTTGACCAAGATTTGCAGTACAACCACTGAACTGTGTAGCCTAAGTAGACACAGATAATTTGCTGTCTTACTAAAATATACTGTCAGGGAACTAAATTGCTCTTGGCTGTTATGTAGCAATGAACAGAGAGTGTGCAGGAAGAGTAAACACATTAATATTTTTCAGACTATATAAAAGCCTAATTTACAAAACCCTAATTCATGGCAGAAAACACCTGGCCATAAAACCAGTAGCTCAAAACACCAATGGGATCAAGTGCTTTGTTATTAACCACCATGAGTAACTAAGAAGCACCCCTCCATTCCCTCTTCATTCCTGACACATTTGTATCTAACAAAAAGAAGGTCTGATGCTCTTGAGAGATGTGATCCAGAGACCTCCAGTTTTCTCATCCTGGTCTCTCTGGGAACACTACCACTACCCTGACAGAAACTGCCGTATGAGAAAACAGTTTCAAGAGACAATTTGACACAATACTCTTCATTCCAGAAAGCTTTCTTACAATATCACAATTAAAACCTCAAGCATAGTTCATGGTGCCTTTATTATAACAACAGTGAATCACTGCTGCTTTTGCTGCATCCACTTAGTGGATGAATGGCTGTGCCCTTCGCTTGGAGCACTACATCACAGAGTCACAGGAAACTCCTGATATGCAGAATTAAATAATCTCTCTCTCAAGTGAAAGAAGCAGAACCACCCACTAGCCTTGGGTCCTGCATTGTGTTTCTGCTTTTTACAGCCTCCAATGCTACATCCTAGATATTATCTGCTCCTGCATCCTAGATACTCTCTGCTCCTGCATCCTAGGTATGCCAGACATCCTAGGCTGCATCCTACTCTGGGCTCCTGCATCCTAGGCACGCTGTCTGTGATCTGCTCAAATCCCAGAAGCCACAGCAGTGTTTTTTTAACCAGCTGCACCCTGAGAAAAACTAAACCTCCACCCTAAAGGCTGATAGAAGTGGGTAACAAACAGCATGTCACCTCCCCAGTATTAAGTTAGAAGTTCTATATTCATAATTTTTTTAAACACAGTTTAAATAGTGTTTGTCTCAACTGTCTCCAAAGGCAAAGGTGTCCCATCCATTCCAGAGTGGTCATCCAGATGCTATTCACTCACCTGCCTTGAGCAATGGAGTGCAGTATTCATATGCTAGTGCCTGTGAGAGACCCTAGACTCACACCCAAAGCCCATTCTCCCCTTCTGCATGAACAGCAATATTGCTCCACTAATTGAAATGACAATTCCATGAGAACTTACCTAAATATTCATGAAGAAAGATAAAAAGATGACAAAAGGACTAGTATAATCTTCAACAAGAGTTCCCACCTTCCCTGAGATATTAAGCAGGTTCTTACACACCTGTCAGCTTGCTTTGGGTGAGAGAGCTGAGATGCAAAAATAGAATAGAATAGAATCAATCAGGTTGGAAGAGACCTCCAAGATCATCCAGTCCAACCTAGCACCCAGCCCTATCCAGTCAACTAGACCATGGCACTAAGTGCCTCATCCAGTCTTTTCCTGAACACCCCCAGGGACGGTGACTCCACCACCTCCGTGGGCAGCCCATTCCAATGCCAATCACTCTCTTTGTGAAGAACTTCCTCCTAACATCCAGCCTATACTTCCCTCAGCACAACTTGAGCCAGGAACCAGAAACAAGAAAGGTCACCAAATTAAATATTTGCCAGCTTAGCTTTGCTGACAAAACTGGCAACTGCAAGTCTTGCTCATGGTTCTGAAACCAGGACAAAAAGCAGCTTAGATAGCTAGACCCATGGCTGCTTGTAGATTCAGGTTTTCACAAATCACCTATGGATGGTTATGAAAATAGAGTCTGAGATACAGAGCAAAAGATGTAGTCACTTTATAAATTCGGCTACAGTATAAGTGAGTACTAACAGAAAAGTGCTCACTGGTCTTGGTGAGCCTCAAGTTGGACCCAGTGCCATGCATGTGAAACTGATCCTGGAATGCAGTGCTTCAATTGAAAATGATCTGTATAATAAACAAGAGGAGCTGGAAGCCTTGGTACAAGAGGAAAACTTGTTGTCACCATCACAGAAACGTGGTGGGATGACACACAATTGGAGTGTTGTAATCAATGGCTACAGACTCTTCAGGAGAGATAGGCAAGAGAGAAGGGGTAGAGGAGAGGCCCTATATAGTGGGGATGCTCATGGAAGTAGAGATTAAGGATGATCAGGTTGAGTCCCTGTGGGTGAAAATTAAGGGGAAGGCCAATAAGGCTGACATCCTGGTTGGAGTCTGTTACAGACCACCCAACAAGGAAGAAGAGGTTGATTTATTATTCTTTAAGCAGCTGGAGGGTGCCTCAAGATCACTTGGCCTTGTTCTTGTGAGTGACTTTAACATGTCAGATACCTGCTGGGACTTTAACACTGCAGAGAAGAGGCAGTCTAGAAGGTTCCGAGAGTGTATGGAGGACAACTTCGTATGTCAGCTGTTAGGTCAGCCTATCAGGTGTGCAGCCCTGATTGACCTGCTGTTCACAAATAGAGAGGGGCTGGTGGGGGCTGTGGTGGTCCGAGGCTGCCTGGGGTCCAGTGACCATGAAATTATGGAGTTTTCAATATATGGAGAAACCAGGAGGGGCATCAACAGACCCTCCACACTGGACTTCCGAAGGGCAGACTTCAGCTTAAAGAACTGACTCATAAAGTTTCTTGGGAAACAGCCCTTAAAAACAAAGGGGTCCAGGAAGGTTGGACCTACTTCAAGAAAGAACTGTTGAAGGTACAGGAACAGGTTGTCCCATTGTGCCGGAAGGTGAGCCGATGAGGGAGGCAGCCAGACTGGATGGGCAAGGAGCTTCTGAAGGAACTAAGGAAAAAAAAAGAGTGTGTATCACCTCTGGAAAAAAGGGGATGTATCCCAGGAAGAGTTCAAGGATGCTGCTAGGTCTTGTAAGAAAAAAAATTAAAGAGGCAAAATCCCATTTCGTATTTAGGCTGGCTACTGCTGTTAAGTAGAATAAAAAATATTTCTATAAATATATTAATGGCAAAAGAAGAAATAATCTGAATTGAATGCCCACTTTATTTCACCTGAGCCTCCTACGTGTGACCTCGTCACCTGCCAGCCACTGCTTCTGCACTTGCTTGTGATTTTACAGACCTTCAGCATCATGCCGAGTAGCAAACTCTTACCTATTGTGCAGGAGCTATGTCCTGCTTGTCTGTTCTGTGTACAGGGACCACTTCATTCGTCTGGATCACCGTGCTCACCCTTCCTAACACTTTTTCTCATCCTGTTGTTAGTTCTGAGAGCTGCAACAGAAGCACATACTTCTATTTTCTTCTTAAATAACCCATGGTATTAGGTCTGCTGCTTTTTGACTGCCAAACAGTTGGGAGATTCCCTGCCATGGTGCCTGGACTCATGTCCTCTACTGGACGACAGAGGCTAAAGCTAGCATGGGTGAACTTAAGCCCCTAGTTTTTCCAAAGCCCAGCTCCCTCTGTAGTACTGTACTGATTTCAGAACTGTCACTGCAGAAGTGACAGAGCTCCTCACCAGAGATGCCTTTATACTGGTATAAAGGTCTTTTCATCCTCTAATAGCTCATGTTAGCAATTTTGCAGCCGTTTTGAGTGCGTACGGCAAGAAGTTGTTAGAAGGATGTGAAGATAAGTATTTCCACTCTGCCTTTGCTATATTTCATTACCATATTAGTGCAAGAAAGACATGCCATTCTCAGCCTTCACTATGCTCAGCTCTTCTCTTCCACCTCATCATCCTTCTCAATTTCTGGTACTTTATTGCTAACTCTGTATCTATGAGTTAATGGCACTGTTATCTCTAGAATAATTTTAACAATAATGCATGTGATACATTCTGGAATATTATTGCTGATATTAATAGATACCCTTTATTTTTTTCCCCTTTCAGGCATTCAAAAAGAAGCTGATAAGGGATTTTTAAAAACTCATTCAGGTTAAAAAAAATAAAATGATAAAATCAATGCTCTTTGATCTTCTGATCCAGCCATCAATGTTTTTGAAAAAGGACTCTTTGGATTCTTAATCAGACTTGATGTTAATTGGAGGGAAGAGGTGTTGGGCTATTTGGCAAACTCCAGCCTACAGAGACCAACAACAGAGGTGCAGCATTGCCATTTTCTCCTGCTTTCATTGGAGAAGACAGACCCATTCTGGGTGGTTTGTCCCATTTCATGAGTTTCTTTATTTTCATAAGGACACACCCACACACTGAGTGATCCTTTAAGTGGCTGGCATTGCTTACCAAGGCATTTTGGCTTTATGGATGGGGTACCTGGCCACCCTCACAGCAAAAGCTGATGGAGAAGCAAGTGAATCAGATGGGGTGTCCTTCTCAATACAGAGTTTTACAGCCCTCAAATGCAGTCACCAGAGTAGTGGGGACTGAAAAGCCATCCAATTCAGATATCAGTTCAACAGTCAGTTAGCTGCTGCCTCTTGATTTAAATTAAATCATTACTTTACAGAGTAGCAAATCAAATGGACCAGGCTTGCTTTGAGGCTTTACTTCGCAAGCTGTACTTAAGACAAAATTTCAACTAGTACTTCCTTTAAATACATGTTTTACTGCAGAGAGGAAGGAGATGATTGTCTGCTTCTGTAAACAAATCCCACCCACCTACTGAAACTGAGTACAGACTGTACTTGGCCAATATTTCCCTTCTTTTGCTTCTAGTCAGTTCTATTTAAGGTGCTTTGTTAATGGTTAATTCTTTCCAGATAGTTTCCTTTGTGCTTGTTATATTTGCAAGATTATTAGCTCAAGCATCAAAATGTTCTGATTTGGAACTCTACAATGAAAACATTGAGGGTAATCATCCCAATTCTGATGTCCTTTCTCCTAGCTACTTGTGGCCAAGTCACTACTTTGTGACTGCTCCATGTTGTTAAGCTACATAATCTTACAAGTGATACTGTGTTCTGTCTTTCAGCATTGCTGGTGCCTGAGCAACAGAGCACCTTCTACAGATTGTTAAAAGGCTGCTGAGCCACTAAAGCATAACTATGGCACACTTGCAAAACCAGAGAGAAAAATCAAACAAACTGCAAACCAAAAGGGTATGTAATTACACCTTGTTCTGGTTTGGGCTATCATCAGACACGCTTTTCAGGCAGTTTGCCTTTTGGGAAGCACATAGACATTTTATGCTTACTTCCTTTATGCCAAACCACACGCTGGAGGTGCTGCTTGGCCCATAGTGCTGTAAAGTGCTTTAAATAAGCTACTCTTGAAAGGCAAACTTAGCTGCCACTGGAAAAGGAGAGTAGAGAAAACAAGCTCTTACTCTATCAGGTTCCCAAACTGCTTCCCATGCCAGTGTACAATAGGCGTGAGATCCTCCTGCTGCCCCAGGCAGTGGGGATAGGAGTGATGGCAACAGTTCCACCTTGCCTAAGACCCAGTGAAGGGCTGTCTCAGAACTAATTTACAGACAGAGAGAACGATGGATGAAATATATCTGGGAGGTGTATGCCACAATATAGCAAGCACAATACTTGATGCACAGTGGTGTTATTAACTGTTCATGGCTAAGGAATACAGTCTGATCAGTTCCAGCCTGTCCAGCCTTTTCATCAGACTGATAGGTGCACACATGCAGATGCTGGTTTGAAACACTCAATCTGTCTGTCTGGCAGTTTGAAAGTTTCAGAACATTGCCAGCATGTGGAAAAAAACCCAAACAACACACATTTAAATTAAAATAAGAGATTACAAAAAGTCAGAAATACAGAAATTGTGGGGAAGCAAGCTCTTTTTTTTTTGACCTTTAAAGTATTCTGCTTACATACTGCAAGGTTTCCTGTTACCAGTTTTCACCCTCACGCTGCTTCTCTGTCCTTGTTTTGAAGCAGCTCCTCTTGCCCCACCTTTCCCTCTCAGACATCCTGTGTTGTTCCCTTTAGTCATGACCTTCTCTTGCTCTGGGCTTCATATGCTTCCCTGGAAAGGAAACAGAAGCTGCAATGCAATTTCCAGTTTCCAAAACGCTATTTGTTGTGCTCAGAAATCCAAGACCCAACTTCACATCGAGTTAAGTAGAAAATTATGGCACAATTGTACCTAATGTAACCTTTGGTTAATTTTGGGATATTTTATTCTTTTTTATGCCTGCAGTTCGCATTGCTGGCTGAGCCTGCCATTTGAAACACTTCCTGAATCAACAGCAATAGGAGAGACTGAAATTGCTGCCCAACTTCCAGCAATTTGAGCATCAAAGCAGAAAAGGTCGGGACAATATGGTAGGCTTTCAAGAAGACCACAAAGTTAGTAACCCCCATTAATACCTCACTTTTGGCAGTTAGGTTACTGAATAGACAAACATTTAGAGGAATCCCAGGAATATTCCCTTTCTGGTAATTCTTAACATAGTCTTTCTGACAGGGTTTTTATTTATACCAGCTTCTGCAAATGCTTGACTTGGTGCTATCCATGAGCTCAACACAGGAGAATCCTTCAGGATTCTCTACAAGGAAACTCTTGCTGTAGGAGCCTGACTTACTATTGTGATTTTTTGACAACTTGCCTGTAAGATCCTGCAATCTATGAGCTATAGACAGTCAAAATTGCTCAGCTTTGCACTTGCAACAACCCCCCAAGCCATCTATGTGTGATGTGATTCTGACACAGAATCATAGAATCACTGAATTGTTTTGACTGGAAAAGACCTTTAATATCACTGAGTCCAATCGTCAACCTAATACCACCATGGCCGTTAAAATATGTCCCAAAGTGACATGTCCACATGTTTCTTTAACATCTCCAAGGACAGGGACTCCACCATCTCCCTGGGCAACCTATTCCAATACCTGACCATTCTTTCAGTAAAAAAAATGTTGTAACATCCAATCTAAGCCTCCCCTGGCACAATTTTAGGTTCTATCACTTGATACTAGGGAGAAGAGACTGACCCCCACCTGTGCTGGGTTGAGGCTAATTGGAATATTTTAATGAGAGAAATTAGCTCATTGGCTGTGAAAAGAAAATAACAGTGATGTCTATATCACTCATTTGTTCTGCTGAGAGATATAAAAACAAGAAACAGAAACAAAGTCAGTCAATCTCTGTCTGGCTGTCATTTGCTTCACTAATTCCTCTGCCTGGATGCATATAATCCCAACTAATCATTTTCCTTCTAACTTCTTATCTGGCTTCCCACATCTCATTGCTTGCATGTAAGAGATTCTGAAATAAGGGAGGAGGGGTGGAAAGAAAGAGGGGAGTTGGTTTGAAAGTCCTCCTGGGTGGTTCTGCTGTTCAAGAGGGGTCTTGTAATTCTGTATTAAACTGTATATAATTGTATATAGTGGTAAATATCTGTATATATTGTGTATATATGCTTGTAAATTGTGCCACGCTGTAAATATAGCTTCATTCCATATCTTCTAGATGGCTGAGTTAGTCTGGTGAATTCGTGGTGGGGGGTGGGAAGCTCCCAAACTACCACACCACCTCACTACAACCTCCTTTCAGGTTGTTTTAGAGAGTCTTCTCTTCTCTAAACAATTTCAGCTTCCTCTGCTGCTCCTCGTAAGACTTGTTCTCAAGACCCTTCACCAGCTTAGTTCCTTTTCTTTGAACACACTCCAGCACCTCAATGTTCTTCTTGCAGCGAGTGGCCCAAAAGAACACAGTACTTGAGATGCAACCTCACCAGTGCCAAGTACAGGGGCACGATTACTTTCCTACTCCTGCTGGCTATTCCTAACATTAAGACAGAATGAAGGTCTGTATGAGGAATGCCAAGGAACATCCTGCATAGGGCTAACTGGCTTTTGGTTAGTGAAACATGACAATCACACCTTTTTATTGCAGCTTCTGAAAAATAACTACACAAAAAAGAACACAAATACTAGTAGCACTCTCCTCTGTGTTTCATTGGGGTGCCAAGGTGAAAGAGGACAGGCATCAAGATGACTTTCCACAGCTGTTAAGAGCTGGGACCTGATTCCCAGACAAGGCATCCTCCAGGCATTACATACAAATGCTCACACTGGCACAGCAGAGACAAGGGCTGAGCGGCTCAGGAGAGCAGTACTGGAAAAGACTTCCCCTGTCCCTTCCTGGTGGCAGCACAAACATATCAAACTCAAATGATCATGTATCTCTAACTGAAACATCCCATCCTCTGACTGAGTGAACAGAGGTAAAACATTATTTCCCTGCCAGTGAAATCCTTCCCATGATAGGATTGACTTTGAGAAGCCAAATGCCACTGAATATCATTCTAAAGCGATGTCAGTATTTGGTTTGCTAACGAGAAACTTGTTTGTATTATGTAAACGTGGCTCTTTTAGGCTTTGACCTCAGGACTTCTGGGTTTCCCTCAGGGCCTCCCAAAGAAGGCTAGGCATTCAGCCTTCAAATGCTTTAAGGGAGGAGAAAGCCCAAACTTGGTATCTTGCATTCAGGTCATGCTTTGCATAAAATTGCATGTTGCTGACTCAAGATTTCCTTCCCAGTTATGGAAAAGATGAGGCCAACAGAAATATTTTTTGTTATTTGTGGTCGGCTTTGAAGACAAAAGTAACCTAGATGTCAATTTAGTAGTATATGTAAACCGCAGAGTAAGACATTTTACTATTGAAAGATTTCTGCCTAGAAGCAGTGTAGTTCCTAAATAAATACTTATTGAGTCACTATAATAAAGATCACTACCAGCTCCTGACAAAGACAGCAAAAGCCAAATATGAACTTTCAGAGGAGTGAAGATGTGCTAGTTTGAGCACAGATAGTGCAGAGGGAGAAGGCACTAAGCTAATGCCACAGACCAATCAATGCTACAGGCTTGGGGCAGTGTGGCAGGAAAGCTGTCTGGCAGAAAGCAACCTCGGGGTTTTAACAGATAAGCAACTCAATATGAGCAAGAAGTGTACCCACGAGGCACAGAAAGCCACTGCCACCTTGGCTTGTATTAGAAATGCTGTGTCCAGCAGGAGCAGGGAGGTGAATGTCCCCTTGTAGTGGGCTCTGATGAGGATTGTGTTCAGTTCTGAGCACCTCAATACAGGAGAGATGCCCAGGTCTTGGATCGAGTGCAGAGGAGGGAAAAGAAGCTGGTGAAAGGCCTAGAAAATAAACCTTACGAAGAGCGACTGAGGGAGCTGAGGCTGTTTAGTTCGAAGAAGAGAAGGTATGGGAATGCAATGTAAGAGGGAATAATAGCAAGCAGAGTACAAGCACTTGACCTCCATTCCCACACCTTCAGGATGCCTCCCACGGGGGAGGAAAGAGAGTGGGACATCTGGCTAAGGGGAAAACAAGGTGTGATGTACGTAGAAGACTGGGCTGTACTTGCCTAGATTATGCTAATGTGTAGGTGTGTGCTCTATATTCAAGACTATATAAACAGAGTCAGAAGCAGCAATAAATATCTCTAGTGGGATTCATATTGAATCATGTGGAGTGTGTGTTGTCCCGCTGGCATGTGGTGATCCCCAACGCAGCGGGACTGTGACTGAGCTGCAGGGTGCACGCTGCGGGAATAAGATAGAAGTTGACCATTGCAAGAGGCACCCTAGAGAGGTGAGTGGTCAAGGGGTGAGATGGGGCAAAGAGTAACTGAAAAAGAAGGCAAGATATTAAAGCTCCTAATTGTAATAGAATATGATTAGTGGTTAGTAATTATAATGGAAAATTATAATGGGAATAAGTTTGGAGTAATTATAGTAGGATAACTTGTTTGTAAGTTTCTAAGTTAGTAATTCTCTTTTAGGTTGACCGACTTAAAGGTTTTTTTTTTTTTCCTTTTTCTATATGTCAGCTCTAAAGAGCTCTATGTAATGTAACATCTTTATGGTTTTTTTCCCTTCAGAATTGATTCAATGGTTTAACTCTAACATAATCTTTTTGTAATAGATTTCTATCATTAGTACACTTAAGGTCAAGAGTTCAGAATACAGATATTATAGGATGGTAGTACTTTAGGATAGGGATCACACAGAGATTTAAAAAACAAACAAACAAAACCACCAGGTTTTGTTACAATACACTGGCAAAGTTAATATGGCAAAGATTACCAGATTCAGTTTTCACACACAGACAGATTTCACTTGCAGCATGCTAGGTTAGGCACGTAAAACAAGGTAACACTTCAAAACAATAGCTTGCTACAGGCCACTGCAGCTACTAAAAACTACTATCACACCTATGCAACTTAGAAATTAAAACAGATTACAGACCTGCCTACAAAGAACACAATACACATTTTACAAGAGAAGCATTCCCTGTAATACTGCAACATAGGTAATACTTAACACCTGCTTATGCTAATTTAACACCCTTGACTTAAAAAAAAAAGAGGAGGGGGGGGAGTTCTCCAGATAAATCACACAGAGACATTCATCCTAGAAAAGGCCAATAGTTCTTAGTGTAGGGAAGGAATGTATTTGTTTATGTTGCCTACAGGTCTTCGATGGATGCCAGCTTGTTATGTCCAGTCTGCTTTTGGCAGTGAGCAGAAGCCTTGCTCAGATGGCTATGCAGACACTGTAGCAAGAAACTGAGATGTATCCTGGGATATAAGTGTTGCTAACCTTATTGACATCAAGCATGTCTACAATTGTAACCCATAAGCATAAACAAACAAGGGGAAGTGTGCATGCATGGAATGATAGCTGCATTATCCTGATACTATGCTAGGAGTTAGTTGTGCACAAGCTTTAATCACGCTTAACAAATTAGGTTAGTATACAAGCAAATGCTATTTCACAAGCTTTCAGCAATCCTTTTCAGTGAGACAGGCAATGCAGCAAAATAGAGCTGCCACCAACCTTTGTTTTCAGCTCAAGGGCTAGATGCACTCATTGGCAAAGACGGAAACAGCTGTTTTTGTTGGTCATCTGTATATAAATGTTTAAGGTGCCATGTTTGTTACCATTTTGCGAAGGGCCCTGCAACCGATGATAAACGCTGCCTTTGTTGTAAAATGAAAAGGGGGGGTTGTGGGAATGCAATGTAAGAGGAAATAACAGCAAGCAGGGTATATGCATTTGACCTTCATTCCCACATCTTCGGGATGCCTCCCATGGGGGAGGAAAGATAGTAGGACATCTGGCTAAGGGGAAAAACAAGGCATGATGTCTGTAAAAGACTGGGCTGTACTTGCCTAGGTTATGCTAATGTGTAGGTGTGTGCTCTATATTCAAGACCATATAAACAGAGTCAGAATCAACTATAAATATCTCCGGCGGGATTCATATTGAATCCTGTGGAGTCTGTGTTGTCCCACTGGCAAGGAGGCTGAGGAAAGACCTCATGGCTGTCTACAGCTACCTGAAAGGACAGTGTGGAGAGGCTGCTGCTGGTCTCTTCTCACAGGTAAACAGCAATAGAACAAGAGGGAATGGCCTCAAGCTGCAACAGGGTAGGTTTAGACTGGGCATTAGGAAACATTTTTTCCCAGCAAGAGTGGTCAGGTATTGGAATGGGCTGCCCAGTCAGGTGGCTGAGTCACCAACTCTGGATGTGTTTAAAAGTCGTTTGGATATGGTACTTGAGGATATGGTTTAAGGGTGAACTTTGTAGAGTAGGAGTATCGGTTCGACTTGACAATCCTGGGGGGCTTTTCCGACTGGAATGTTCTGTGATTCTGACCAGATCTCACAAAACCACTTGCAGTTCTTTCTTGTGCAAAGTGAACTGTAAGAGCATCCTAAAGACCCTCATCCTTGAAATCCACCCTGCTCATTTGCCCCTTTTTCATTATTCCATCATGCTCCTACAAGCAGCATCACAGATCTTCCTCTGGCATCATAGGATATATCCTCATCACCTTAGAAGTTGCATGGGACTACAATTTCTAAATTAAAGAATATTTAGGGTCATCAGATCATTTAGAGCAACTTCTTTTCAGGAAGATAATGTTTCTTCACAAACTGTCTCTCTCTGAAATTAGTACTGTCTTGGGAGACATCAGCAGACACCTGAACACAGCAATGCCAACAGTGCAAACCATATTTTATCCACAACTTCACTGGAAAAGCATCCAAAGAGTATAAACAAATTGAAGGCTTTGGCTCTCCTGTACTTTCTGCAAAGATCAGCAACACTCCTGCTTCTTTTAATGGAATGTTGCATGGACACCTGCACTATGGGGGAGGCAGCACAGAGACCCACTTGTAACTGTGCTGCCAGTTACCAAGTGACTACATCTGCAAGTAGAAAACAGCTTTGATGGTGAACAGCCAAGCCTCTTCCAATTCCTGCAGAGCTCAACGCATGTGTCAGGCAATCCATAGCCCTTTCCTAACTAACAGTATTGTTTCAGATGTACTCCTTCACAGACACGAAGGGGATATAAATTAATTCTGGGACAGAAGCTTATTAACTACTCTTTTTCTTTCTGATACCCTTTTTTTCTTTTTCTGTTCTTTTTAATTCTTGGAGATTGACAGAGGAGGAAGGAGAGAATTTTGCTGGTTTATGCAATAAAGGAAAGATTGTAACCAAAAATCTTTTCCACACCAACAAAGTGAAAATAACATAAATAAAACCAAAGCAACAAATTATCTGAAAATAAACATATGCCTGAAAATAGTATTTTATGGACCTGCATTTCAACTCAAACTTGAGCATTTAACTGCTTTTAGAATTCTGTCTGTTAGACAAGTAAAAAAGGTGTAGGAATTTTTTGGTCATTGAATAAGCTTAAGAGGTTCCTGGATGACCTGGGAGAAAAAGTCTGCATTAAGAGATTAAAACTACAGCATCATAAGCTGTTTTATACCTTTTAAATACGAATATAATAAATTACATGCACTGCCTGAGTAATAGCTTTTTAAAAAGGCAGTACTAACTGAACTAGTACAGTATATTTTGAATCTGAATAAATCTATCTGGTCTTTGAGTTACCCTGCATATGCATTTCCCCCTCATATCTTCCAATAAAAACAGTAAGACTCTGAGACTTTAATTTTAGAAATTCTGGAGTGAAAGAAAAAGTTTTTCATCTTCTCCTTATGTGTCCTTTTTCTAATGTACTGTAATATTCAACTCTAACCTCTGTGAAAGCAATAAAAGAGCCTTTTCTGCATTCTGCATTATAGCATCAATTCAATTTTTTTTTCTCATTCTTTCCTCCCAGATGCTGTGTCAGAGTTTAAGACGACCACAAAAACTCAGTCTAAGCCAGTGGACATTTTAGCTTGAAGTCATCATTTGCAAAAACCCATAAGGAACTTGAAAGTATTTACAGAAGTCATTGCAGGATTCAAACCTTGTTATGTTGCATAAACAAATTATGGTTTTAGCAGTTTGGAACACCCTCATTAAGCATGCATGAAGTGCCATTTACAAATGTAAAGGGAGTTAAGTGCTTGAGTATATGAATCATTTCATGTTTCTGGAGAAAAGGGCTATGAGTCAGAAAACTAAAAAACCCTGAAAATTAAACTGTAGGTACAAAAGCCTGCTGTGGCTCTCACAGGGTCCATAAAATGATGAAAGTCACTTTATCTGAAGGTAGCTGTGTAGAAGATATAGAAGTCACTGTATGATAAAATGATGTGCACATGCTACATTAAGTAACTTTGAGATCCATTTGACCTCCTCCACCTTAGGAGCTGTTTTTGGGCTGGACAAGAGCCAGTTACTTATGACTCAGCAATAACTTCCCTTGCAAGTGCATGAAATCCTTGCTCATCTCTCTAAGCAGCCCAGATAAGGGACAGGAAAACCTTATCAAGCACCAAGGGAGACCAGATCAAGGACCCAGTATCTTCCTCCCCTTTACCAGGAGATGGGACAGTGCTTATTCCTGTTGAGCTGTGGAGAAGAGACACCCTCTCACCTTGTTCCCTTCCTCACAGTTTTGGTATCACTTCACCTTGCCTTTTATACTAATGAGATAAAGCAAACAAAATGCTCTGACTTCTTTAGGCACAGAGCCCAATGCCTTTTCTGGTCTCACATGGGTAAGGTTAGAAGCATTTTCCCCGAGAGCCTCATTTGGAAACCTCAGGAATGAACTTGAACATATGCTTACATTTAAATATCACACTGCTAATGAAGTCAACAGACTTCATATGCTTTGCTGAATAAAAGTCTAAATCCATTGTCTGTCAGACAATTAAAGTGTTATCCCTCCATTTTAGTTTTGCCTAAGGTAATAGCTCTGACATTCACTTGTCTATGTGAAAAGTAATGCTGTGCTCCCTCCTCTTGGAAACGTGAGGATGCCTGGCAGAAGGCTCTCTCATGCTGTGATTATCGCATTTGACAGTAGTTAAACACAACTGGGAACACCAATGCACAGCCAACCTTCAGGTGTCCTTTGCCATACGGCATGCTCTAGTAAGTTCATGGTCTTTGACAGGGCTGAGGGCTTGTCACGGCTCTGTGAAACAAGAGTATCCACAAGCCAGAAGGCATCATATCCATGTAAGTATCTCTGGTAGCAAAAATAGAGATGCGGTGACAATCTGGGATATTTTGAGAGCACAATCTGTAAACATAACATTTTGGGAGTATTCCTTGAGGCTTTAAGAACTGCTGTTATGCTATGACCTGCTACTAATCTTATTTACACCATTTTGCAACACAGGGAAGAGAGTAACCGAATGCTGTTATACGGCTTGCAAAATGTCCAGCACCACAAGCATCCACAACCACCAAACCACAGTTTGCATTACAATATACGCTCATGGGATCATTTTTTTTTCAAAGCCTCATAGTTTCTAAGAGTTATTTCATACATAAGTGTAACTGCTGGAAAACGCTGACAAGTCAGTCAATAGCATGGTTAGGGAACACGGAAAAATGTTTCCCCAGGAAAACAGACCAAATTCTATCACTTGGAATTCGCAAACTGTGTACTGCACTGACGAAACAAGAATTACACTCCTGATTCAAAAAACATACTTTAGCCTACAGAGTTAACTAATACAACCAAGAGGAACACTGTGACGCATACAAAGACATGTACTTTACTGCACAGCAGCTCCCCAAAACAACTCAGTCTGGGAAAAACATCACTTGATAAAGGATCAAATAAGTTGTTTCACAGTTTTCTATTAAAATGGCACATGCAGGTATATTACTAGAATTAACATATTTGTAGAAGAAGCTTACAGAAGAAAAGATTTGGACCATCAGAAGAATATGGCTCTGGAAGAGATTTCTACTTAATACAGCAGGGGTCATCTGCTTGAGAGGAGTGATATTTGAGCTTGGCACATTTACGAAAGCCATCATGTGATGTGATAGCAAAAGCCCAGTCGCAGTGACCCAGGAGTGTATTGTTAGCAAAAGTTCTGAATTAAGAGCTAGGCTGCAGTAGGTATAAAGAAAGACAAATGCACAAAGACATCAAAACTACTCATGTCTCTGAGTCAGCACTAAGTCATCAAAGCTCTGGGCTGAGATTGAGAGGGGGATCTAATTAGCAGCCTCCATTTCAAACTTATCTAGATTTTCCATTCTTTTCTTTCTGAAGCAGCTGCATGCATCAACTATTCCCATATAAAACAGAAGAACACTCTTGTATTAAACAAGTATTCACTCCAGCAGAGATGTTTTTATCCCATCAGTGCAAACGGAAGCGAGATATTACCCTTGGACAGCTCTCATGGCATGGGATGGCATTCTTGGTCACCTGTCTGATGGCACCAGAAGCATGTCACGAACCAGTCAATCTGGACTGAACTGCCAGCTCAATTAACCAAAGTGTACTGTGCAGCAAATTTCTGGAGGTACAAACTAGAATTACACTTCCCAACTCTGGGGAAGAGATGTGGTGAACAAAATAAGAACAGAGTGACATGAAGCAAAACGGCAGAAGGTACAACAAGGCAAGGAAAGTAAAAAATGAGAATCTAAAAACAACTGCATTAGAATCAAAAAGACTAACAAAGGAAAGAATTAACTGGTCCTCTCTGTGCCACTGAAGAGCTCTCCTTGTGCCTTTCAAACTTCAAAGGCTACTTTCACTCAAGCAGGTTGAGTAGAATGCAAAGGTCCTGAGTCAGCAAAACGCTTCATCACTTGAACATATGCTGAAATGCCTCGTGGCACTGGGACTCTGGCACTTAAAGGGAATGAGGAAAGCAGGAACAAAAAAATAAGTGGCAGTATGTTGGACTTGGCAGCAGTAGCAGAATGCATAGCATCTAATATGTGATGTGCACTGAAACGGAAGAAGGCTGGGAACAGACTTAAGAATTAACAGGGTTTTACGTACCAGCAGCCTAAATTACGTAATAGCTGAGAAGGTCTAAGCCTGAAGTTAAATGCTGCTAATGAGGCACAGTGATTTCTCTAACACAGAGTTTTATGATCAGTGCTGCTCTGCCTTTGGATTGTGCATCGCTTTTCCAACAATGCTTCTGATGCTTCTCACTCTTTATGTAAATAGTGAACATTTCAACCAGACTGAAGGTTTGGGACAGGCACACTTGAAGAACAGGACAACAATGGTACACATACTATTGGATGGAAAGAGGTGAGGGTGATGGAAGTGTCCAAATTTCAGTTACCTGACACGAGAGCATCAACAAGTATGAGAAGTGTACCAGAAACCCATGGCTGTATCACCTGGTACGTGAATGCTCTCACCACAGAATGCAATCCTGTCATAGGACTTCACTATGTGAAGGCCATGTGATAAAGACAGATCCAGGCACAAACTGCAAAAAAGGCAATGGAGAATGACAACAGCAGTTTAGCAAGGTGTCAGCTGCATGAATTGTCAAATTGGCCACTTTTGTAATTAAGGAAAATTGATCACGGCACAAAAGCAAAGAAACAAGCAACAGTAAAGGAAAAACCCTTAAGACTTAAAAAAGGAGACGAAAGCAAAACATTACACATGCAATGAAGAAACTAGATAAAATACAAAGGTATTCTATCATGTAGGTCTATTTTCTGGCTTTTGCAACAGTCAGCTTACACTTTGAGTTGTTTTCTTGTAGTTTCACTACTTCCTACTCAACTGTGTTTATCTGCCCGAACAAAGGACATGACTTAACAATGAGGCAAATGCATTTTTATCTGCCTGTCTTTAATGCTACCCTCACGTTTACAGCACTGAATGGAAGGTAAAGTCAATACAAACCCCACAAAGCAAGAGAATAAAATGACTGGTGAATGTGCCTTTACGGTATAATTCTATGGACATACTTCTTGCCATAAAAATGCACTTTTGCCTTTTTTATGGTCTGCCAGATCAGAAGTAATGAAGTCTGTGATTTTCTAGCTATTTAGTTACAGTAATGTTTCTCTAGTTTTGCTTTGGAGTTATTTAATGATTTTTTTCCACCTTTTTTTTTATACCCTGCTTTATTATTACACATGTAATTACACAGAGAGCTGCTTTTTTTTTTTTCTGATCAGAGAACTCACATGGACAAAATAGCATAGACGCTTGCATGTTTTATAAGGCCNTCCTCTTCTCCAGGCTAAACAACCCCAGCTCCCTCAGCCTCTCCTCATAGGCCTTGTGCTCAAGGCCTCTCACCAGCCTCGTCGCCCTTCTCAGGACATGCTCAAGGATTTCAATGTCCCTTCTAAACTGGGGGGCCCCAGAACTGAACACAGTACTCGAGGTGTGGTCTAACCAGTGCAGAGTACAGGGGCAGAATGACCTCCCTGCTCCTGCAGTATCAGGATATCACTTGACTTTCAGCCCTCATATACTCACCAAATAAGAGTTTCTAACAGGACTGCAATGACAAAACCACTATTATTTTTAAGAAGCAATTTCATTAAAAAAAAAAAAAAAAGTGAATATAACAAAGTAAACCAAAAAGTAGTCTGTCTTTATTTACAACATCTAAGATGTTTATTTTGGAACTACTGCTCAGTACATGCCCTATAGTACCATCATCACAGTAAGATACAAATATCGCAGCCGCCAAAGAAGTAACATGAAATAGCCATGAAATCATTTCAGCCCCATTGTGCTTTTCCTTTCTTTTATCAGCAACTTATCTTGAAAGGTGTTTCATTATTTAAAAATATTTTTATAAGCACTTCATTGCTTTAATGGATTTGGGGATTAACAGACCCTCCCACCACAAGGGAATCACATAATGCGCAGATAAACAACTGTTTAGAGACCGAAGGTTGTGCTAGACCCATTACCAGATTACAGGTGGTCTGAAGACCCTGTTGTAAACACTAACTTCTGGGAAACAGAGAAACGGATAAATTATCCTCCCATTTCAAACCAGCAATTTGACAAAGTGCTTTCCCTGCATTTTTGTCCCTTCAAAAACAGGGTTCAGGAGATTTCAGAAAAAGAGGTTTTACTACTAATGAGAGGCTTAGCCAAAAGCTTGTATGCTTTAAACCATGGTGCTTCTTTCTTCCTATTTTACTGTCAGAGGGAACTGTCATGCTTTAATTTTGCCTTTTCCACATTTAGTAACTGCATAGAAAGCTGTTTCATTTAGCATATTTAGTTCCTTATAAAATTAAAATCCACAAACCCAAAATGTAAATGATGCTCCGTCATTGACAGTTTAGACTACCGGCATGCAGTTAGGTCTGCCTTGAAATGAGAGTTTAAATGCATATCCAATATATCAGCCATGATCAAATATTCAGCTTTTCCTAGTCTTACAGCTGTGCTGAATTCCAAAGATGCACACTGGAGTAGTTTTTGCCTTTGACTGGCATTCTGCATCACGCTACTGGTCCTGTCACTCAACCTTCAGCCTCAGGTGGACAAGCCATCTCAGGGAGAGGGAAAGCATATGGCAGGGAAAGATGTCTCTTTCCCAGCTCCCCAAGGAGGTTTACCTCTTTTTAATTAATCAACACCATGCATATGAGACAACGTTCACAATATGGAAAATAGCTTCTCCTTTCTCTTCAAAGGACAAAGAAGTTGCCTCAGATCCCCAGCTGGCTTGAAAGAATGTAGGTCTACAAAAGGTGACAAATATTAATGTGGATATTCCCCAGCCAAGGACTTAGCTCAGTGGGTTTTAAAATAATTTCTCCTCAGTAGCATTCAACTGACCCTTACTGTGTAAAACTATGGTCAAAGAGAGAAGAAATAGTTTTTCTGACTCCTAAGCACTGTACTGAGCAGATACCCACATTGCAGACCATTAAAGAATGCATGCTGAAGTGAGGGAAAAATGAGAAGGAAGGAGCAGAGGAGACAAGCTATTAGGGCCACACCACACCTTCCATTCCCCATCCATCCTGTGCCACTCAGGGTGGGAAGGCAGAGGATTTGAAGATGAAGAAGTGAAGCTAAGCTTGGGATAAAGCCTAAGAGAAAGGAGGAGGGATGGGGAAGATGTTTTACTTTTATCTTTGTCACCATCCAACCCTGTATTTAATTAGCAGTAAACGAAACTAATTTTCCCTAATTGAGTCTGTTTGGCCCATGATGGTAACTCATAAGTTACCCCTATCCTCATCTCAACCCACAAGGCTTGCCATCTTATTTTCTTTCCCTTTTATGTAGAGAAGTGGGGGACAGAGAGAACCTGAATAGACACCTGGCAGCCATCCAAGGTCAAACCACCACAAGCAGTTGAATAATCTAGAGCACTATCTCTAATATTCTTTAATGACTCAGGCACCCAGAGGGAGATGTTCCAAAATACCCAAGTACTCGGCACCTATGCCAGGAGGAGTCAAATAGCTTAATAAAGGGAAGATCTTCAAAATTCCCAGGACAAGCCCTTAGCCGCTCACTCCACCTTCTCCCATCCACACTGAGGTTTCTGCTAATTACTTACTCAACTGCCAAAACTTACATTGTGATTTATTAAGAAAACACAAAAATGGAATGAGCTTACCTTAACCGCAGGAAGCTTAACTATCATTTTAAGATAGGAGGCCTCATTAATATATGAGGCATATTTTTCACTGAATGCCTGGGCCTTCTTTTGTGTTGTTTTGGTAATGGTAATGAGACCTCTGAATCATGGCAGTATAAAGTTCTGCCTCTTCCAAAATTTTCTGCTTGGTGAGAGCAAATACAAAGCAATTCGCTACAGAGATACCAGAACTGGCACAAGCCAGCAAAGAATACATTATCTTTAAAAAAACGTAACACACAGGTGCTCAGAGGTTAAGCTCACCTATTCTGGTCTCAAGCTGACAAAACATAAAATCAAACACAGAACAGCTTTTGTGAGGTGAGCAGAGGGAACAGGCCATTCATTAAAATGTCACACTGAAAAAAGTGGAGATAAGTGACAATAGCTTAAATTGAAAGCAAAAGTAGTGTAAGAGGCAAAAAAAATTTGCCATATTTAGCAGTTCAATAATATTTAAAAAGACTTGATAGTAGCTGGCTAACCATCACTTCCAGAAAAAAAAAACAAAACCAACAAAATCTCCACAATTTAATGTGTAGAAAGAAAAGTAAATACAAGCCCAACACTACAAAAGAAAAGGGAACACATTGTCTCTTTAAGTCTAAACTCCGCAAACTGCAAGCCTAAACTGCGTATCATCCAAATTTATGAAGATAAAGCTAGATCAGACTTGTCAAGAAGACTGTGCCCACCCTACTAACCTTCCACAGGGACATCTTAGGAGCTTTTTTTTTTGTATGTGTGCAGCATTCTGTAATGTGAGGCTGTAAAGAAATTAATCAGTGCTGGAAGGGCAAAGCTGGAAAATGCAGCCAAGAAAATCACAGCCTAGAAGCTGCAGTGGTAGCAAGAAGATTTGCTGCTGTCCTGGGGCACACAGAGAGAAGTGGATGATATTTAGTCCTCTCCTACTGTACTAGCTTCCAGTCCTGGAAACAGGACCTGAATAAGTTTTACTGAAGCAATCAAATAAAATGGAGATGTGACAGTGAAAGCAATAGCACGTCTGGACAAACTAGAGGTCACAAGCTGGATTTTGCCTCCAGTGCCTGTCTTCTCTATGTGAAAAGACAAATGGATTTATACATTCACTCCAAGGTGTGGTTTGCCAAGATAAATACTAGAAATTACATTTTCTAAGTTGTGGAAGTTGATGCTCGTGACCCTAACCAGGTTTTACAAATCTTTAGGACAGCAAATTACCTTTATAGAAGTACTCATGTAGAGTAAGTAAACAATAACCCCATTTTAGGAAAGAAAAAGGAAGCACAAGAGGTTGAACTACAGCAGTTCCTGAAGAAGTGCCCAGGATTTCCAATCCCCATACATATTAGCTGCTTCCTACAGGCATCTATCTCCTTGTTGTAAAATAAAGCTTTGTATTGCCAAGTGTTTTACTGCACTGATGTAGAGATACTGAAAAGCAGTGCTAGAGGCTTCCTCAACAGACAGAGCACAAAGATCTGTACAGTGTGAGGCAGGCTGTAGATCTTTTCCTTCCCTTAGCATATGCATTCAAAGGGTCTAACACACAAAAAATGTACTCAAAAAAATTGGTGCCAAGCTGCCAGTGGTTCAGTCTGGCTCCAAGCTCAGATTTCCTTCACTATTCCCAAAGAGCTCTCCCTTGAAAAGGCTGGCAGTCATAAATAAATGTACAGCAGTTTGTGGCTATCAGCAAGTTTCCGTGACCGCTGGTTTGGATCTGGGCTAAATACAAACTGAAACTAAAGAGGTTACAGGCTAGGGTTCTGAAGTATAAGCAAGGCTGGCAATAAACAAAAGAAGAATGTATCCTCAGAACATACTACAGGTAGTTACAATCTCATCTAGGCATCTTTATTCAAAACGAGACTGGTTTCACTGGGTGCTTCTCCTGTCCCAGACTCTGTGAGAACAGGATGCTTACTGAAACACTAACCCTTGATGTGCTCAATACATAAGCATTGAGGGCTACAGATAAGCTGCTGTAGCTGCCAGATGTAGTACACTACAGGCATTTATTCTCCATACAGTAACCCTCAGATTTTTTTCTTCTCCATTAGAGGATGAATGGAACAAGGGATTCTAAGGCTGTAGGTTTGCTTGTTATGTAGAAGGGGGAAAAAGGCCTCCAACTTTCCTGAGGTCTGGGTAAATACAGAATACTTCTTTTATTTAGCACTAAGTCATGTGGCAAGAACTTGGAGGAATGGAGTCAAATTCCTGGAAGGAAAGACACCTATCAGTAAACAAACAGGGGAAAAATCTGGTAATGCGTCTCATCTTCCTTCACACAACTGGTGCTCTAGCAAAGGGTGAGTAATTTGACAAGCAACATGCATTTCTCAGTTGATTATTATATGCCCAGACCTTAAAATTTGGGAGTGAAACTGTGGCGCAAATGTAACACAAGAAGACAGTTCCCACTGCCCTGTGAAACTTAGTGGCACTGCTGCACACTTTTGAACTTGGCAGAAAAGTCAAGAAGGTATGTAATAAAATAGAGCTTTTGTAGAACAAGGATGATCAAAATCCCTGCCAATACGTTGTCCCCATTTCAACACTTCAGCGCTTTTAATCCTTCCATCATTTTCCCCATGCTTCAAACAAACTAGGAACTATTAATGCATTTCAGGGACCAGGAAGGCTCTTGGCTCCGGACTTGATGACTTAAAACAGTTATTTTGCCTCAGCATTGAGTCTGCATGAACATAAAATGCTTTGGAAGCCACGATGGCATTGGCAACATAATTCTTTCAATGTTATCTATGTGGTGTAAATTCAATCTCTTTTGAAATTCATTGCCTGACAGGCAAAACTATTCATGCATAATACATATCTTGGAGTTGGGACACAGGATTACTAACATCGTGTTACTCCCTATTTCTTTTTTGTGGAGGCTCTGCATTCCTGGTAAACAGAAGAAAAAAAAAAATCTTACATGTCTCATAAAGAAAGACCTCTGAACTACATTTTTATTTACCATTTCTGAGCACTGACTCAAAGCTTGGCATCAGTATGAGTTACTCCTGTTCTTCCTTTTCATAAAGTTTTGAATTAGTTTGCATTGCTCATAAACTACCTTCAAAATGACATTAAGAAAGAGAGCATGCTTTACAACAAGAACAACCACATTACAAGGAACAGTATGTGTTATAAAAAAAACAAAAAAGCTATGTACCAGTCATTCTTAGGGTAAATTCTAGCTGCAACAACAACAACAACGAAAACCCTCTAAGGCAAGCTGGTAATTCTTCTGTGAAATCCTTAAGTCTACATTCTGCTAATATTCTTCATACTTTTATAAGGCAAAATAGTGTCACATTCAAGCTTCACTTTGTCATCTTTCTGAACCTAAGCTTCTCCTTAATCACCTTGAAAACAAGTATTTGTTTCCAGGAAGAAAAACGTGCCTATGTACCATGTTGCATATATGTGGTAAGGGTAGCACATCCTGGAAAAAGCGGGGCTGTGGATACTCAGGAAAAGTACTTTCAAACTTTGCCAGCTGTCTGTGTCAATGGTATAATGTCTGCTCATGAGGTGTGCACACTGTGGAAATGTTGTCCTTACATGACAGAAAAATAGCCAAAGATAGGTTTGATGGATCACAGAATCATCAAATCGTTGGAGTTGGATGAGACTTTTAGAGGTCATTGAGTCCAACCAGCTGGTAGTGAACAGGGTCATCTGCAACTGTAACAGGCTACTCAGAGCCATATCTAACCCGGTCTTAAATGCTTCAATGGATGCAGCATCCACCATCTCTCTGGGCAACATGTTCTGGTGCTTTACCACCCTCATCACAAAAAAAAAAATAAATTCTTATATCTAGTCTGAATCTGTTTTAAAACTGTTTGAATAATTTTTAGAGGCTAGCAGTGGGTCAAAAGGAGAAGAAACTAAGCCTTTAAGATAATTAAAGACGGCTTGAAAATATGTTCTTCCAAGTTGTTCCATTGGCCACTATTCATTCGATCAAAGTTATTTTTAAGGTGTTCCCAAGAAAGTGTTCTTGAGGGTCAGTACAATTTAATAAATTATTGGCTTTGTACTAGATAATAGCACAGTGAGCACAGAAGTAAATTGTGGTGCAAAGTCAAGCTGCCAATGGCTGCTGGCATGGACCTACCAAACATTCAGGCTGTTGACCCTGGTGCATCAGGTTCTGCCCCCACAGTTAATTGTATTTCAGTCAGTAGTTCTTTTAAGGCTTATGTGGAACACAATGATAGTACAAGGACAACATTTGTACTAGAAAACTATGCAGAATGCCATGTGACAATTTCTTGGCAGTTTCAAAATAAGGAAATGGAGCCAAGAGGTCTTTAGGGTATCATTTCCATCAGCAACAATGCATCTACTGATGTAGGGAAATATTTGCTTTTCCCATCTCACCACCGTGACTTTTAAAACAGTAATTGTTAAAATCAGGTCTGCTTTCACTTCAGGAGTCAAAGATTTCCTTGATGCTTTGTTTATGCTCTCCTTTCTTTCTCTACATCTCCGTCCTCCTAGTTTATATCCTTGTGCATACATGTTTGCACAGTTAAAGCCTAAGACAGAAAAATGATACGGCTATTTCACAGGAGCTAAGCAGTGACAATCTTGGGTCTGCATACCACAGCTGTGGAGGGCTGTGTTTGCATGGAGCAGCAGCACATAAGGTGAGCTTGCAGGTTGCAGCACTGCTGCATGCCCTGGAAGGCCCAGTGCTCAGTTTTGTGAGAGTCATGGAGTAGAGGTGTTAAAGAGGACAAGAAGGGAGGCAGGATCTGAAAGCATCCACTCCCGTACAGGGATGGGCTGCAATAAAAGCCACTGCTGACTGAGGCACCTGCACCTCTGCAACACCTCGGCAAACGCAGTTTCACACACAAAGACTTTCGAGCTGTTCCAGAAAGTTACTCAAAGTGCAAAGAAACAAGATGAGAACTGCTACCACTGAGCCACCATACTCAGTTGTGTTACCCAAGCTGCAGCTGTAGCAAACTCATCACAGGAATACATGCAACTGTAATGGATGTGTGGAGGCCACACATCCAGCCCTGAGCAACAGCTTGCATCTGTGCAGAGTGAATGTGCAGCTGCAGCTATTCCACACATTATGCTTTCTTCTTTGTCAGAACCTAAAAAAACTGCGCTGGGGAGAACAGTGGACAAGTGGAGAAGAGGGCAGTGCACAGAAGACACAAACACGAAGAGCAGAAGAGGACTTCCCTTACATGCAGAAGTTGTTTTCCATTGTATTCAGAACTAAATCTAGTCTTGTATCAGAAATCACTTTATGTACTTCACAGTGCTCCCTATGGTCTTGGGAAAAGTGACTTCTACTTCAGAGAAACTTCCAGGATTGTTTTTGTACTGATAGTTTATGAATTTTGCCAGGCTGACCTGCCAACAGCTGCTACTGAACACCCCACCTTGCCAATCCTCACCACTACCACTCTTGCCTCTCATTTTATGGAGAGGAACAAGAGAGTGACCTGGACTGTCAGCCCTGAGAGAAGATGGCGGCACCAGCCAAAGAGAGCCACTGCCAGAAGGGTCAGCAACAAATCACACTGCTTTGCCTCTCATATATAACTGTTTAAAGTCTCCAGAGGAGGAAACACACCTGTTCTTCCTACCATGTCCAGTAGGATGTTTCTCACTGACAACTCAGGATGAAGTAAAATACCAGGACCTGTATGTCCTGTGCATGTAGCACTATAAGCAGATGCAAACCATGAACTGCTCTTCTAGGGATGAAGTGACACAAAACCCAGAAATGTAAGGCCAGAATTTTCCATTTAAAAATTATGCCAGGATTTGCAAACCTGGTAGACTCACAGGATTTTTGCTGTTCTGATTCATAAATCAGTGATTTCCATTCCAAGGGTAAAGAAAGGATTTATAGTTGAAAGCATATTTAGGATTTATTGGCAGGATTTGTACTGTAAAGGCACAGAAGGATTTGTAAAACTAATTTCTCAGTTATGAAAAGCTTTTGAGGATTTTTGTGTGGTAAATCCAATTAATGTAATTTTCATGTCATGATTAAAAATTAGGCAATCATGCCCCTTAAACTTCCAGCTGTCACATCCTCATCAGTGAGAGTCACTGCAATAGTAAGGGATGCCCTGTCATTAAGCAAGGCTGTCTAGACAAGCCTCAGGTGATTACCATGGAGACAGGGGAGAAAAGAGTGTAGTTTCCAGCCATATGGGTGCTGAAACAGAAGGAATACTGGTGGCACAGAGGTCTTCAGCATCTTCTCAGTACCTTCTTTGCTTGCTCATCACCACCTCTGCTCATCCACAGCATGGAAACGGCAAAGGACTTTTAGCCGCAGAGAGGCTGATGTGAGACCATTTCCTCCTTCGCACCCAGGACAGCAGATGTAACGGAAACAGAGGATGTGGTGGATGATCAACCCATATTTTGGGGCAACTGTCCTTGGACAATGGCTGTCTCCAGGCTGATGAACCCAACACCACCTCTTGACACCAACTATGGTGGACCTCTCTTCTGCATTCATCCCTGCCTGGGTTAGGGCACTTCCAAACATGCAGAGCGAGCTCAGTTCACATAACTGACATTGCTGCTTCCCACCAGTACCTCTTCACGACCGAGATACTTGTGCTTCAGTAAGGATGCTGAAATCAAGCTTACTGCTACCTGAGAAACGAAGATTCAGACACTATTAATCCTTGGAACTCCATCCTTCCCCAGCTGAAGAAACTACGCTGACTGGCAACAAATTAAAACATCACAAAGATTATTAAGATGCTGGAGCAATTCCCCGAGTTCAGACTGGGGGGAGTTGAGGTTGCTGAGCCCAAAGAAGAGAAAGCTTTACGAAGACCTTATAGCAGTCTACTACCAGTACTTAAAGGGGGCCTACAGGAAAGATGAGGAGGGACTCTTTATTAGGGAGTGCAGTGATTTGACAGGGAGTAACAGTAACAAACTGAAACAGCCTAGGTTTAGATTAGATGTAAGGGGGAGATGAGGCAGTGGAACAGGATTCCCTGAGATGTTGTGAATGTGCTCTCCCTGAAACTGTTCAAAGCCAGGTTGGATGGGGCTTTAAGTAACCTGATCTAGTGGAAGACGCCCCTGCCCATAGCAGAGGGATAGAATTAGATGATCTTTAAGGTCCCTTTCAACCCAAATTATTCTATGAAATTAACTTTCCCCAGGTTAAGTCTGTTTCATCTATGACAGTGACTGCCTTCACGTCAACCCATGTGCTTTTCCATTTTATCTTCTCCTACCTGTCTACCTGTCAAAAAGCAGGAGTGAGAGAGTAGCCCAAAGTCACCCCACTACAGAAACATAGGTGTTGGTACAACTCAGGCTGGTAAGGTAGCAGCCCTGATGCTATCCTTCATGCATAACTGAAGTTTCATATTTTGTAACTTTTCCTTGCCAATCTGCCAGTATTTTCACTTGCTAACCTAATTATGACTTTGTTTTAAAGAGAAACAACCACCATCCTGTTCCTAGTGTTTGAAATGGCTAATGCAAGATGAAAGAATTTCAAGTATTTAATTATCCACACAAAATCAGTTGCTTACAATAACTTTAAAAACAACTAGTATCATGTATGTACTTGGATGTTAACCAGTCCGCTTCTTACACTCAAATCGTTTCCAGTCTCTTATGCCAGTAGCCAGAACAGCCTGTTTGTTTTCAAACAATGAATGACTTCTAAAGAAATCAAATGCCAACATTAGGTCCAACTAGCTGTTTGCAAGGACTGAGTTCATTAGCTATGCCAGACCCTACCAATCCGCATTTCGTAAGGACTTACATAGGCAGTTAGTGGAGTAAGGGACCAGACACCACAAGAAATGGTTGGTGAGTGGTCAAATAATTCCATCCCTTGCTCATTTGAAATGTTTAGACAAACCCACTCCATCCCATGGTGCCACACTGCAAATATAGGGCATAGGAATGGGGAACAAATTATTTTCTGCTGCTTCCAAAGGACCTATAAAGCAGTATCTGCTTCCTAGCAGCTTTGGGATTGCTGTCAGTATAAAATGTGGAGGTAATTATGATTTAATTTTGCTCTTAAATTCTGTCAAAGTGCATCCAGTAAACAGGGAGTAGTCTTTATTATAACTAAGAGTACCACAGGGTTTCAAACAAGACTATGAACCTACTCAGCTACAAAGAACAGAAAATAAAACCAACTATACACACACACTCACAATTTGGGAACACCTCATTTTTCCCATGTGTTTGTAGGCTGAGATAATGACAGCTTGCCCAAGGCTGCCCAGAGTATCAGAGCCAGAGCAAAATATTTACCTGTGACTTTCACTAGTTCTAATCTAGCACTTCAGCCTGAGTTGTCTCCTTGATGCCTTCAAAAAAAGGGGGAAGAGGGAAGAAATTCTAGTCTTAGCTGAGGTAACTCTGATGAATCACAAAAACTAAGTCTGATTGGAAGATGTGCTTCTCTCCCACACATTAGAAACAAGGACCATGATGATAATCCTCAACAAACCACTGGCTTGGTAAAACAATTAATTACTGACCTTATAAAGGTTTAACAGGAATAAATTTCCTCCTAACAGAACATCAGAATGTACAATTAAGTTTAATCTTTGGACAAGGAAACCTCATTTGCACTAAAATATTGGGTAATTTATATTTTCAGTTTCAACAGATCGTTTAAGATTTAACAGATTGGTGAATAAATTGTTTAAATATGCAAATCATCTGGGCATTTTGTAGTATTTCTCCAAGGGCTTTTTCCCAGTAGCTCTGACCAGATCATGCAAATTGCTAGCGATTCAGAAAGGGAAGCATATAACATTTTAATTGACACAGAGTTTATTTCAGCTCCAGTTCTTTTACATCTCCCCCCTCATATAACTAGATACAGATGACCTCTAGGAATCCCCATATTCTGTGGGGCTTATGACAAAATTTAGTATTAGGAGAGATGGAACACAGGAAATGAAGTGTCTTATGTAGATGAAATGAGCTGACTTGGGGAATACAAATAATACTAAATTACACTATATATTCTGCCCTGTACACCTAATTTCCATGATAAATGACGAGCTGTAATGGGCATTCATGCATTCCTTGCACAGTATTCCCAGAACTTCATTTCACCTCTCCCCACATGGCTGCCAATACTCAGGGTGGGGGCAGCTCACCCACCCGTGGTTTACACCACCACATGCTGCTGCTGCAGCCAAACCTCATTTCCATGAAGTACTCCTGACTTCATGCTCAGGAAAATCTACCCTTCCACCTCAAAGCCACAAAAACCAAAGGAGGTTTTCTCCTTCTTTCCCATAATAGTCTCCTGAGACTAGGCCTTTAATTACCCTACTTAAGCACCAGCAGCTCAAAATCTGAATCTCCCGAACAGAAAAGTGGGGGGGGGGAAGAAAAAACAGGAGGGAAAAAAAGGCAGCTGTTTTTTCAATGACTCCTACACCAATTTCATTTATCCACTACCTGGTGAAAAGAGCAATGCATTTGTAATTGCACTACACAATGGCATTAGACACATTACTTTTTTTTTTCTTCTGTTTTCTTAGAGCTCAACTTCTGCACCAGTCCAGACTGCCAGCAACACAGACCACACCCAGTGCCTGCTAGCCAAATGGTTTCCCTCATACTACTTCTGCTGAGAAGCAAACCTTGCAGTGGCAGATTCGGGTACGCTGGCTTCAGCATCCGTGTAGTTCCCCAGTGATCCACTTCAATCAGAATCTGAGAAGAGCAATTCCAGCCCTGCAGCGTGGTGTGAGCTTTGCTACCTCCTGCATTATTTCAGCATGAAATATTTATAAATTGGAGAACAGGGTCAGGCTCCTTCTTTAAAAAGCGTAATGAATTTCTTTTAAATGTATGAGTGCAACTCCTAAGAATTTGCAACTTGTTTGACACCCTGGGTTCAACAGCCCACCCATGGAAAAAGAGATGAGATCTGCCTTGCAACCAGTTCTCCTTAAAAACTGAACTTGGACTAAGCAGGTATTTTTATATCTCAGAGCTAATTTTGTTTTCTTTATATTAGCTCTCAACATCACACCTGCATATTTTTAAATAGAAAATAATAAAACCCAGCATTTGTGTCAGTGATCTTTTCCCTGCTAGTAATTTGTATTCTGAAGTTAAAATATCGTAGTCACAGTCTACAGTGACACACAGTCACAAAACTGATCCTTGGAAAGCCACAGAGGGTGGTGAGACTCTGGAATGGGTTGCCCAGGGAGGTGGTTGAAGCCCCATTCCTGGAGGTGTTTAAGGCCAGGCTGAATAAGGCTCTAGACAGCCTGCTCTAGTGTGAGATGTCCCTGCCATGGCAGGGAGGCTGGAATTAGGTGATCCTTGTGGTCCCTTCCAACCCTGCCTGAGTCTATAATTCTATGCTGGTGGTAAACCTTACAATTTAAGGGGCACATTAGTATTCTCTTAATGCAAAGCATGTGATGGAAGAAGTCATCGACAGATTCCCTCACTCTACCAGATTACACTTGTAAAATGTAATTCCTACTTTATTCAGAAACCAGATGATGTGACTCAAAAAACCCCTACAGGCAAACTGGTCTGCTGTGAGCACCAGGGTCTTTAGCAAGGGTAGTAGTCTTATAGCTTGGAGGACCTGGGGCTGAGGACCACAAATCTTGGCAAATTACCCTTCTGCTTTGACGTGTTACTCTGCTAATGAATTCTGCAGAAGCAGTTACACAATTGATCTATTCTCTGTACTACTGATGAAACTTTACACTTTTTTTTCATGCAGATTTAGAAATATTTACTAGCAGACAACTAATTGACTCTCATGAGAACAAATCCAATTTTACTGTCTCTGAAACATCAGAAAAACAACTCCAGACGCACAGCACCTCACAAGCAGGAATCACAGAATCATAGAATGGTTTAGGTTGGAAAGGATATCAAAGATCATCCAGTTCCAACCCCCTGCCACAGGCAGAGACACCTCCCACTAGAACAGGTTGCACAAGGCCTCATCCAATTTGACCTTGAACACCTCCAGGGAGGGAGCATCCACAACCACCCTCACTGTAAAGAACTTCTTCTTAACATCTAGTTTAAATCTCCCCTCTTCCAGTTTAAACCCATTACTCCTCATCCTGTCACTACAAGACCTTTGTAAATAGTCTCTCTCCAGCCCTCCTGTAGGCCCCCTTCAGATGCTGGAATGCTACTATAAAGTCTCCTCTAAGCCTTCTCTTCTCCAGGCTGAGGAGCCCCAACTCCCATAGCCTGTCCTCATAGCAGAGGTGCTGCAGCCCTCTGATCACTTCATGGCCCTCCTCTGGATTTGCTCTAACAGTCTGATGTCCTTCTTGAGTTGGGGGCTCCAGAACTGCACACAGTACTCCAGGTGGGGTCTGACGAGAGCAGAGTAAAGGGGGAGAATCCCCTCCCTTGTCCTGCTGGCCACACTGCTCTTGCTGCAGCCCAGCACACGGTTGCTGTTTGGATTGCACCTGCACAGTGCCGGCTCATGTTGAGCTTTTCATCAACCCAGACCCCCAAGTCCTTTCCTCAGGGCTGCTCTCCAGCCATTCGCCACCCAGCCTGGATTTATGCTTGGGATTGCACCAACCCAGGTGCAGAACCTTACACTTGGTCTTGTCGAATATCATGAAGTTGGCCTGGGCCCACCTCTCCAGCCTGTCCAGGTCCCTCTGGATGGCATCCCTGCCCTCTAGCAAGTCAATTGTGCCACACAGCTTGGTGTCATCTGCCAACTTGCTGAGGGTGCACTCAATTCCTCTGTCCATATCACTGACAAAGATGTCAAACAGCACTTGTCCCAGCACTGACCCCTAAGGTCAGTCACTGGTCTCCAGGTGGACATTGTGCCATTGATCACCACTCTCTGTATGTGGTCATCCAGCCAATTCCTTATACAGCAGTGCTCCACCCATCAAGTCCATGTTTTTCCAGTTTGGTGACCAGGATGTTATGTAGGACAGAGTCAAATGCCTTACTCAGGTCCAGGTAGATGATGTCAGTTGCCCTTCCCTTGTCCACTGTTGCTGTGACTTCATCATAAAAAGCCACTAAATTTTTCAGGCATGATTTGCCTGACAGAAGGTGTTGCTACCTATCATTTCTGAAGTAATTTAATGACAGAATAACTAATTACTTTTGTCTTTCATGAAACATGGAGTGATATCATACATATATTTTGCAATTCCTATCTGGCAAAACAAAGGTTAACTGATCTGCCTTCCACTCAGCCCTAAAGCATGTATCTCTGTTACCTACCAGTGTACACCTTATTTTATATTTCCAACAAGTCTGTGCTATAAATAGACTTCTATGAAAGCAGTGCATGTGCAAAGACCCTTAATGCCAGGATCACTGTGAATCCAACCAAGGCAGTCAAAGGATGTGCATGAACCTGATTGTCTGAGCATGCCAGGAAGCCTCTGCCAGCTAAGGGGAGAACTGATTTAAGAGGAAATGGACAATTCCTACACATCCTGGCTTAATCAGACCACAAAAAAAGCTTAAAGCCAGTGACAGAAAGCTAAAAAAAAAATAGTTATAACTTTATCTCTGGAATCTTACATTTCTGGTTTAGAAAGTGTAGTGATTAAACACGAGGGCAGATGTACCATGGCTGAACTGGCATTGAAACTTGGAGACTTTTTCAGCCACTTACTGAAGTGGTAATAGGAGAATAATAGAGTGAGTTGCTAAAAAGATTGCACTTTCATTCTATTGAGAGTGGCTTTAGTCTTTTATCCCTGTATAGGGAATCTTCCAGGAAATCAACCATTTGCTCAAGATAACTGTTTTCTCAGCTGGGGTCATCACTCTCCCCTTTGTTCATTCATTTTCTACAGAGCATCATCCTCACTGGTAGACACGGCAGTAAAAAGTACTATGTGGGCAATAAAATTATGTACTTAATCTATTTTTGTATTGCTGGACATACTCTTACCAACAACAACTAAAAAGGCTCCATTTCACTCAGTACAGCACAAGCTAAACCCATGCCATCTGGTGCAGATGCACAAAGTAAGTACCTATTTAAATATAGAGAGCAGTTACAGCATGACCTGCAGATCATGGCAGTAGATGTTCATGTCTGAGCAACATTATGTGCTTCGATAACCGCCTTTTAAATGGAGTCCTAAAGCCGACAGCACATTAGCTATTTTTGCAGGAGCTGCCTCTGTTACACGCCTTCTTCATGGCATTACAGCTAAATCACTGCAAATTGCTAGACATGGACGAGGCACTGCAATATTCTCCATTCTGCTTTCTGGCATTAAGGAAAGAGATTCACCACTTTACATCAAAGTACTTCCCTTGGAGCCAAAATCTGCAGTCCTATGTTTAGTGTATGACTTTGCTTCAGGTTCTAAATGGAGATTACACTGACTTTTAAATGTGCTGCTTGCAAGCTTGAGACATCCAGGTATCAGTCCAGAAATATTGCTGCAAGATCAGCAGAGAAATTATTTCACAGCTTCACTCCACTTTTTGAACTGAAAGAGATCCAGCTCCCAACATCCGTAACTGACTATTAAAGCCACCATAACTGATAACCAATCACAATTTCTCAAGTCAGCAGTAGGACTGAAAAGTGAATGCAATTTCTGCTCAGATGGAGGAGGAAAGGACAGCATTATTGCTAGGAAGGTGACAGTCCTCCAATCTCCTCCACCACATCCCATGAAACAGTGTGAAACTCTGCCAATTTCTCGGGAACAGAACCAAGACCCAGCTTACAAACCAAGCAGATTTAAAAGAAGTTCCTTACAAATGAAACAAACAAACAAAAAGAAACTATGTACACAGCAATATCCACACAGGATTTGTCCCAAGACAATCACTTGTCCTTTCAAAAGAAATAGCACTTTAAATAGCACTTTGTCCCTTGCAAAATGATTCAATACCGTAAGACCACTCTGGATCCCAGTAAATACAAAGGCTTTCAGAAACTTGTACAAAAGGTGGAAAGGTCACTTAGGTTTAGACATCACTGTGTTTCACAGTAGATGCTTCTTTTTTATTCCCCTTTTTCTGGTAAGAATCAGCCCAACAGGCTACCCAAAAGCACATCCTCCTCCTGCCTTGCTGACTCCGCTAGAGTAAAATGCCATCTTCTTGATGCCCTCATGAAGTGGAGTAGGAGGCATAGGAGACGGATGGTCATCCCCACAGAGGCATGGGTAATCCAGGCATGCAGGGGAGTGAGCAGCCTCTCCACACACTGCTCAGTCAATCAGTGTGCCAGCAACCTGGCAGAAAGAGGAGGGGATCTATGAAATGGCCTTGGCCAGTTTCTCATACTCTGAAAACAGGCCAGGCTTCTAGAAGGAGTGGGGTTAGGTAGATGACGTTCCTCTACAACCCCTTTCAGCTTCCACACTCTGCAGATTGCTTGGTATGACAGAAGAAACACCCCACCTTCATATATATGGAGGATGACAAGCCCTGCCACTCCTTTTCTGCCTTTCCTTGAACAAGAAGTGTTCCTGAACGGAGCAGATGAAGTCCACCCTCACCTCTCATTTCTCCTGCCTCCCTGCTGAACACTGCTGCCACCTTTGTGAGCTACTCCAGACAGACAACTCACCATGAAGTAACACAGATAAAGTAAATCAAACAGATTTATTAAACGGCAAGATGCAGGCAACAACTGATTTGCCAGGGAATAATCAAACACTTTGAGAACTTAAAAAATAGTAAGACAGTAAATTCACCCCGACTGTGTCTGTGAGATGCTTTAAATCAAGTCAACGTTGAAGCTGATAGATCCATGCAGTAAACCACAATGAAGGTAGCTCCCTTCAGCAAACAGAGTCTCTGGACAAATTTCTAGAGCCCATTCACTGTGTGAAGTTGGATGGTAAGACATTCTGGTGCATGAAGAGATGGAAGAATGCCACAAATGCTCTACAGTGATAATGTGTTGCTAAGATGATTTGATTAAAAAAAAAAAAATCCATCTATTTCATTTCACATATTCAAATGGCTCACATGAACCATGCATCAACAATTGCTGTGTATATGGACCACATTTATTACCAGTCCAATTCTCCATCCTCAGCAAGATTCCTGTTGACTTTAAGTTAACTCAAGCTGTCACTTTCATGAACATTGAAAATCTGTTTCAGACTACAAATTAAGACAGAGACAGATATAGAAAAGCTGACTTTTATTCTTTTTTCAACAGTCTTGAAACCATCTTGCTAAAAATACAACTAAAAAAAATCCTTTTTCACAGATTAAAAATAACACTGCTACAAAAAATATGCTAAGTATCTTAAGAGAATAAGTATATTGTTACTGATATCTATTTCAAACAGGATAGAGCTTATTTTCACTCTCTTCTTGACCTTTATTTGAGAAGATGCCCTGAAACTCCAGATATTACATCTGATGGCACTAATTCAAAGAAGTTTTCAACCTGCATTTAGCTACCAGAGATCACAATGCAATCCATCCCTTTCCCTCTCATTTAATTCACCATCTTGGACAGCTTTCAAAAATAGGAACACAGTCACATCTGATTAAGAGTTTATTTATTATTTTTAATGGTTTAGAAGAAATAATGCAAATATGTTAGTGGAAAGTAAGGAAGGATCAAGAATCAGAGTAATTGAGCAAACAGAGAATGCAGGGGCTTTTTGAGGTGTGCATGTGTGGGCTATTTCTTTATTTTTTTAAACAGGAAAGAGTCATGGTGCCAAAAGTCTGGAAGTGCACTGACATCAGTGTACAGAAAGACATGTGGTTTTCCAATACAGGGGGTAAAATTCTGGTCACAGAAACCAAGTGTCCCAAAAAAACAGGGGTGACTTCAAAGGAGACCACCTGCAGGAAGTTGGAGTCTTTTGAGGCCTCCCAGAACGTTTCCTCTGGAAGCAAACCTCTTGCTGGATACATGAAAACAGAATTTGGGATCCCTAAGCACTTTTGAACACAGAGGCTGGAAAGCACTTTAAGTTTTTAATTAAGTTGCATAGACAACTTCTCATTGTACTGTCACTGACTTCCTGAAACACCACAAGAAGTATGACAATCATACTGACAACTGCACTGAAATTTTTATTGTCTTTTCTTGACTTGCTAACATCACAGAAGAACATATCTTGTTTGTGTGCAAGAAAAGAATAAGCCTGCTCTGCCTTGGAAGTCGTTGTTTGCACACTGAGTTCTCTGGCCCTTAGGCTTCTGGTTTGAGCTATCCAGCTAATACTTTGCCTGGCACCAGCTGTGATGAATGTTGGCTGTATTCAGTAACAGCACGAATGAAGCCAGCAACACATATCATATGAGCTGGTAAAGATTTCAACCATCAAAAGCCTGAGCACTTTCAAGTCTGAAATTTCCCATATACCGATGTGATGGTTTGGGTGTTACCTGCCTCCTCCCCGCCTTAAGAAAATCACCCAGACTAGACTCAGCCGATCTGGAAATTAGACAATGAAGCTGTATTTACAGCTTAGCACAAAATACAAGCAGATATTTATAATATATACAGAAATATACAAGTTTAAAAGGTAATACAGAAACACAACAGCCCTCCCAGAAACCAGCATCCCCAGGAGGGGCTCTCAACCACCCTTCCACCTCCTTTCCACCCCTCTACCTTATCCCAGACTTTGCCTCATGTTCAAGGCGAATTTGGAGAGTCAGGCAGGGGGCTAGGAAGGAGAAAGATTAGTCACACAGATGGTGGGTTAGAGAGAGAGAAGTGCAGCCCAAAGCCAGAGAGCAAACTGCATTATCTATGTTTGTGTTCTTGTTTTCATACATCTCAGCAAGCCTATCACAGCCTATAATCTAATTCCTCCCACTAAAATATCCCAGCTAGGCTCAAACTAGCACAATAGAACACAGAGGAGCTTTTCCACTTCAACATGCAATATGCACTAAGGGGGCAAATTTAAATCTCTACAGAAATGTGTATCCCCTTACACTGAAAGCATCTCCACAAAAGACATACAAACGTTATAAACCCACTGTTCCATGAAAACCATGTAATTGAAGGCTGCACCACAAAGT
The DNA here is from genome assembly GCA_013400475.1 of Tricholaema leucomelas. Taxonomy (NCBI): domain Eukaryota; kingdom Metazoa; phylum Chordata; class Aves; order Piciformes; family Lybiidae; genus Tricholaema lacrymosa; species Tricholaema leucomelas. The sequence goes on along the minus strand of WAAF01001950.1, from coordinate 300,146 downwards.
ATACAAAAGAGGAACAGATGAAGGTCACAGAAACCCCCTAAATCTATCATCTTAGAACTTCCAAAGGGCATTCATATAAAATTTATCTTTCTCACACACACATTTAAGTCTGGGGATTTTGCATTTACATCCTAGGTCCTGATTGGCATTGGGAAATTTTCAGTGCTACTACTAATCCCTGAAGAACCTTGCTGCAAACAACCCTCATTACACAATAATTCTTTGCTGTCTCCACTTTTTGATAAGTCAGCTACTTCTTAATCCTTTTAACTTCTTAATGAAGGAGCTGTTATGTAATGGTATCTTCCCATGGAAGGTCACCAATCTGTTCCTTGAGAGTGCTCACTGGGCACATGGCAGTGAGAAAAGGGCTTGGGTCCTGCTCATAGGGATGGACAGCTCTGGGACAAACACCGTTTAAGAGGATGTGGCTTTCAACCCGGGAAAAGGAGCAGTGGGCTTGTAGGGCTAAGGAGTAACACCGCTGCAACACACAATCTCCTCTAAAGAGATGTACTGCTTAGAGATTGGCTCCCTGTGTGGAGGTATTCACAGCTTTCATCTAGGACCTGCATCCTGATCTGCCTCAAGAAGGCTGACCTGTGCCTCCATGCATCCCTACAGCATGAGAGGCACAGCATTATGTTCCCCACACAGGAACAGCAGCAGTGATGCTGAGCCTACATAAAAAGCTTCTTCCTCTGAACCATTATGGTCCTGGGGGGCACAAGATGAACTTTCTAGTCCAAACTATTTTCATTTTGGCTCCTGGGCCTGTTTAGAGTTGCCACAGTGGAAAAGTAAATGCCTGGTGAGGGGAGCTCTTCCGAAACACTTTCTCACAGCTGAGGCTTTTGTTCTGCTGCAGTCATCACCAGGACTTTGCAAGTTCACTGGCAGGCCAGGCAGGTGGGACACAGACAATGAGTAAAATCATCTGGCTACTTTCTGAAGCAGCTGCTAAAACCAGAATAAAAAAACAGAACTGGAAACATCTGGGTACAAAACAGGGGCCAGTTTGAAGTTCAGCCTCAAGCAATTTCTTAAGTCAGCACATAAAACCAAAAGTTGAAGATTTGAATTCACAGAGGGAGAAAACTCCAATCTTTCTTTTGTGGCACAGGCATCTGGACAGAAAGATTTGGGGCTGCTCTTGCAAAGCCAATATAAGGACTTGACAAAACCACGGGAAAAGGTACTTTTCACATCTGAGCATGGCCAGTGGAGCACTGGAAGTCCTTATGGCTGCAGAGCTGATGCAACGCTCTTTTGATGGGCTAGAGACAGCCCAAAATACTTTGCCAGTTTTGGAGGAAAATATGATGGTTCTTCTATTGCTGGATTGTATTTTCAGTCAGTGTGTCAGTATAAATCAAGTGACTTGAGGACTTTGCCCAGTTAATTGACAGTTTGTATCTTCTGAGAAAAGCTGGGAAGAATGACAGCGATAAAAATACAGCACAGCTACAGTGGTGTTACTGCTGGTTATGAAGGAACTGTTAGTTCTGGCAGTTATTAAAACCATTCAATGCAAGTGACAGATAAGAGTAATAAATCAGTTGACTTGTTTCACATATCCACACATCCAGTGTTCTTTGTGAGAACAGCAAGTATTCAGCCTGGAAAAACAACATCTCATTACAAAGCCCTATCAGCAACTGCAACATACATTACTGACACAAAACAAAGCCAAAGGGCAAACCCTGACTTGAATATCAGCTCCTCATAACTTGCTTTACAGCTACAGGTCCCACAGAGTAGTAATTGCTCTTACATTAGCTGAAAGAGGTACTGCATTTTCCCTCAGTGCAAGGGCTGCATCCCAATGGGGGTGGCCTTAAGGGACTACCAGGAAGGTGCAAGAGGCCATTCATGCAACAAGAGAACATTCTCACCAGCTGCAACGCCTCTGTGTCCTCCCAATTGAGGTCTCAGTTTCTCCTACAGGCTCCTGCTATCCGCCCCTTACTCACTACGTGAAGGCTGAGTATCAAGCTAGAACAACACACTCAAAACTGTGCCCCTCCTAGGGCACAGCACCACAGGCAGGACAGAAATGAGAAATGAGAGTGTCCAACTGGGGCAAGCAGTGACGTCAGGTCCCTACCAAGTGAGCATGTGTGGGAGAAGAACTCCTAAGTACCAAAATAATGGTCTGCCCTCTTCTTTCAGTCATGGAGCACAAACACTGTGAACAATACTCCTTTAAGCCCCAGTATATGACAAGGCATAGCAATAGAGTACCAAGTAGTGGTCTTCTTCAACACAGCCCTGCTTTTTCCCATGCAGTCTGGCCAGTTGGAAGCTCCTCAGAAAGAATCCTGATGATTTTCTGAATGACCCAGCCTTGCCCCTGGGGAGCAACCTCTCCATATTTTAAGCAATAAGAACTTCCAAGTAATGCAACTTCTTTACAGAAGAGATGAGTCAACCTTTAAGGAGAGTCTAATCCAGATGCTGCTAATTCCCAAGGTTATTTGGGACTGCAAGTAGCACTGTGACAACAACAAATCTCTGGAAGGAAAATATAAAAGAAGTATAAAGACTGAATTGATGCTGTCTCAAAGGTACCTAACTGTATTTGCACGTGACACTTCTAATGGCATGGAGATCAACTACAGATGTTTCCTAGACTCCTAAAAATACCTGACAACCTTGTGGACATTCAACACAGCACCCAGGGAGAAGCCCTGACTGGCAATCACAACAGCCTCCCTGCAGCCTCCCACTGCCCATCTGCCCAAGTGGGATCCCTTGGCAGAGCTTCCCAGCCATTCAGAGGGCATCACAGGGCTCTTTAGGTGCCTACTGGAGCATCCTTCTGGCCAAGTACTCACAGATATGCAGAACACAAAGCTCCTCCTGTATGAGGAAAAATCAGACACTCCCTCCTTTACTCAAGGACTCATGGTTCAAAAACAAAATAAAGTTCCTTTGTAACTTGCTAAATTTGAGTGATGTAAACCTGGGCTGTTTCCCTAGCAGTGTGTGGGCCAGTTCACATGCAGAAGTGACTGTCCCTGCTAGATAAAAAAATACTGACTCCTGTCTGCTGCACGAATGCCAGCCTGCAGGTCTGCTTGTAAGCAGCTGCTGTCAGACTGTGACTGCAGAGGAATACAGAAAAGAAACCCTGTACCAACCAGCTTGCTGAAAGCTTCAAAATGTTTTATTAGCCCAGATCCAAAACAGGACAAATTCTTACTTCTGTGGCTAATGTGAAAAGAACTTCCTAGGATTTCCTAGGGATCCGGAACACAAGCCCTATGAGGAGAGGCTGAAGTAGCTGGGGCTGTTTAGCCTGGAGAAGAGGAGGCTCAGAGGTGACCTCATTGCTGTCTACAACTGCCTGAAGGGAGGTTGTAGCCAGCTGGGGGTCAGTCTCTTCTCCCAGACAACCAGCAACAGAACAAGGGGGCACAGCCTCAAGTTGTGCCAGGGGAGGTCTAGGCTGGATGTTAGGAGGAAGTTCTTCACAGAGAGAGTGATTTGCCGTTGAAATGGGCTGCCCAGGTTGGTGGTGGAGTTGCCGTCCCTGGAGGTGTTCAAGAAAAGACTGGATGAGGCACTTAGTGCCATGGTCTAGTTGACTGGATAGGACTGGGTGATAGGATGGACTGGATAATCTTGGAGGTCTCTTCCAACCTGGTTGACTCTATGAAATCCACCCTCTGCTGGCACAGGCATCCACGCCACAGAGGGCATTCCATTCTCACCTACTTTGGAAGAAAGGATGATTGGGAAGTGTGTGAGGAGGGAGCAGGGCGGAATCTTCTCTTGATATGTAATTTTAATGCAAAAAAATCACAGAATCATTAAATCATTAAGGTTAGAAAAGACTTTCAAGATCATTAAGTCCAAATGCAACCCAACTACCATGGCCACTAACCTATATCCTGGAGCACCACATCTACACAATTCTTGAACACCTCCAGGGATAGTGATTTCAACACTCCTCTGGGCAGCCTGTTCAATGCCTCACCACTCTTTCAGCAAAGAAATTTTTCCAGTATCCAATCTAAACCTCTCCTGGCACAACTTAAGCAAAAAAAAAAAAAAAAAAGTTCAAAGACAGCAACATTCTAAGTTTACCAAACACAAAAGCCGAAATAACCATTGCTTCCCTCCTAATCTCAGCACTTTATCTTAATGTAGTGTCTTATTCAAAACATTCAGCAGATATGCCACTATGTTTACAGCACCTCTGTCATATGGCAAGTTTGAAAGCATTATTGCCAAGCTGACATTCTATTACATTTCTGGAAATATGATAATTCAATCATATCATTTAATTCAACAGTTGTGAAGGCTCAGGAACAAAGATGCCTTCTGCTGTGCTTCTGACAATTTAAAATGTTGCTGAAAATGGTGAATGAGTGCTATAACTTTTCATCCATCCTCCATGCTCTTGAAGCTCTATTCCTTGGCTCTTATCACGGGTTGAGTTGAATCTGCTGATGGTATTCAATATCATGTTGACACCATGTCAGCTTTACAATGAAAGTGCTGACTGGGGCAAAGTATCATGGAGCTTAAAGTTCAGATTGTAATGTGAGAGGTTTCCTGTTCTGGTTGTGGTTTCTGGGTTTGGGGTGTGAAGTCTTTTCCACTGGGCTGGCTGCTGTGTGCTTGGATAGGGGGAACTGGTTTATTGCTGGCTTCTGCTGCTGCTTCTGCTTTTCACTGCATGTTTTCTACAGATGGGCTAAGGTAATTGTGCACTGTATTATCTCAGTAAATTCCTTATCTCAGTCCATGATTTTTGTCTATGACTTTCCCTCCCATCTATGTGGGAGGAGAGGGGCTTGTGAGAGCAGGCTGTGTTAACCCAGGAAAGCTCTCTATTGGAATTTAACGTCAAGTTATTCCTGCAAGGAGCCACCAGAGGAAAGCAATGCAAGGTAAGCAGACTGGTGATCCTGTCATCCACTTTCATAATTTTAGTTTATGTAAATAGGCCAGACATTGCCAAATCAAACACAGGGTTACTGCTATGGACTGAACAAACAATATTAGCTTTCAGCCATATAAATATATTAGCTACCATTTGAGACAGAGACTCATCAACATCTTTGGGGACTAGGACCATACAGCATAGTGAGTGGTTGGAAAACTGCAGTGTGGGAGAAGCTGTACTTGAGAGAAGAGATGGAAAAAAATAACTGCTGCTTTAAGAGAATGCAACATTTGCACATGAGATGCTCTGACAAAAGTTTTGCAGGAAAGATACTAAATACTCAGATGGCTTCTTACTGACAGATGACAGCAATTTTGCAGTAGGCACAAAAGGGCTCCTCATACAAAGCCATACTCCATCCCCAGAGCAGTTCATCTGAATATGCCTATCCATGGCATATTCAGTGTCTATGATCAGACACAAAATTCTGGCACCAAGTAGTCAAAATTCTGAACATAACCCAAACAATCTTTCTGTGGAGTAGTTCATACCGCTTTTAGAACTGAGAAGTCGTCACCAGCAGGAGTACATGTTACATGGACGGCAGACAGGCACTGCTGCCTTCTCTGACAGGTTATTGTGAACACAAGAATGAAACAATGGTCAATGATAAGTGTTTTCAAGCTTTTGGAAGTAAATATGCCACATGAATAAAAAGCAAGGATAACTTCAAAGAAGCTGTATTCTTTATGCAAAATATAGCAATAACAAAATACCTGTTGCTCTTCCAGGAAAATCTCAGAGATTCCAAGAAATGTATTTCAAGGTCTTGTACAAAATATTATTACATTTGCTTTATTCCCAACAATGAGAAGTTAAGTGTTAAATTTAAATTGGCTGCTTATTTTTTCTCATCTTGGTTTACATTTACAAAGCAGCAGAAGAGAAGGCCCGAAAAAGCTCAGGGACATGAAGGACTCGATCCAAACAAAAGAATTAAGAGCTACTGTCATGTACCATTTAAACAACATCCTATTATAAGTGCTACTTACACATAGCTAATTAATTTTGAGTCTCTTCACTGCTTGTCTTCCATTTCTGAATTGTCCTCAGGCTGCTATCAGAATATTTCTGCTTATTTTCCTCTAGAGGTCTATTGCAGAGGTATTGTGATACCAGAACAAGCACCTCACATCTTGTTTCTCTCTCCTCCCTGTTCCCTGTTTCCCACCTCAGCTACAGTCTCAGAGGCTGGCTGTCCTGAAGCACTCCTGGCAAGAGGGTCTCACAGGCTCCATGGCACCTTGAACTCTGAATGTTGAAGAAACACACCAATATTGTGCTTCAACAAGACATATACTAGAACAGTATCCCAATGCCAGGCAGTACTCTGGATCGTTTTAATGTTGTAGGAAATGGAAAAACAGAATTTCAGAAGAAAATACATTATAAGATAGTAATTGTTTGCATACACACACATATAAATCTTTGTAATGTATAAATGCATCATATAGGAAAGATCATAGGCAGCAGCTCTGCAATTCCCTGCTCTCTCCTTGACAACCTTCCTGCTCTAGAGGCCTGCAAACTGCTTCTGGGGGCCTCTGAAGTACAAGGCATTCACTAGTGATGCTGGTTCCCTTCCTTCCATGGAGGGGCATGCCACTCTCCAAGGATGACTTCTTCCTTCCTGTCCCAAACATTTATTTTTATTCTGTTCAGTTTATTGGGGATGAAACAGGAGGGGAAGGAAGGAAAGAAAGAGGCACTACTCACATCCAGACCCTTTCTTATCCTGTTATTGGAAAGAAGTTGTCAAATGCAGGAGCACAACAGGAATAAGCAGTACATAGTATCAGAGATGAAAACTGCAGCTAATGTGATAGCATAAGCATATACATTTGGGACTGCATTTATATGTTATTCCTAGTTTACTAACACTAATGCCCTATGGGCTGCTCAGCAGCTGGAAACAGCTACAGAACAGCAGTACCCTAATTATATCTTCACTGCACCATCTTGGCCACGGACTGTTGGAAGGATTGGAGTAGAGACAGTATGCACACTCCCTTTACACTTCAATAGAGGCATAGCAAGTCCACAAGGCACCTAAAAATAAGGTTCATTGCATCTTGGCTGATGAACAGATGTTTCAACAATAGCTGTAGACCCTTAGTACCTCTTGTGCTTGTGCCAAACTGTACCACAGGCCTCAATAAAGAGAGAGAAGGTGGAACACTCAGCATTAAACTGAACCTCCCTTGTGAGCAGAAAGAGTAACTCCATTTAATGATAGCAGTGAAAACTCCTTATCTGTGTGCATGAGCCAACAGAGGGAGACATGACAATGAAACATGCCTGCCCAGTTTGCAATATTAGTGCCTCTCTATCCCCTGTTAAATACTTACATGTGAATTAAGGCTCAGGAGAGACCCTGTGTTTTACAAAAAATAATTAATTACAGGGAAACAAACCCAAGGGTTTTTTATGATATAGCAGATGTGATTCTTAGAGTAAAAATCACAACTTTTTTTCTTTTTGAAATACAAAAATCATTGAGAAACCTTCATTGAATTTCTAAAGATGATGTTAACTGTGGCGTTTCTATCAAGTTGTGACTACAAATCTCAAAGGAACTTGTAACTGCCCTTTGAATTAATAATTAATTTCCTTTATTTTTTAATAACGTGCTTATATACACAAAACTTTGTCTCTCTCTCTTAAGATTAGAATAAGTTTATCTTTCCAGGTCAATATCATTCAAATATTGAATTAGTGCTACAGGTTTCATTTGGGCTGGCTGCAATTACACTGCACAGCATCAGAGTTGTCTCTTGCACAGCTTTTGACCCAAAGTATCTTCATTAGCAACCTTGTTGAGTTGGTGTAATATTAATAACATAGAACAGAATCATAGAACACTGTGGGGTGGAAAGGGCCCCTAGAAGTCACCTAGTCCAACCTGCCTGCAGTAAACAGGGACATCCCTATCTAGATCAGGTTGTTCCAAGCCCTATCAAGCCTGACCTTGAATGTCTCCAGAGAAGGGCCCTCAACCACCTCCATGGGAAACCTGTTCCAGTGTTCTATCACCCTCATAGTAAATAACTTTTCCCTAATACCCACTTTAAAATCTATCCTGCTCTAGTACAAAACCATTGCCTATGGTTCTATTGCTACATGCCCTTGTAAGCAATCCCTCCACAGCTTTCTTGCAGGCCCCTGTCAGGTTCTGCAAGGCTGTTATAAGGTCCCTCTGGAGCCTTCTCTTCTCCAGGCTGAACAACCTCAACTTGCTAGCCTGTCTTCACAGGAAGGGTTCTCCAGTTCTGTGATTGCTTTTGTGGCCCTTCTCTGGACCCTCTCCAACAGGTCCAAGTCTTTCTTGTGCTAAGAGTCCCAAAGCAGGACTCTGTACTCCAGATGAGGTCTCACAAGAGCAGAGTGGCAGAATCACCTTTCTTGATCTGTTGGACGTGCCTACTTGATGCAGCCCAGGATGCAAATGGTCTTATGGGCCAGTACAAAATACAACAAAGAGATTCTTCAAGAATCTTGTAAGCTCAGTGAAATCTCAGAATTAGTCAATAAAACAGAAATTCTTCAGCTAAAGGCAGGGAGCCATGCATGCACTGGATGTGCAGAGAGTGGACAAGTCAGATGAGGTAGGACTTGTCCTTTGTATCTCTTGACTCTCCAGGAGTGACACAGCTTATTAAGCAGCATCTGAACTGGGAGCAAGGCAGCATGAAGTGGCAGTGAACACAGAAGGTACCAGTGTGATTTAAAAAAAAAAATTAAAAAAATTCTAACACATTCAACAAGGTACTTCAGCTCACAACTTGTCCCATTAGAGCCAAGGGCATGAACTCTTCACTAAAGTAATTAGCTTATTGATTTCAGTAGGATGAAGAGTCTATCCATTACATCCACTCACCACCTTGAAGTTACACATGCATTTAACCACTCTGCTGAACTGCTGCCTAGCAGACTCTGAATTCTCTCAAAAGCTTTGGATGTACACACGACTGAACAAAGTTAAGGTTGCCAAATTCAGAGGTAAACTCTACTTGAAAAAGGGAAAGGTGTGTGAGTGGGTATAAAATCAACAGACAGCAGGTAAAATTCTTACAAAGAAAGGACAGTACTTTCGTGATCAACATAATGCCCAGGCTTGGCCTTTACATCAATCTTACTAAGTGTTAAGAAAACATTTATCTTTTACTTGGCTGAACCTTACGGGGAAATCCTGCAGGCTTCCAAAACAGACCACTTCAAGTGACAAACACAAAATTATTTCTCTTTTTCCTTGACAAATCTTTTAAAAAATAAACCAGTACAGTATAAGCAAGCTAATATCACCAAATTCCTTAGGAATATTTACTTTTCCCCCTTAGGGTTTTCTGTGAGCCACAGAGAGTATTTCAGTGATTTATACCTTAATGCTTCCATTTTCAGACCAAAGTCTAACAATCCTCTAAATGATGAAAACCAGGTGATCCACAGAGATGTCAACAACGCAAGTTTAAGCACAAAACTGTGCTAGCCTTTTTTCTTACAAACATTTGAACTCGCATGTTTACAAAGACTTCCAGTGTGATGGTTTGGGAGTTTACCTGCTCCCCCACTCACTCAGGCAGACTCAGCCAGCTCGAAGTGAAGTAATGAAGCTTTATATTCACAGCACGGCACAATATACAAGCAGATATTTGCAATATACAAGCAGATATTTACAATATACCACGAATATATACAGAAATATACAAGTTAAAGGCAATACAGAAACACAACAGCCCTCCCAGAAAACAGAGTCCCCAGGAGGGGCTCCCAACCACCCTTCCACCTTCTTTCCACCTGTCTACCTTATCCCAGAGTATGCCTTACAGTCAAGGTGAGTATGGAAGATGGGCAAAGGGGGGTTAGAAGAAGAAGGATTAGTTACACAGAAGAAGCCCAGGGAGAAAAGCACAGACGCCAACTCTGACAGAGACACACATTCTCTGTACTATCTAGATCTGTGTTCTTGTTTTTATACAAGCCTGTGAGTGAAGTAGACATCACCATTGTTTTTCTTTTCACAGCCTATAATCTAATTTATGTCATTAAAATATTCCAATTAGCCTCAAACTAGCACATCTAGTTCTCACTAAAAAAATCATTCTACTTCTTACGGCTACTTGCTAAAATAAAACTCCTTAAACTTACAAAAATGATCAAACAAAAGAACTTGATTCCATTAGTCCTAAACATTTCAAAATAATTAGTCAGACATCCTGCAGAAAAAAAGAGGTGGGAGACTAAGTGGGAGCTATCTTTCGAGAGCTGCTGTTTGGCAAGCAAAACAGTATTTTCCCATTTTGAGCTGCTTGTCACAACACAGGGTCAGAAATGAAAACACAAAGGACTAAAGAAGAGGGGCCCTGTGTTTTAATTCTGGTGCTGACAAGGGCTTCCTCTGCAGCCATCATCAAGAGCAGATACTAACTCTGTTCATAAATCTGATCACACATTCTCTGCTAGAGGATATGAACTAGGACAATAGGCATGGAATAAAAAACAACTGGAAGTTCAAACACTTCACAAAGGTCATATTTTGAATACCAGTTTTCTCTCCAGCATATCTTACAAGGGAAACGTGGCCCTAGATCCTCCTCTAAGCTGTGATTAATCAACTCCCTGCACAGAAGGTGTTGGATGCCTCTTGTGGAGGTTTTCCCAAGCTGAGGTACAGATAGTACAGGCACTGCAGATACTGAAGATCAGGGATTAGCAGGCTGAACTGCTATTCACCTCTTACACAGAATGAAGGGGCAATGGCTGCAGCTTAATTATCAGAGCCTTGTCTTTATTGATGACATGTTTATAGCCAGCCTCCAGAACTCAGCACAAGCATCCTCAGGCTCTGCTCCATGTGCTCATTCAGTAAGACTCCTCTGATCAGAAGTCACAACACAAGCCAAATGGAAAAAATAATTACTGAACTAGTCCTCTGGCACACCTCTGGTACTGCATCAGAAGTCGCATAGCCTGAAGCATGAAATCACAACTCCCAAGTAAACTGCAGTTTTACATACTGTCCCAAAGTGCTTCAATCATGGGAAATTTTGAACATTGCACTGATGAAAAGGAATACAATTTTATTTTAAGCAGAGTTCCATAAAACTGTAGTGCAGACATAAAACCCTCCTAAATCCATATGTTGCTTCACAAATTTACTGTGGGATGCCTGAAAGTGTCTAACTTTAATTATTTGGAACTGACAGCAAATAACAAGCTTCCTGTTTGGTTGGGATTTTTTTCACTATGAACTCCAAAGGCTACATCTCTATATTCCTAACTCTTAAAATGTTAACTTCCTTCTTCTGTACATTCCTCCATACCCACTCTCCATCCTATTCTTGTACCAAGACATTCTTTCCTTCATGAACAAAAATGGCATTCTCTGAGGTCAGCTGCTACTCTCAAAAGTACTACTGGATATAAAGTACTTCATGTCAAATGCCACACTTAGATACACTACACACTGCCTTTCCTTCAGCTCTGCAAGCTGAGGTATGCACACAATTTTTACGTTAAATGTCTTCTCCAGTTCTTTTTTTCCCATTCTCTCTGTCTGCCTTCCTGGCCACATTGTGCAACCTCTGGACTGAAAATAAAACAAACCTCCTGCAACACAGATTAAGTTCATGCAAATAACATCTGATAGCTCAGCTGTCACAGAACAGGCTGCTGCTTCCTCATTATTTCTAGTAAATCACTGTTCTCTTGTCAGACTCCACCTGGAGTACTGTGTGCAGTTCTGGAGTGCCCAACACAAAAAGGACATGGAACTGCTGGAGCGAGTCCAGAGGAGAGCCACAAAGATGATCAGAGGGCTGGAGCACCTCTGCTATGAGGACAGGCTGAGAGAGTTGGGGCTCTTCAGCCTGGAGAAGAGAAGGCTTCGAGGAGACCTTATAGTGGCTTTCCAGTATCTGAAGGGAGCCTACAGGAAGGCTGGGGAGGGACTATTTACAAGGTATTCTCAGGATAAGGGGTAATGGGTTTAAACTGGAAGAGGGGAGATTTAGACTGGATGTTAGGAGGAAGTTCTTTACAGTGAGGGTGGTAAGACACTGGAACAGGTTGCCCAGGGAGGTTGTGGATGCTTCCTCCCTGGAGGCGTTTAAGGCCAGGCTGGATGAGGCCTTGAGCAACCTGCTCCAGTGGGAGGTGTCCCTGCCTATGGCAGGGGGGTTGGAGCTGGATGATCCTTGAGGTCCCTTCCAACCTAAACCATTCTATGATTCTATGATTACAGATTTCTGAAGTTTTTATTCATTTTTTTCTTCCACTTAGTTTTGAAGTCCTCAGAATCAAGTGCCTTACAGGAAGTAATTCTGATGGTATTTTACCAAGAAACTTCATATTGTTTGCAATGTAATGTAGCATCATTGGACCGTAGCTTTCTTCTGCTGATTAAGCCAGCATTGCAGTTTACTATACTTAAAGACTAACCCAGGAAAATATACACCAATCACCAAGGTTGGATATTTTATCAATAGGTTTTCTAAATATCATGGGTAAACTCTGGGTTTAAGTCCCTTTGTTTCCACTGCATATTCAGCTGGCCCAACAGTATTTACCTGAAAGAAAAGCTGGACCATATGTCCTCTTTGCTCAGAGGACTATTTACTTGGAATCTGGGATTATTTCACATCAATCCACAGGTGCAGGACATGAAGTGTAATGGAAGAGCAAAGGCAGCAACCAGAACCACTTCCAGCAGCATGCAACTACTGACATCTATGACCAGAGAGTTTCCTGTGGCTCAAAAGTGTCCTGCGGACAGTGATAAACACAAGGCACCACGTGGTGCCAAAGACTAAATTGGAAACTAGCCCACACAAAATCCAGCAGCCACCTGGATGAGAGCCAGACAATTTGGGGTCTCTCTGAAGAAAACGCAAAGAACATTGTCAGAAACACACATAAAAATCTGTGTTCTGCAGAAGAATCCTCTTTCATACCAACTCCTACCTCTGAGGAGCTCTGGCGTTTGAGGCTGGAGTTGAATCATAGAATGGTTTAGGTTGGAAAGGACCTCAAGGATCATCCAGCTCCAACCCCCTGCCATAGGCAGGGACATCTCCCACTAGAGCAGGCTGCTCAAGGCCTCATCCAGCCTGGCTTTAAATGCCTCCAGAGAGGAAGCATCCACAATCTCCCTGGGCAACCCGTTCCAGTGTCTTACCACCCTCACTGTAAAGAACTTCCTCCTAACATCCAGTCTAAATCTCCCCTCTTCCAGCTTAAACCCATTCCCCCTCGTCCTAACATTACTAGACCTTGTGAATAGTCCCTCCCCAGCCTTCCTGTAGGCTCCCTTCAGATACTGGAAAGCCACTATAAGGTCTCCTCGAAGCCTTCTCTTCTCCAGGCTGAAGAGCCCCAACTCTCTCAGCCTGTCCTCATAGCAAAGCTGCTGCAGCCCTCTGATCATCTTTGTGGCTCTCCTCTGGACCCGCTCCAGCAGTTCCATATCCTTCTTGTGTTAGGGGCTCTAGAACTGCACACAGTACTCCAGGTGGGGTCTGACAAGAGCAGAGTAAAGGAGGAGAATCACCTGCCTTGCCCTGCTGGCCACACTGCTCTTGATGCAGCCCAGCGCACGGTTGGCTGTCTGGGCTGCATGTGCACACTGCCGGCTCATGTTGAGCTCGAAAGCAGTAACGAGATGTCACCAACTCCTCTGAGTGACAGAAAGCAAAATGCTGTTGACTGGTTAGAGAGATACTCCTACTGTGGTCAAACCTGATGCATCTGACATGGAGAAAACACACCGCAGTCCTCACAAGTCCTGGCCTGGTAGAAAGCTGTAGAAGCAGATGCAGCACAAGAAAACTAATTGTCAGTCAGATATGATTCAACTGCTTAGAAACTAGCTTCTGAGCATGAGGGTAGTTTGAGTTTCATAACTCAAAGAGCTGAAATGATGCTGAAGGCTGGGAAGGGTGCCTCCAAGCCATTATCTGGTGAGGAGCGAAAACGTAGGCAGGAGGAACAGCCTGAGCTTGCATTTGCACTTTTCCCTTCATCCTTGCACTTTTCCTTCATCCCACAGACACAGCTCCATTATGTTCCACAAGCCCAAATATAAATCTGTATTTTGTCCAAGAAAAAAAACATTTTTAAAAGAGCTAACTATTAAGCACTAGGTGCCAAGCAAATGAACAGGAGGAAACGCATATGTATCAGAGGAAATTACAGCAGCTATTGAAAATTAGTAGGAAGAGAAATACAGCTCCAACATGAATGCTGTAAGAACTTGCTCTGAAAGGGTATCATGACACAGAAGGAGAAGGAGGAAGGATGTGCTACTTTACATTAGAGATGCTCATGGGATTATAGATGACTCAATCACAGACCTTGAAGGCTTACAGATCATACCTGTAGTCCAACTAAGGTTGCAGTTACTGGAACATCTCTTACAAGTCCTGAAATCCTAACACTAGCATGAGCTGATAATTCTGCATCTGTTCTTCATGTGTGGAAATGAAAACAGGCCTAATCACAGATGCACACAGCCTGGAGGTTGTTTGCTGAAAACTTCATCTGAGTAAAGAAAAAAATTCCCTAATGCCCCCAAAAGATGGTGATTTCTCAAAACAGAAAATTCTAAAACCTTATATGGCATCTCAATGTTGAACATAATTTTAATGAGTGAAGAGAGTTCATTCATCATCTAAAAGCTACAAAAGCTTTAAGTTTCAGTCAGTCACATTGACTTTGCTAGTCTGCACTACTTCTGGGGTCTAAAAAGAGAAGATTGAGAAGCATGAAACGAAACAGAACTGTCTAAAGAGAACCTACTGCACTCAAAAGGCTTTTCCCAAAACTACAAGAGACAGTTACGTTTGTGAAAAACTGTGAAAAAAACCCAACCAAAACCCAACAAACAGATTAGACAGAGAACAGAAACTTCAGAAAGGCATGCAGAATTATAAAGTATGTATTGAGAAATTAGTGGTTAACAAATAAAAAAGCATAGGCAACCACTAAAGAAGCAGAGAAGCCCATACAACACAGCAGAATCCTAACGGTATTTAAGACAGTAAAAAAAAGGCACTTCTGAAAGCACCCACACAGATCAATTCCATTTTGATCCTGCAGACAGCAGGATCAAAAGTTACGCCACAAGAAAGGTCTTTAAAAACAGCTTTATATGTAATTATCAGGACACACAGTGTGTTGAATTAAAAACTGTTCTTTAGAAGACTTCTATACAGAGTCAACTGACTGACATATGCAGATAGGTCACTAGTGGCTATTTTCAAATTCCAGAGATTGTGTCTTCTAATGCAATGTCTTTGGTTTGTCATTTAGCAGTGAGACAAGAAGAAACTTCATTGGGAAAAGCTTGGAAAAAACTCACAAAAAACCCCAAAGCTAACAAAAAAACCTCAGTATCTTGAAAATAAAATTAAAAAGTTATTCTTAAGGAGCATTAAGCCACGATAATATCTTTTGCAATGCAATTAAGGTAGTAACCCTAGCAAAGAACAGTTTGCAAGCTTAAAGAAGTAGACATGCTTTGAAGACTGTAACTTAAGGATTCAGAGATGGAACAAATTGCTAAGTTCATTTATGTCTTTTGTGATCATCACCGATAGCTGCTTCAAAACAAGTACTCAAAGAAAGACACAAGAACAAATAATTCTAGTGAGGCGTCTATCAATATCCTATGCTCAGCCCTTCTAGCCACACTTCATGAAGGATGTTAAAATACTAGAGAGAGCTCAAAGGAAGGCCAAAGAACTGACCCCTGAGCAGAGCAAAACAAACCAAAGCAAATCTTACATGTGAGGCTGACAGAGTTCACCCAGCTCAGTGATAAGGTTGAAAGCTGTCATGATGACTATTTAGGGCCACATTTGAAACTCATAGATAACTTAAGAGCTGACAGTAGGAATTTCAACCTTCATTTCCCAGCAAAATTTCACAGCCATGTTAGTAAATGAACTATAGAATGGTTTACAGTACAGCTGGTCACCTCATTAATTGTCTGAGGTTTTCAAAATGTGATGACACATTTTTACAGAAGACACGCCCAAAACAGCTTTCAGGGAAAAAAAACAAACCTATGGCTGAATGTCAGGTCAGAGAAATATAATGACTCCTGGCTGGTCTTCAAGTCTGTGAACTGGAGTACTCAGTCATTAAAAAAAAACAAAACAGGAATCAAACATTTCCTTTGAGACACGTTGTAGCAAACAGCACTTTTAAGAGCTCTTCTAGTTATCAAAACCACTCAGAAACACATCAACCCTTATGACATGTCAGAGCCACTTGCACTCAGCTCTAATTCAGTAACTGTTTACATCTGTGTGGTGGAATTAGGAACTCCCCATCACACTACTGGAATTTACCAGACCAGCTCAGACATCTTGGAAGTATGAAGCTACACTTACAGCAAAGCAAAAGTTACAAGAATATATAGAGAATATATTTACAATTTATATGTATATATATTTATATTTTACAATTATATACAAAGGAGAAATAATTCAGAAATCCAAATTCCTTCCTGGACAAAGAAACTACCCAGAAGGAACTCAAAGACTATTTCTCTCTCTCTAAACAATCTCATTCAGTCTGGTCTGTGATGCTGTATCTAATCACTTCCTCTTAGCTCCGGTCTAATATCTTTCTATTAATCTTGGCTAACAGAAAATGCAAGCTTTGCTGCTTGTTTTCTTTGTCTGGGAGGTAGAGAGGAAGAAAGAGTAGGGTAGTTTTGAGCCCTTCTGGGCAGTTTCCTTTGTCCAAGAGGGAGTTTGGATTTCTGTATTATTTCTATTTGTATATAATTGTAAATACTTGTAAATACTTGTAAATCTATTGTGTATATATGCTTGTACATTTTTGCCATGCTGTAAATAGAGCTTCATCTTACTTCCAAGCTATCTGAGCTAGTCTGGTAAATTTCAATAGTGTGGGAGGAAGTTCCTAACCTATGTCATATCCCTTTCAGCAAACCAATGAATGATATAGACATTATCATTATTATTCTTTTACAACCAATGATCTAATTTCTCTCATCAAAATATTCCAATTAGCCTCATACCAGCACAACTTGTTAAAAAAACAAAGGTCTAGGTGTCACCCTGGCACTAAAGACATGGTTTGAATACTTCAGCAGTCACTCTAAAGAATCCCCAGGTCATTCCTTCCCAAAGTACAACTCTGACTGGTTAGACAAACACCAGTGATGTACACATGTAAGTGATCCACATGCTCTACGGGAAGTCTCCTTCTTAGCATGGAATATCCTATGCTACTGTGCCCATCATTTCTAACCACATGTGAGCTGGAATGAAGTATTAAAAATCAGCACCTACTTCCATGAACATAAATGGGTAAGTGGTTTTGAAATGAGAAAAAAAAAAAAAAAATCAAGGAAGACATTTCCCGGGGGGGGGGGGGGGGGGGCGGAAATCACTTGTCATTCTCCAACAGTAATCGATCTTAAGTACACGCTTTTTTATTTTCAGAGGAGTGAAGGATTCTGGTGCTTTATCATCATTTTATTTACTTTAGCCCAGAAAGTATCTGATCTGCTTTAAAAACTGTGGATCAATTTTGCATTAAAATAACATAACTCTGCCTACTCCTTCAAAGTGCTATAAAAACATGCTGAAGGGAACACTGGCATGTTCCCCAGGTGCTATGGCTCATACAAAACCTGCAACAAAGGAGTCTTTTTAGAAAAGACAACTACCACCTTCCCACTCCTCCCCAAGCACTGAGCAGTCTGTATGATGTACTTCTTTTTCCTTTCCTGGTTTTAGTCAAGATTATAAACCAAAAGATACCACAGACTGCTTACTAAAGGCTAAGGAAATTACAGGTGTGGTTGATGAAACAGAAGATGTCCTGTCTCGAAGAACAACATTTTATGCTTTATTTAGTTTTGTCCTTGCACATAAATTTAATACTTAGGGGCTATCATTTAAATGATGTCCAGAGCCTATAGTCAGGTCCACTAGCACACAAGCTTCTTTTATACCTGTGCAGAGCTAAATAGATGTACTGGAGTCTATGTTTTCCTACTCCATTCTTTTTCTTTAGATAGGAAATAGTCATAGCTACCCCATTTCACCTGCTGTGTTGTAAGTTTTAGTTAAGGACTGGGAAACATGATATCCATACTGCAGCGTTAAAGGGTCAGATTACTCTCACCTAGAATCTGTTCCATAAATTCTACCAAAAGCCAAAACATCAACAAAAATAAACAAGTCAATAAAGAAAAGGATATTTAAAAAGTATTCAAAACAAAAAATGTCTCAAGTCCATGTCAATAGTGGTTTGACTCAAGTGTTGTAACAAAGCATTTCAACAAATCACACGAGGTTTCTGTTTTGTCTGAAGAACTTGAAACAAAGTTCTCACCACCTCTAAAGCTTACTTCCACCTTTTATATTATTGTACACAAGTTAAGGACATAACCCTCAATTTTAGCAAGCTTTCTTTTATGCTTCAAAAATACATTCAAGGTGAGACTTTAGAGGAATACCAACGTTTGTTACCAGCAAGGAAAAAATAAAACAAAACCACTCCAAACTCTGTCCAGTGTTTACTGCCAAAACAGTTTCCTGCAATCCACACTTGTATCAAGCCCATGAACAAAGCACATCGTGGTTTTTTTCTGAAGTGCAAATATACTTACGAAAGGACATTCCCGATGTAAGCATAATATGAACAGCAGTAGGGAGTAGTCCCATCACAGCAGTAAGCTTTGCAGTCATTAGCACACTGAGCCAGACAATCTTCTGCTGAATAAAAATAACATTCCCACAGTCAAATGGCAGCACCAACAAAATGCTTTACAGCATAACTGTACAATCTAAAATGCAATCTAACAGTTTTATGCAATTACAGGACTTCATTTGAGAGATGACCTGACCCTCTAATCCTAATGGTAGTCTATTCCCACAGTAGAAAGTCTGGGGTTAGGTACTTTGTGTGCAAGTATTTTGTAGCTGCCTGTATCAGTTCCTTCTCCTACTTAATAATTTTAAGTAATTGAAAAAAAAAAACAAACCAAAAAACAACAAACAAACATCAAGACACTATGGATCACCTTTTTCCACTCCATCAAGGAGTCCAGTGTGAAACCTGAAGCCAGTCTGCCTGTCATGCTGAGCTGCAGAAAGGAGAAGCATGCTGGGAACTGACTACCTTCCCCAGTCCCTGCCCAGCCCCAGGTGCAAATCAGCCCTCAGCAAATCAGCTCTCAGCCTCTGACAGCTGGCAGCAGCTCCCCTCTTTCTGATCCATTTCCAGGGCCATGGCCAATGTAGCACACTAGCATGTGGCACAGGGGTCAGCAGTGCCTTCTATGCTGCACTGCCCAAGACTCTCGTGGTCAGGGCCACATTTCCAGCAGTAAACTCTGATGGACTGAGGAAAAATATAAATTGCTCAACAACAGTAAGAGTGCTCTTCACAATTAAGAAGCATGAAAGAACACACACCCTTTTATTGCCATAAGAAGCTATTTTAAAGCTACTGGCATTTTATGCTGTTGCAGCTCAGTGGTTTCAAAGTCCTAAATCATCTCCTCCCAAATAAATAATATCACATGGTCTCTGGATACTGCCACTGCACTGTCCTAAGGGATTCCTACGTCTCCCACATCTCATCCCAGTCTATCCTCTCTCACTGCCAGAGCCTTGGTTGTAGCCTGGGTGGATCCAAACAGACTCCTTGCCCTGCATACTGTCATGCATAGCGACCTCTTTGGCAACATACACACTGCCACAGAAAAGACCTGAAGATGACAAACTATGCTTCTGCAGTCCCAATACGCTGCGGCCTCTGTTCCCCAGGCAGCTGATCACGGTAAGAGGTTCCCACTCTCCTGTTCCCCCTTGCCTTCCACCTGTGCTGGCCCAATTTTTGACTTGCAGGACCAACCCAATCTCAGCTGCTGCCACACTTCTGTTCCTGCCTCACTTCTGACTCCAAGTTCCACCTCACTCCAAGGCTCCTTTTCACACTGATAGTATAGCAAACAGCTTGCACTGCAGATCCACCCAAAAAACCTTAGATTTTAGCAAGTCAGCTCTCTGAACCTGCTCATGCTTGGCCTCTGCTTGAAAACAACCACCAAGTGAGGGTGACGGCTAGAGAGGGCCATAAAACACTGCAGCGCAGGCCAGCTTACGCAGCTGCATCCCAACCCTGTGCCATTACCCTTGCACCAAAAACAGAGCATACAGAAAAAAGGGGTACAACAGACCCACTGGACTGAAGACCGGCCCTCCCAACAAGTGAACCAGGGGAGTCAGACAGACTGCAAGATCTGTAAGGAGAGGAAAGGCCAGTGCCTGGCATAGGCCCTGTTGCCAAGGAGCTGCAACAGGGAGTGACTGCAGTGCAAGACTCCTCATGCGAAGGCTTTTGTGATGCTATCCTTGCAGGACTCCTTATGCCAGCAGCCTATGGCTTTGGCATTATTACTTATTTTTGGCACAAACGCCTGTGTCCCTGGCTATGCCCCTAATGCGCCTGGCAAGCGCAGCTACCTGATGGGGCTCAACTGCCGCCTGTGGCTCCCGCTCCTGCGCGCTCGCCGAGACCGGCGGTGCCAAGGGATGCCCTCACTCTGCCCAGGGCCGTGGAACCAGGACACCTCACGGAGCCTCTCTTGGAGGGTGCAGATCCAATCTCCCATTAGCACGAGAGGGACTCGCACACAGCACACTTCATGCGAGAGAGGCACCCTGGAAAGCCTCTACCAACTCGCAATCACCAACAACAAGGAAAAGCCCCTACGACTGCCTTCAACGGCCGGTCCTAGCTACCCGCGGCGACTGCCAGCGGGGGGCAGAGTGAGGGCCACCGACGAGCCCGCCCCTCGCCGCCCTCCCAGTCCCGCTTGCACACACTGCCTGTGAATTCGCGGCTCCCCCCCCGCCTCACGCACCCGTCCGGCCCCGCTGACCTGCTAGGAAGAGGAGGAGGAGGAAAGGGGGGAGCAGCACCCCCCAGGGGGGGTACCCCTCGGCCCGGCCGCGCCGCCTCGCTACCTCCATGCTGGCGGCGGCCACGGAGCCGCCGACCGCCCCGTCGCGGTGCGGCGTGGAGGCGGAGGCGGGCCGGGGGCGGTGGCGGGCCCGGGGTGGGGAGAGTGGCAGTGGCGGGCGGCGACGTCGAGGCCGGGCCGAGCCCGGCCCGCCGCGCCGCTGCCACCCCCAGGCTAGCCCGGCGACTCCGCGGGTGGCTGCAGCGGGGCTGCCCCGTCGAGGCTCGGCCCCTCACGCTTCCCCGCCTCCCGCCGCCTTTGTCCAGCTCGGCCCCCGCCGGGCTGGGGCTAGGCCCGCGGAGGAACCGTGAAGGGGCGTGAAAGGCTTCGACAGGCGTCCTCCCACTGCCTCGGTCAGACGCTGAATTCGAGCGGTTTTGGTTTTATCTTCTGGGATTAAAATAATGATTTAAAGCGGTATTAAAATACTGGTCGTTTGTAAAGTAGAATTAAGGCCATGATTTGTTTGTAAAGGCAAGAGCGGAATCTGTGTGCGCGATGGGATGCGCTCTGGTAAAGGCTGGATACCAGCCACAGTGGTTGGTGGCAAAAGCAGACTTCTGCCAGTGGGGCTGCTGTGCCTCTGGTTTTCACCCCGAACCGCCACCAGGAACCGCAGTGTGACCATGCTGCTGACTGAAAAAAAAACACAATTATGTTTGTCCATGCTGCTCAGGATTAAATATTTTCCATGACCAGGTTAGAAACGTGCTCGGTCTGAAGTATTTTTCAAAAGTAGCTTTTGATAACCCTGTTAACTGCTGCCATAATTAACACCTTGTGCGAATTTCCACGGGCAGCGCCCAGAGGCCAAGATCACTCACCTTGCCGTCTCAGAAAACAAAAGTTATCTCTGAGTTTGCATGAAAAACTGCAAGTCGAGGAATGCTCTTTGAAAGTGTGAAGTATGCACACAAAAATGAGAAACATCCACAGGTGTTTCTGCTCATAAAGAGCTTCCTGCTGCCGGCAGCTCGGAGGGGAAGGCTCACACAGAAATGTATAGTGATTTTTTTGAAAAGGTTTAGCTATTCTACAGTAAGGATAACTAACCTCCAAACCTCCAAGCCAAATCATTTGAAAGCTGGTTGCTTTGCTTATCAGTGGAGACAAAAGGGTTTTTTTTAATGTATGGCAAAACCTGGACTGTCAACGAAAAAAAAAACTACCTTGCAGTACGTTTCGCTTAGTTTTTGCAACAGTCTGAATTTAATGTGTAAAAGAAAATTTCTGTACGTGAAAGCTGCTGAGAGTAAAACTGAGACCAGGTGGGTAAAGGAATTGTGTCTGCTTCCTCTGTCTTTGTCTGGTCACAGGCCATAGTTGATCCCTAAACAAAGGCTTGACACAAAACCACAATTTTGCCAATAGATAGCAATGGTAGCCAAAGAAAATAATTTATCAGGTAAAGGAGACTCTGGTAGAGTCTCTGGTAGACTCTGGTAGAGTTATCTGGTAGATAACTCCCAGAAACTCTGACATCTTCAAGTTTGGGTTGTAATTAATCATCTTTTATAAAAGTCTTTTGTTGGTATTTATTTTCTGCTTTTCCATTTTTGTGGTTGGTTTCTTCCCTTGCAGTCCCCCCCTCTTCACAGTTCCGTCATCAAGTTGTATTTCAGTGTTTCCCATAATAATTGTGTAAAACTGCCCAGTAGTTGAAGACAACGTCTGTAAATACCTGAAGGGTGGGTCTCAAGATCCAAGATGATAGTCTTTTTTCACAGAACCACAGAATTAGCAGAGTTGGAAAGCATGTCAAGGATCATCTAAATTCAACCCCACTGACATAGGCAGGGACACTTTCTACTAGATCAAGTTGCCCAGAGACACTTCCAGCCCGGCCTTAAAAAATTCCAGGGATGAGGCTTCCACTATCAACCAGTGTCTCACCACCCTTATGGTGAAGAACTTCTTCCTAACCTCTAATCTAAATCTACTTTTCTCTAGCTTAGATCCATTTCCCCCTACTCCTGTCACTACTTGACAGCCAAAAAGTCCCTCACCAGCTTTCTTGTAGGCTGCCTTCAGATACTGGGAGGTCACAATAAGGTCTCCTCAGAGCCTTCTCTTCTCCAAACTGAACAATCCCAACTCTCTCAGCTTGTCGTCATGGGAGAGGAGCTCCAGCCCTCTGTTCATCCTTGTGGCCCTTCTCTGGACACATTCCAGCATGTCCGTATCTTTTTTGCAATAGGAGCTGCAGAACTGGACACAGTACTCCAGGTAAAGTGTCACAAGAGCAGTGGAGAGGGGGATAATCACCTCTCTCGACCTGCTGGCCATACTTCTCTTGATGCAGCCCAGGATATGGTTGGCTTTCTGGGCTGCTGGTGGCTCATATTGTTGTTGTCATCCGCCAGCACCCCAAAGTTCTTTTCTTCAAGGCTGCTCTCAAGCCAGTCACTGTCCAGCCTATATCGGTGCCTGGGATTGCCCTAACCCAGATGCAGGACCCTGCACTTGGTCTTGTTGAACCTCATGAGGCTGGCATGGGCCCACCTCTGCAGCCTGTCAAGGTCCCTCTGTATGGATCCCTTTCTTCCAGCATGTCAGCCACACCACATAGCTTGGTGTCGTCAGGAACCTGCTGAGAGTCCACTCAATGCCACTGCCATGTTGCTGACGAAGATGTTAAACAAGACTCGTCCCAGTACTGATCCCTGAGGGACTCCACTTCATACTGGCCTTCACTTGACATGGACCCATTGACAGCCACTCTTTGGATGCAGCCATCAAGCCAATTCTTTATCCACCGAGTGGTCCATCCATCAAACCCATGTTTTACCAGCTTGGAGATCAGGATGTCATGTGGGACAATGTCAAAGGCTTTGTTCAGGTCCACATAAATTACTTCCCTGTCCTCCATATGCCTTAGCATGGTCTCTAGGAGGATCTGTCCCATAAATATGGGCATCTTCAGGGGTTGCTTCAGGGTAGCCCCCTGCCCAGGTAAGAAGACCCCCCGAAGGAAGGAGCTAAAATCCTAGCCATGATGATACTCGTTATAAAACTCCTTATTAGCACCACATGATGGGAAAATCATCTCTTATCAGAAATGACTTTTTAGTGATGGTTTTGAAAAACATGGAAGATTGATAACATTATGTTAAGTGTACTATCCCTGAAGTGCTAATCTTCAGGCACAGTTCAAGGAGAAAATCTTGCTCTCAGTGCGCTACTATATTGAAACTCACTATAATCAGGCATCTCTGTCTCCAGAAGCTTAATTAGTAGTTTAGAAACAGTAATTATCACACATAGAGCACTAGAGGAATCTTAATAGAGAAACAGGCACATGCTCAGGACAAACATTTAAACTTCTTTACCTCTAGACTACCTCTAGAGAAATCACTTCAAAACAATTAACAGGATACCTTATATACATACTAAAGAGGTCCCTTGTTGAGCTTAAGTTGCTAACTGACTCAACATGGGAAAAGATAAGTTTTCTACATATTTTCCAGTATGTAACAAGACAACCAACTTCTGAGCATCTGCAAAGGAGCTAGGGCAAAGGCTTTGCAGCAGCAGGGGAGCTGCTTAGTTGAGCAAACTCCTGGTTCTAGAAAGAGGAGCAGTGAGAAAAAAAGTCTGTTCAGCTCTGCTTCATATTATCAGGTAATAGCATGAAGAGGCAGTCTTATGTTCTGAACATTGTGCACCTCAGAGCATGATCTTCCCTTCCTGGCTTTGTTAAGATCTGAGAATGTGATCCTCAGGCAGGAGCAGTGCCTGTATG
The DNA here is from genome assembly GCA_013400475.1 of Tricholaema leucomelas. Taxonomy (NCBI): domain Eukaryota; kingdom Metazoa; phylum Chordata; class Aves; order Piciformes; family Lybiidae; genus Tricholaema lacrymosa; species Tricholaema leucomelas. The sequence continues at coordinate 275,438 of WAAF01001950.1, read as the reverse complement.
TGCTCTCCTATCTAGGAGAAATGTAAACATCACCTTTGTTTTCCTATAGGTTCCTCATGTCAGTGTCCAGCATTAGAGATACACTGTACTTTGGATGATGAGTATAATTTCATTTCACATTTCATTCAGTATCTTCTCCTTTCCTGCACTGTGAAATAACAACCAAGATCAGCTGACAGAGGGCATACTCCAACCTGTGCCGAAGTTAATGAAAGGCTTCCCGGTGATTCCACTTATGGCTGGACTGGGATTTTAATTTTTCTGATCTTCTTCTCTTTCCCTTTAATTCACCACTCATCAAAAAGACCTAATCCTTTCTTCTCATTTAAATGGAAATCTTTTCACAGTTCTGATCAGTTTCATTGACACTTTGGGATGTTCTTTCTGCTATTGTTTTTCCCTGAAGATGGCCTGAATGCTAAATGCAACATTTCAAATGGATTTTCAATATCAAAGTGTATCCTCTTTTGACAGTGTGCCATATCTTTTCCTCACTGCTCCATTAGCCCATATTAAGTTTATTGTGGTATTGGCATATAGTTGTACATGCACTATTCAATGACTACAACAACAATCAAAAAAGGCAAAAAAAAGAGCTTGCTTTCTTTTTCAAAAAAGTTGTCTCTGATTACATTGCTACTTACCTCCATGCAAGCCACCTTATTATCTCTTTTGGGATTTCTGGTTTCTACCAGAACCTTTGACACTGGGGAATCTTATCACAGAGCTCCTAGAAGGCTATGAGAGAGTCTTCTCTGCCCAGTCAGTCTCCGTCACATGAGGAATGTATTCAATCCTCCTGCCTGTTCCTGTGTAAAGCTTGCAAAAAGCATAATGCAGGGGTGCTGCTATTCCTAGGCAGCAAACAATGTCTCTTATGACCCCTTCAGTTACATCTAATATGTTAAGATAGATGTAATCTCTGTGGTTATAATGGTTATGCTCTGCAGAATTATTCTAGTACTAGAAGTGAAAATACATTGTTTCTGTAATCTTGCGTAAAAGCTGGTGAAATCTTTACCTACAAGTTGCCTCTAGAAAAGATTAAGGCAGCAGAGAGGATAGGTGAATGTTTGAAAAATTATTTTCAAGATAGACATTTTCTGTTTTATATCATCTTCATGCATTTATTGTCAGGAAGGGAAAGAGTGGAAGACCTTTGGCATTATTTTTATTAAGAGCAAAGAATGTCTTAAAAATGCTGAATCCTTTCAAGTAGAGCACCAGACGGTGATTTATAAACCTATGCTGACAATAGGCATCTGCTGAAAGGCTGATTTTCATTCAGACTTGATAAACAATATGCAAAAATACAGGCACTTAATTAAACATTTATATAATAAACTCATCAGCAGAACTTGGGAAGCCTAGCCAACAGTAACAAAACCTGGAGAAAATTCACTAACCATGCTTATTGTCCTTTAATATTTCAGGGATTTTACTTGAAAATTTTACCCTTCGCATGGTTTTAGGGAAAAATGGTAAGTTTTTGTGAAGAGCATCCTCTTTTAGAATGTGAACTTTAGTCAGTGAAGAAAGTGTATATGGGCATGAGGAACAAGGTGGAAATTACCAAGCTAAAACGTTATATCAATGTCCTTATCACTGTTATTTTTCACGTTCCTTCTACACAGCATTTTAAAAGATCAGCCAAACCTTCAGTTACATTAGAAAGCATTGAAATAATATGCAGAGCTCTGTACCAAATTATTTTGGTGCCAGGAAAAGTGATGTACCCCAGAAAGTCACAAATCCCCATAGTTCATCGGGGGCTATTACCAGCAGTCAAGATGTAGCATTTTTCTAACACTTAGTTTTGTGTCTTAGGAAAAGATGAGCAGCCCAGGACTGAGGGAACTATGAATATTACTGAAGCTCTCTCTCATGTTCATTCAGGGATGTCACAGCTAAGAATTTGAGCTGGAATTTGAAAATAGAAAATACTAAATATTATTTTGAATAAAGTTGATTCTTTACAAGTGAATATTACTGTCCTGTAACATTAATAGGAAATGTCATCATCTGTCAGGTTCAATGAAAACAAAGTCAGACCTCTGAAAACATGGCGGAGGCCAACATTAAGTTACTATCTATGAGAAGCAGATTAATACCTACACTTAAGAAACAACAAACGTGGTGAACTTACAAGTTTCTGCTCCAGACAGAGTGCTTTTTAAGTTTTAAACAGAATCATACAGAGCACAGTCCCAGTACCTCCTCCATTCAATCATGAGTGGTATATTAAAAGCTTATGTTGTGGATAAGTAGACAGAGGTTTCATTGGATCAGCAGTTGCTGGTGAAGGATGAATTAGAGACCAAGGAACTCCGCTGTCTGGTATGGCACATTTTCTCTTACAAAGTCTACTCTATCTTCTGCTTTCCAACACAACATGTATTATCTCTGTTATTTAGCACTTACGATAAGGGTAGAAGGAAGGAGTGGTAGGAGAGTCTGTGTTTGGAGATTTTTCTCCCTTCATATAGTGAAGCTACTGAAATAATTTTTCCTAAGAAATGAAGAGTGCCAACAGTCAAATGCTACCTTTCCCTGCAGTATCCAGCATTAGGGTGAGTAGCCTCAAGTCATCGCATCAGAGTCCATTGTAATTATTGATGCTTGGCTGGTATTTGTGACCTTCAGAGAACTTTGACTTTGTGAAAAATACAGCTAAATTTGCTTTTCTTCTTTGCTAAACAGATCTATATAAGAAAATATTTTGCAGAAACAAACACCAGAATAGAGAGTGTTCATTTCAATCTGCTGGTAGACTGGATTACAAGTGAATACATTTTTTTACTTGAACACAAATGAAATAGCAAGTAGCAGAAACCAGCTAAGGCCAGTGGCAAATTAAAGGGAGCACACTGGGTAGGAATTGTATATTGTTGTAGTTAGGAGGGAGGAACTGTGATTCTAAGATTCTAAACAGTTGTTCTGGCAAGCCTTTAAACCCTGGCCTACAGTTACAAGGGTTTGTATTAGTTTAAGCTGACTGACCCCACTAGAAGGGACAAGGAACAGGTCTACTCTGCCATCGTGACACAGTGCAAGCTGGATTGTTATTCTATACCATGCTAACATCATGGTCACTGTGTGACAGGAAGGGCTTGACTAAGACTTATGGACATTGAATTATATTTTATAGCTTGTAAAGTTTCCTGTTCTGTTGATTATTTTTTTTTTTTAATCCCCTAGCTTCTGGGCAGGGATGTGCCCTTTAGTTTCACAGATGCTGGCCAGTCTTGTTTTGTCTGTTCCAGCATGGAATCATAGAATCAATCATAGAATCAATCAGGTTGGAAGTGACCTCCAAGATCATCTAGTCTAACCTATCACCCAGCCCTAGCCAATCAACTACATCATGGCACTAAGAGCCTCATCCAGTCTTTTCTTGAACACCTCCAGAGATGGCGACTCCACCACCTCCCTGGGCAGCCCATTCCAATGGCAATCACTCTCTCTGTCAAGAACTTCCTCCTAATATCCAGCCTATACTTCCCCTGGCACAACTTGAGGCTGTGTCCCCTTGTTCTGTTGCTGGTTGCCTGGCAGAAGAGACCAACCTCCACCTGGATACAACCTCCCTTCAGGTAGTTGTAGACAGCAATGAGGTCCTCTTCTCCAGGCTAAACAACTCCAGCTCTTTCAGCCTCTCTTCATAGGGTTTGTGTTCCAGGCCTTTCACCAGCTTTGTTGCCCTTCTCTGGACACATTCCAGCGCCTCAACATCTGTCTTGAATTGAGGAGCCCAGAACTGGACACAGTACTCAAGGTGTGGCCTGGCCAGTGCTGAGTACAGGGGAAGAAGAACCTCCCTTGTCCTACTGGCCACACTGTTCCTGATACAGGCCAGGATGCCATTGGCTCTCTTGGCCACCTGGGCACACTGCTGTGTCGTGTTCAGCTATTATCTACCAGTACCCCCAGGTCCCTTTCTTCCTGGCTGCTCTCCAGCCACTCTGTTCCCAGCCTGTAGCACTGCTTGGGGTTGTTGTGGCCAAAGTATAGAACCCTGCACTTGGCCTTGTTAAATCTCATCCCATTGGCCTCTGCCCACCCATGCAGCCTATCCAGGTCCCTCTGCAGGGCTCTGCTACCTTCCAACAAATCAACACCTTCTCCTAGCTTGGTGTTATCTGCAAACTTACTGATGCTGGACTCAATCCCCTGGTCCAGATCATCAATAAAGATATTGAACAGGACTAGGCCCAGCACTGATCCATGGGGAACACCACTAGTGGCTGGCTGCCAACTGGATGTGGCACTATTCACCACAACTCTCTTGGCCCATCCTTCCAGACAGTTCTTGACACATAGCAGAGTGCATCTGTCCAAGCCACAAGCTGCCAGCTTTGCCAGGAGCTTGTTGTGGCAGACATTGTCAAAGGCTTTGCTGAAGTCCAAGTAGACTACATCCACAGCCTGCCCCACATTCACCGGGCGGGTAACCTGATCATAAAAGGAGATCAGGCAGGTCAGGCAGGACCTGCCCTTCCTAAACCCATGCTGGCTGGGCCTGATCCCTTGGCCATCCTGTAGGTGCTTTGCGATGGCACTCAAGATGACCTGTTTCATGACCTTGCCTGGCACTGAGGTCAGGCTGACAGGTCTGTACTGTTCCAGTTCCTCCTTCAGGCCCTTCTTGTGGATGGGCATCACATTGGCCAGCTTCCAGTCTTTGGGAACCTCTCCAGTACTGCTGCTGCTATTTCTGTTCTCTTTTGTGTATTCTTACATCCCTCAATAAAGTTGCAAACTGTCCTTATTTCAACTAACATCTCTGGCTCCCAGGTACTTTTCCTCCTTGCCCACCCAGAGGGGAGGAGGAGGCAGGGGGAAAGGAGAAACCCCTCTGTTGTGAGCAGACTGCCAGCTGAGTTAAAAACAGGGCAGAATTGAAGCAGGTAATCTTCTGTAATGCTATGTTCTTACTTATTTGCTTGGGCAAAGATAGCTATCTGCTGTTTTTAAAAGGGAATCTTTTGTATTGCATCCTTTTAATCCTCATAGTTGCAACAAAATTTATGTAGCTCTCAGTGCTTCTCAAGATTGTGTGACTTGACAGGAACCATTGCACTAAAAAAAGCTTAAGTTCCCCTCTTGAAGCCTAAGGGGCTACAGAGATAGCTGATCTGAAAGGATGTCAGTCCAACATGGTCCTCATGGAAATGATGGTGAAATGTCACTAACTCAGCAGATACCCTACAGTAATTGCCTCCTTGTTATCCCTTCAGTATCCTGTTTCATGGATTGAAACAGGAGAGTGGTATGTGACAACATTATTTCATTAAATTGTCACACAAGAAAGAACCCAGACCCTGTTAGCTAAACTCAATGCCTTGCCTTTCAGAATTCTTTTGGCTTGCATGTCTACACCTCAAACTGTTACATAAATTGATATGAGAAACAGCAGCACCAGATGAGTTGGTGAGATAGGGAAGAGAAAGAAACCCAAATACCATAATCACAATTCTACAACTATGAAAGAGCTCAAAGACACAGATCTGAAGGTGGCCACTTGTATTACCTTCAGCATTAGAATTGCTCTGGTCAAAATGCTCTTCTTTCAGCAACTTTAGGATGTAGAAGCAAATCTTTGCCTATTTCTCCATCTGACATAAGGATGCTTTCAGAAGTGGCAGTTAAATATCAAACCAAAATGTTCTAAACTCTTCAGGTAAAGAAGATGAAAAATGTTTTGGAGCAGGGTAAAACTCATTGAGGTTGAAGGCAGAGAGAAAGGTCAAGACAACCCCATCTATATTCAGCAATGTTCCTAATCATCTTGGCCAGTGGCACTGGAATTAACTATTCAGACTGTCATTCTCATTAGCACCTTGGCACCTTGCTAGTTCACTAGAACTGGCAATTGAAACAAGTGATTTGTATTAATAAACTGAGGCAAAATAACCCCGCATCCCCGCAGTTGTTAAATGTTTTTCAGCTTCCCAGAAAAGCTCAACTGAGCAAATTGTGCCTCCTTTTTCAATGCTGTGTACAAGCATCTTTGTATCAATCACCATGAAACAGAGTATTCTAGAAGAAAAATATTGTCAGTATTCTTAGAGTGGTGTTCCTGGTCTGTAAGAAAATAAGGTAAAGAGACTGAATGGCTTTTCTAATTCACTATAAGTCAATGAGAGAACAAAGATTTGAACCTAAATGATCCTGAGCTCCTGATCAAGTGCAGTCATGAGTATTATCCTGAATATAGCAGTAGAAATATTAAGCAGACTGGTTTCAACTCAAGGGGTTCTGGTGAGAAAGTTGACAAAACTTGGCATCACACTCTGGTCACACATACAAAAGAAAAAGGTGCTTTGAGAATTATGGCTTTACGCTAGTTCAAAATGCAGATATTGAGTGTGGCACTATAAAAACTATACACGTTTTTCTTCCTAATAACACACAAAATGCACACATACATATATATGTGTGTGCATATATAAATATTTTACAGGCATATACACACACAAAAGCTTTAAGTGCTGAGATCTTAAAATCTTTAAGTCCAGGGGCTAGATACAGAGAAGAAACACAGGGATTCAGAAGCAAGTGCCAAGGCCTAATAGACAGAAGATTAAAGCTTACCTTTCTAAGAAGTGCCTTACAGACATCTCGCAGACTTCTTGCCATAAAATGGATATACTGGGGTTGAGGAGCTGTTAACAGGAATGAAAAATGCTATTAATAACAACATGTCTAACAAGTGACAAATATATCTTCTTTATTCTTTTCAGACATTTTGGATTTTTTAGGTCCCACTCTTTCCTGCCAAGATCAAAGCTCAGAGGTTTTTGTTTGAGGAATAAATTTTGAAGAAGAAAACATTTTCTGGAGACTTCATGGCCTGCTACCATAACAGTTCAGGTGATCCTTTTTCAAGCAATGGCCCAATTTTCATGGTACACCTTAACTTTGGGGGTAGATTTTCAATCTCTTATCATTTTTTTTTCTCTCGAATTGGGAGGCAGCTTGCGTGCGGTGTCACCCTTGCCAGCAGCACAACAGCTGTTAATTGTATTCTGCAGAGTTCATCGTGTGGTGACACAAGATGTGGAACTGAAAAGCAAAGGACTGGAACAGCACAGGCATATAATCATAAGGCAGAGGCGTGTGTTATAATCAAGGCATATACATTCCATTTTGGAACTGAAAAAATTATCTTTTCAGAGTGATGAAAGACTTACTAAAATGGATTGTAGGAATTATGCCAAGAGATTACTAACTTAATCAGAAGAGAACACATCTCTGTGTACTTTCAGATTTAATTGCATCTATCCAGATTTATCCCTGTACAATGAATTACCATGTATACAATTAGTAACTATTTGTTATAAAGGATAGGGAAAAGCAAATTCTTCCCTCCTGCATTAATCCACATGCACTGGATGCAGTAAGGGCAACATTTTATCAAGGACTTCAGCCCCTTACCCCCTTACCCTTGGGGACATTCTTTCTGAAGCTCCTATTTAGACACCAGAATGGGCCAGTTTGTGAAAAAGTGTTGCAGCACAGGACTTTGTCCTCATAGTGTCACAAAAGCAACAGTCTGTGCAGACTTATTTAGGGTGCTAGGAAGATGGGTGATGGATGAGGAATGGACATAGGGAAAATCTATATCCACATGTCGGTGCTGAGTGCCTAAAAATCTGTTCCCTTGGAAATTTGTGTCTCTACAGATCTTCGGTACCTAGCTTCCCTGTGTGTCAAATTTGATTGGTATGGGATTTTACTAAGAACACACCAATGCAATCATGTAATTCACTCACAGGACAGCTGCCTAGATTCTTTTGCCAGCTCAGGGCAATTCCCATGAAAACCAAGGGCATTATGTCAATATGGAAACTGTAAATGAGCTCAGTCCTGAAAAAAAATGACACCACAACCTCCTCCAAAAATAGCCACCTCATCATGCACCCATGCTCCCATTCTGCTCCTGGTAGTACCTTCTCTAGTTCTGACTTGGAAATCAGCAGGGTTGCCCAAGCTGCTCTGTCAACCATTGCTAATGTTTTTAAAAAAGCTTTCCTGGTTGGGTGATCTTCTGCAAGCAAAACTGGGCCAGAGGTCTGTGCAAGGCACAATATATGTAATGAGCATATCCTTTCCATATCCTTTGTTCTGTTTCGAGGGTTGACCTGCTGGAAAGTAGCTTTATGGAGAAGTACTTGGGACTGCTGATGAACAAGTTCACCATGAGCCATCATTGTGCCCTCATGGCCAAAAAGGCCAAGAGTATTCTGGGGTGCATTAAAGAACAGTGTGGTTGAGGGAGGTTCTCCTCCCTCTCTATTTTATCCTGGAGTGTTGTGTCCAGTTCTGGACTCCCTAGTTCAAGAGTGATGGAGAACTACTGAGAGAATGTCCAAAGGTAGAGGACTGCAGCATCTCTTTTAAGAGGAGAGGCTGAGAGACCTGGCACTGTTTAGCCTGGAAAATAGAAGAAAGAGAGGAGATCTTATAAATTCCTATAAATATCTAAAGGATGGAGGTCATGAGAATGGTGATGGGCATTTTTCAGGACAGGACAAGGGACAACAGGTGCAAACTGGAACAAAGGAGGTTCTACCTCAGCATGAGGAGAAACTTTGAGGGTGGTGGAGCATTGGAACAAGCTGCCGAGACAGGTAGTGGAATCCTTCTCTGGAGATTTTCAAAACCCATCTGAATACAATCCTGTGCAACCTGATCCAGGTGTGCCTGCATTAGCAGGGAGGTTGGACTAGACGATGTCCAGATGTCCCTTCCAACCCCTACTATTCTATGACTCTATAGAGTCCCTATCTATCTAAGAAACCAGCCTCCTACATTGTACTTACTATTTATCTTCCTGTGATATCAGGAACTATCAGACATCACTCTGATAAAGCACAAGTTTGAAATTCCATTCATCTGCTTACAGTGATAATTATTATAACTGGTTGATAACCAATGAGGGTCACTTCAGGGAAACCAGCTAGAAATCTGAAGCTACAAAAGGTCATCTTTAATCAATTCCTTTTCTGAAAATCATCTCCAAAGGTCTCTTGCATTTGGTTGTATGCTCAGCTAGTAATGCAGCACTGTTTAAAATCAAAAAAGTAGCAATGAATGCTGGTAATCTCAATGATGTTTCACAGCCTATGCATAAGTTTGCATGTCATTAATTCCAGTAAAGTGATTGCCAGTGAAAATTAGGATTTGCAGACAGCTATCACATAGTGATTGGTATTTTCTCTATTCAGAGTAGAAAATATTTCTATCTCTATAAAAAAAGTTGCTGTCTAAATTATAACCAATGTATTGCATCATCTGGCCACATGTAGTTTTACTAAAACATTTAAAACCAAAGCTGGCACATGTAATACTTATTCATTCATATCCATGACCATCAAAAGAAATACTGTTTTGATTTCTTAAAGGCAATGTTATTGGTCAATATTACTCTGTGTCCATGTGACAAGCTGTCAAGGAGTGACCTCTTCAGGAAACAGTGATATTCTGACTCTTATTTGACAGAAGTTTCCTCACAGGGCATGATGGCAGCTGGGATAATAATAAAACAAAATATTTAAAATCAAAAAGAAACCCAAAACATTTAAAAACAGTGTTCTGAGGATAAGGTAAATCACACTTTAGCATTCCAATGAAAAACCAAACCAAACCAAAAAAGCCCAAAATGCTTAAGTGTGGGAATGCAAAGTGAAGAAGGATAATAACAGGCAGATGCTGACCTTGGTTCCCACCAGCTGCTGGCTACCTTATCTCAGAAAGGACAGATAACAGACACCTCGTTAAGAAGGAAAACAGGGCATGGTTTATGCAGAGGGACTGTGTTGTCCTAGCCTAATTATGATAATGGTGCTCTATGCTCCAAGACTATATAATGAGAGTCAGAACAATCAATCAAGTGTTTCTGGCATAATTCACGTTGAATCGTCTGGGGTCCATGTGGCATTGCTTTTGATCACACTGATCTGTGAGGGCCTTGACCACGTCTCCCACAGCTAACCTGATAGATGCAACACTTAAGTCATGAAAGATATTTGAAACATGCCATTTATGTTTGGAATTCGTGATGTTGTAAACTGATGTAGAGCCAATGAAATCTGAGCAGTTACACCAGCCAACAACAAATAAGGATGTGGCTCACCATGTGTATGCTCAAAGCTTGTAGAAGGTGTTAACTGCAGGAACACCTAAATGCAAGCTCATAAACTGGGAAGATATTGTACTATAGGAGCAAATTCTACTCTGGAAGCCACAATGAGAAACATAAAGAATAACAGGCACAGAGAGATGGATGGGAAAAAAAAATTCTCAGAAGTGGCAAGGATTTCCTTTGTGAGCTGTCCCTGAGCTTTGTATCCCTTGTTTATCAAACCTTAAATTAAATTGGACGATAACAGCTGCCCACAGAGCACTGAGTTCACTATTCTTTTGTGAGTTACGTTGAAAACCATCAACAGAATCTTTAATAGAAGGTAAGTTCTATCTTATGATCCAAATGCTACAGGTATAATAAATCACTAAGCAGTAAGTTCAAATGTGTAACATCTTTTGCACTGTCAGCATCACAATGCAAAATAAAGAAGATTTTTTTTGACAGCACAAAGATTGTTGATGAACTTGTGCTGTAGTAAAAGACATCATGACTAAAATTCAGAGTAGAAAAATCTTGGTTGCTTGTCAACAAAGAATGTCAAAATGAGTGGTTTAAAACTGTTCCATTATTATACCAGCGTAAAAGCAGCCTCTACTAATATGCTACACAAGTGAATGCATAGTTCATGGTAGCATACATAACTGAAGGCTAGGATGTAGCTGAATATATCCAAGGCCATTTGTCACTTGCAGGGGGAAAGAGAATCATTATCCTCCACATTTTCCAGAACAGAGGCCGTTTTACAGATTTGAATAGGCTTAAAATTTAAAGGACTGTTTCCTACAAGAGATATTTTTTTTTTGCCATTCTCTCTCAGTTGAGTAAAGAAAACAAGAAGCACAGAATTCCTGCTGTTCCTGAAATTCCTCAACAAAGATCACCACCACCATCCTCATAGTTTCTTCTTGCCTCAATTCTGTGTTCCACAAAAAAAAAAAAAAAGGTTAAAAAGTTGCTGTAAAACTGCATGCTGTTGGTTATACTGAGATAGAATAATATTTAAAATCTACACTGGTATTTTACATGTTTGTCAAAAATAACTGCTTTTCTTCCTTCTAGCAGCAAGTGACTTGTGCAGCTGTTGTAAGCCAGTCACAGGTATCCAGGATATGATGGCTCTGGGCATTCAGCAATTTGGGCATGCTCTTCTTCTGTACAAAACTAAAAAGATGGGAAATCCTCCTTTTTTTATTCACAAAATGATAGGAGCTGGAAGGGACCGCTGCCCATCATTTAGTCCACTCCTCCTGCTAAAGCAGGTTTTCCCAGATCAGGTTGCACAGCAACATATCCAGGTGGGTTCTGAAAGTCTCCAGAGAAGGGGGACTCTACAACCTCTCTGTGTAGCCTGCTTCAGTGCTCCATCACCCTGAAAGTAAAAGAGTTTTTGCTTATATTCAGATGGAATGGTCTCATTACTCCACATGTATGGGGCTACTTGTTTGGTAAAGTTAAAGTTGTGGTTAAAGGCACTGCTGGATCAATACCTAGACTTGTAACTTTTACCAGCTTGCTTACATTTGCAATTCATTGCCTGTAGACCAATGGTGGTCTAGCATACTTTATGGAAAACTACACTATTTAAGTGGCACTTTTAGGCATTTTAAATTGCATACATAACCTGTGAAAGTATAAGAAAATCATTTTAGAAGTCTCTAGAAATTATTTAAAAGTGATCACTCTTCAGTGTTTATATTCTCAAAATTGGTATGAAGTAAGAACCTGCTCAAACAGGGCACTCAACTGCACCCATGTTTGCTAAAGAAGGATGAGCTGAAATCATAAAAGCTTCCATTAAATAGTTCTGAAAGCAAGGAATTTTCATTTTCCTATACTGTAAGACTTTCATACCCAGTTACTACTAGCTGTTGTGCATATTTATCCTGTCATTAGTCAGAAGAAGTATTTATATGTATTTATTTATCATTCACATGTTAAGGCAAAATATTTTTGTGGAAGATTGTGGTGATTTGGGTGTCCCCCACCCCCCCACACTTTAGAAATCACCCAGACTAGACTCAGCCGGCTCTGGAAATTTGAATGAAGCTTATATTTACAGCTAGCACAATATACAAGCAGATATTCACAGTATATACAGTTATAGACAGAAATATATAAGGTAAAAGTAATACAGAAACACAACTCCCCTCCCAGAAACCTGAGTCCCCAGGAGGGGCTCTCAACCACCCCTCACCTTCCCCCTACCCCTCTCAACCTTACCCCAGTCCCAAGGAAGAATGGAGGTTCAGCCAGGGGGACTAAGAAGCAAAGTGAATCAGCCAAAAAGCAAATGGAGGGTGAGGTCAGAAAGCAAGATGTAGCTCAGCCAGCAGGCCCAGCTCCCCAGCAGGCAAAGAGCTGAGAGCAAAAGCCCAGAGTGAAGTGCCCAAGCAAAGTGACCTTATCTCTGTTTTGCTTTTAATTCTAATACATCTCAGCGAGACTGTGAGGGAAGTAGACATCACCATTGTTTTTCATTTCACAGCCTATGATCTAGTCCATCTCACCAAAACATTCTAGCTAGGCTTAAACTAGCACAAAGATTTTTGTAACTTTTGAAATATTGATATATGCTTAGTGGTAGGGATTTAAGAAGCTTGGAAAAAGGCAGCAATAGGCAGAAAGTAAGTGATGCACCCTAGGTGCATTTTTTTTTCATATGGCTAAGACTTATATTGGATAACATATATTTCTTCTTGCACACCTGACTAATAACTCAAAATATGTGTTCAGCTGGATAAATGCAATGTTGCATACCTTTGAAGATGAACAAGTACTATCCATAGAAAAGTTAATGGACTTGAATGACTTATTTAAATGGTAAATAAAAGTTTGAATAAAGAGATATAATTGTCTGCTTACTAGACAGGATAGAGTAACTTCTGTATTGTCACTATGGTCTGATGAGTACCTAATGTGCCTTTAAAAAGCTTAATTACATACTTAGCTGATAGACGAATAGCTCTGGAAAGTGTAATTTTGCTCTATTAGGTATGAATAAATGTGCATTTACCCTAGATGGAGCCTTCCTATTCTTATGAATGAAAGGTAAGAATTGTTGGTTTCTATGCAAATATAAAAGAATAACAAAAGAATTCCCCAAATAGAAAAAGAGCAAAGTATTTTTATCTAGTAGAATAACTACATAAAAATCAGCACATAAAAAAGATATCACAGATGATGAAGCATAAAGGTAAGATACTTTTCCAGTCTCTCCCCAGATGATGTTCCATCTATAAATATCCACAGGTGAGAAGGAAATTCCTCTTACCTCTTTAAAATGCCCAAATCTATATACTAATTTCACTCATTGCAGCACAGACTGTGATATAAAGAATTCATGGACCTGACAGCTGGGAGGTATTTATGTTCTGTGGGGCTTGGTAGGTGTCAAGAGAGATCTTGAGGATAGCCCTTCCAGGTGCTCTGAGCAGCTGCATAAGCAGATCCACACCAATGTGCTCAGCACACATGCACAGGTGCACCCAGCTCTGTTTGAATATGATAGAGAAATGCCCAGCACCCCTTTGAAACCCAGGGTCACAGGATCACACAGGATAACCAGGTACTGTACTGCTACATATTCATTTTTAATGAATATGTTTGAATTTCTTTTTTAGCCCCCGAGAAAGCTTATGGCTCTCAGTCACTATCAGTAAGAGATTCCACATCTGAGCTATAGTTTGTAGAAGAAGGTGACTTATTTGTTTGCTTTGATCCTGTTCATGATTCATTTGACATCCCTTTGACCTTATACTGGGAAGCACTGAATAATAACAGAATCACAGAATTAACCAGGTTGGAAGAGACCTCTATGATCATTGACTCCAACCTATCACCTAAACATTCTAATTAACTAAACCATAGCACTAAGTGCCTCATCCAGCCACCTTTTAAACACCCCCAGGGATGGTGACTCCACCACCTCCCTGGGCAGCTCGCTCCAATGCCACTCTTTGTGTGCAGAATTTTTTCCTAACATCCAGCCTAAACCTGCCCTGGTGCAGTTTGAGACTCTGTCCTCTTGTTCTGTCACTGGTTGCCTCAGAGAAGAGACTAACCTCCACCTGGCTACAACCTCCTTTCAGGCAGAGAACCATATGGTCTCCCTCGAGCATTCTCTTCTCCAGACTGACCAACCCCAGCTCCCTCAGGCACTCCTTGTAGGGCTGTACTCCAGCCCCCTCACCAGCCTTGTTGACCTTCTCTGGACGTGTTCAAGCACCTCACCATCTTTCTTAAATTGAGGGGCCCAGAACTGGACACAGTACTAAAGGTGTGGCCTGACCAGTGCTGAGTACAGAGGCAGAAGGACTTCCCTGGTCCTGCTGGCCACATTATTCCTGATACACACCAGGATGTCTTCTTGGGCACCTGGGCACACTGCTGGCTCATGTTCAGCTGTCAACCAGTACCCTCAGGTCCCTCTCTGCCTGGCTGCTCTCCAGCCTCTCTGCCCAGTAGCACTGCATGGAGCTGTTGTGGCCAAAGTGCAGAACCTGGCACTTGGACTTGTTAAAACGCATGGCATTGGACAGTGCCCATCTGTCCAGGTCCCTCTGCAGAGCCCTCTTATCCTCTAACAGATCGACACATGCTCCTAACTTGGTGTTGTCTGCAAACTTACTAATGGTGTACTCAATTCCCTCATCCAGATCATCAGTAAATATATTAAACAGGATTGGGCCCAGCACTGACCCCTGGGGGACATCAGTAGTGACTGGCAGCCAACTGGATGTGTCACCATTCACCACCACTCTCTGTGCCTAGCCATCCAGACAGTTCTTAATCCAGCACAGTGCTTCTGTCCAAGCCTTGGGCTGCCAGCTTGGCCAGGAGTTTGCTATGGCAGACAGTGTCAGAGGTCTTGCTGAAGTCCAGGTAGACTACATCCTTTATTTGCCTCTTCATTATCAAGACTGTAGATATCATAAAGGTCATTCACCATCCAGGATGAATGATTCTAGTCTGTTTAATTTCTTCTTGTATGGAAGCCTCACACCTTAACCATCTGTGTTACCTTTTGCTGCACCTTTTCTAATAGTACTGCATTCTCTTGAGATGGAGGGATGAAGGTTATGTGTCCTACTGAGACTGAAGCTACCATCTAGATCTATACAGCATCCTAGTGATGTTTATTCTTTTGTTCTCTGTTCTATTTGCTTTTTTGACCGTTGCCAAGCTTTGAGCTGACATTTCCACAGAACTATTTATTATAATCCCAAGATCTCTTGTCTGAATCATAATTGCTAGTTCAGAGCCCATCATTCTATATGCAAAGTGAGGGTTGCCTTTCCTCTTGTGAATCACCTCAGAAACAGTGAAATTCATATGCCATTTTATTCAAACATCATTCTTCTAAGAACCTTCTGCAGATTGTCACAGCTTTTTTCTTTTCTTCTGACCATTGCCCTGTAACATTTTGCAGCATCTGCACATCGAGACTGCACTCTGCTCATTTCTAGATCATTTAGGGATATGTTAGACTTCATAGCCTTAGCACAAATTTCTGCAACCTCTCCTCTTTTGCAGAAAGTCATTTGTTCTCACCACTTGTTTCCTGCCTTTTAGTAAAGTATTAATCCATGAGAGGATTTTCTCTCTCTACTCTATAGAACTTGAGAGCTTTTCTGCTCGGGGAAGAGGAGGAGGTCTTGCTGACAGCATTCTGGATATGAAGTAGACCATGAGCCTGTGATGCTTGTCTGTGTGCTCAGTCCTGTCAATCCACTTCAGAAGACTTGTGGTTTTGTGAGGCATGACCTGTAGCTACAAAAAAAACCGTGCTCTTTCCCAGTGTCATATTTGTGTGTGCATTTATGAATTTGGTTCTTTAGTGCAGCTGCTGTCAATTTGCCCTACACTGATACCAAGCCTACAAGTCTTCATTTGACAGTATAAAAAGAAGAAACAACAAAACTGACTGACCTTGGAGTCCTCGTGCAGATCCTAAACATCACTGTCATGAATAAATGTTTTGCACATGCAAAGACAGGTTAAAAAATCTCACCAGTAGACACCCCAGATTTGCTCTGGTTGTTTATGGAGGCAACTGTGTATTGATTTCAGTATTTTCAAAAGTAAAATAGTAGTTTTACAGGATAGTTGGAGCATTTTGCATGCCGTAAGACAATAAGGTTGCCATGGAGACTTCTCATCCTCAAATACTGGTGTAATTAATGTAGAAGAATTTGGCTCTGTTTATCTGTGTGAGAGTTACAAGACTGCCTCTTCTTTTGCATCAACTTTTTTTCTTCCTAGTAAATATGCATGCTTTGTATAACACAAAATGCCATGTAAATCTGCAGTCTCCTGACCTCTGAAACAATGCAGAAAGTACAGAAATACAATATTCACTGCTGCAAGCAAAGACTGAGATTGCAGCTGATGTGAAGAATGCATCGGTAACAACACAATAGCAGCTACTTGCAGTAGGATGCATACAAAGCAGGAGGAAAGCCGGAAACATGATGAATCACAAAATGGCAGCTTTCCCCTGACACTTCTCTTCCTTGTAGTCTAAGCAATAATTTGTCACATATCATATGGAAATATCTCTTTAATTAATTAATTTATAGCTTAGTAATCACCCAACAGACAGTATTTTGATGTTGTTTGGAGATGATCACCAAAAGCAACATATTGCATCGACAATGGGATGCTTTGAAAAAAAAATAAAGCTGCATATTTAAGAGCTTTTGGATGAAGAAAGGGATATTTGCTTTAAGTCAGAGGAAATACTCTCTTCTAATTCCCTATGAGTCTTTCTTTGCATCTGTGATGCTTTCCAAGGCTGGACCAGAGTTAGTCTGGCTTGTTTATTAAGGCCACTTATTTTTTTCCTTCCATCTTGTCTGTCATTAGGGATTCACATCCTGCCTGAACTTGATGATTCTCCTAACTGCAAAACATGAACCCATGGCTCCATGAGAGACAAGAAAATGAGCTATTGCACAAAATAGGGTTTCAACACAATTGTTAAAAAAGAAATTGTTTTACTTTTGTTAACACCTATTTAATTTCAGCATATCATGTTCTATAAAAATCAGCAAGGTTCTATTAAAAAAATCTGCACTGGTAACATTTCATTTAAGAATTAAACAACTATCAGACTGTCTATCAACAAACCCCCCACGTTATTTCTGGGCATTCCATAGTATGCTGTCAGTAGAAAGTAATATATGTTCTCAATTCATGTTAATTAACTCAGCTCAAATGATGAAAGATAATTTCTCCTGCTGAATTAATGGTCTTTTCTTCCTCATGGAGACATAGTTTGCTAAGGTGCAAGTCAGGCAGGCTTTAAGGACAGCTGTAAAAAATCATAGAAAACATCATCTTTCAAATGCTTTGCGTCATCTTTCAAACGCTTTGCATCATCTTTCAAACTCTTCGATGTTCCATCTGATATTCACTAGACTTTCCAGCAGTCACAAGATCTTCTTTTCACCTGTATGCTTCCATTTTCTTTGCTACTTTTGAAGTAGAATGAAAGGAGAAATGCCTACTGATAAAAGCCATGCAAGTCAGTGCTTGTAAATTTTTTTTGGTGAAACTAAATGAAGTAAGCAAACCTCAGCTTATCCTTTCCACACATAGTCCAGTTTTACATCTGCAATAAAGTTGTCAAGTAGTCTTAAAAGGAAGCAGTCTTCAGAAGCAGCAATTGCATCTGGCATACAGGTAAAAGAGGCCAGACCAAGCCTCATCCCTGCAGTGGGCAGAGCACAACCAGTGGGCTGTTGGTAAAAGTGTACTGTCATGGGACATATCCCTTCTACTCCTTGCAGCAACTGTCCCTTAACCAGAAGCTTTTTGAGCAGTCCCTGAACTGGAAAACACAGAGTGTGATCTCAATTTCTAATTCTTTGACAGTGTTTTGGGGGCCCATGTACTCGAGGAGTTTTCAAGGACCTGACACCCAGTGAACAGAAGTGCATAAAGAACTTGAAGAGACTGAGCTGGATTTCCCTGTCTGTTCTCATCTTCCTCGTTTCAGCCTCTTGTTTATCCTGTTAAGACTGAAGGAGTAATCTTTTATTCTGTACCTTGTAGAACACCTTACTTAACTGAAAACCTGCTCTTATGTTATAGACAAATCAGTAGATGAGGTGTGCCCAGAGATGATATGGCTGGCACACTGCTATTTGTCTTCATAGCAGTCCTTGTGAGCCAGATGGCCCAGGGTGCCTTGTGCGATCTGAGTAGGACCCTACATGGACTGCGTCAATGGAAAAAGGAGAGTGCAGAAAGGCTGGAAAGAAACATTTCTAGGCAATGTAAGCTGTTAGATATCTCTGTAGAGGGCTACAGTACGTATGTTGGACCCTAAATAGCTATATTCTCCATGTAAGAACTCTGTTCTGCACTTGGTGGTAAGCAAGAGAGAGAGAGGAAGAGGAGAAGAAATATTTCTGTATCCATTACTGTGTGTCTCTGTGACTGGAGTGTTAAGTTAAACATAATTTGACACCAGAGATTGTGATGGTTTGGGTGTCCCTCTCCCCCCTACACTTTAGAAATCACCCAGACTAGAATCAGTCGGTTCTGGAAATTTGAATGAAGCTTATATTTACAGCTGGCACAATTTACAAGCAGATATTTACAGTATATACAGAAATATACAAGATAAAAAGGTAATACAGACACAACTCCCCTCCCAGAAACCTGAGTCCCCAGGAGGGACTCTCAACCACCCCTCACCTTCCCCCTACCCCTCTCAACCTTACCCCAGTTCTAAGGAAGAATGGAGGTTCGGCCAAGAGGGTTAAAAAGCAAGGTGAAGCAGCCAAGCAAAAGGAGGGTGAGGTTAGAAAGCAAGATGGAGTCCAGCCAGCAGCCACGAGCTCCCCAGCAGGCAAGGAGAAGAGAACAGCCCAGCACGAAGTGCAGAGCAAAAGTGACCTAATCTTTGTTTTGCCTTTCTTTTGTACACATCTCAGCAAGACTGTGAGGGAAGTAGACACTTTTGTTTTCATTTCTCAGCCTACCATCTAGTTCTTCTCACCAAAACATGCCAGCTAGGCTCAAACTAGCACAGAGATACAGCCTGTATCTGCTTTTATGCTCTTCTGGTATTAGCTTCAAGAAACTTAAAATACCAGATTCAACTTTCTGGAACCTGTCCACTTTGCAAACCAGCTGTCATAGAAAGTGTATGTACCCTGTATTCTCATTTCACCTTTAGGTTAATTTCTAAGGGTCCTTCTGTCTTAATTTGCAGAATTCTCTTAAAATGCATTACAAAATTATGAGGTGGACAACCAGAGCCAGACATGGAGTGCCTGCCACCTCTAGTGAGACAAGTTACAATGATCCATATGGAATATGAGATAGGATAGACTTCCCTATCTGAAGGTAATTTACTGACAAGAGTTTTAAAAATTCATTTTCACCTACAGAAAAATGTAGTCAATAGAAGCAGGTTTTCTTGTCATATGTTAGACAGAAAGGTCATTAACAGCATTTGTTGTCCGAATATTGCAGGCAGTGAGCTCAATTTGGGGCACAGGGGTTATTACCTGGTATAATTCATTCTGTGTTATTTCTGGCTCACAGAAGCTGAATGGAAAGAAGAAGCAAGAGTCAATGCCTACCATTGCTCTATGGAGGACATATTGCTGTGCCAGTGCCAGTGCCAGGTAGTCTATTGTCAGTTACATTGCAAATGTTCAAGTAACACTACTGCACTTCAAGAGGAAGCTTATGTCAGCATCAGAACTTTATGTAGTGAGCAGGGAGCAAGAAATCAGAACTGCCATACAGGCTGCTGTCAGAAGTCAGTATATGATGGTACTGTAGAAAGACCATGGCTTCCCTGAAGCACGGTTTTGTTCCTTATCTGGTTTATGTTATGTATGTGACAGCTAACTCCGCTCTGATATAGGTCTGATCCTGAGTGAGGATCTCCTGCACAGGTCCCTATGCTAGCATGCCATATGCTTTAAAAAGGAAGTGGGGAATGCATATAACCCACAGTAGAAAATATGCATCTTTGTATGATGACAGTGTTTGACAGTTCTGCCCTTGGAGACAGTGCTGTCTCAGCTGCTCAGGGCTTTCTCTGATGGGCTCTGTGAGACAAGATCTGCCTGTAGAAGGAGGAGACCACAGTTTCCTGATGGTCCTGCATCCCCACGTCTTCCCCATGCAGGAACTGACTGAAAGTATTTTAATTATCCTTTTATTTTTTGTTTTTAAATCTAAAAAATCCCCAAGGTATTTGGCTCTGACTGTAAAGCCTGGCCTTTTTTACTTCTAATCAAGAACGAGCATCTCAGATTTGCAGACACCACTGACACCCAAACAGAGCATTAAAGCAAACCCTCCCCAAATCTGGCGTACCTCCTACTCCTCCCTACCTCCAGTGATGCAGTCAAGGAGTGCATTGGCTACATTGGTCATGTGATTGCATGTTCATCTGACTATCTGCCACCATGACCTCCTACTGGAGTGCAACCTGCCCCTGCCACTGCCACTTACACCTGTGGCTGCACTGTGCTGTATCAAGAGCAAGGTGGTTTGTTAGGTTGTTTCCTGCTTAGCCATGGGTAACTGAATCAGTGACTTCATCCTTTCCTCTGTTTGCTGCTGTTCCAGTACTTATGTTCATTGCAAATTTTGTTAGCAGTGATTTTATAGGGCCTTACAGGTCACATCTCAAATGTTAAGCAACAGATCCAAGGCATAGAGAGGTCTTCAAAGAGAGCCAGCAATCTCCATGGCTTGTCATTTTTCACAATTAAATTTTGAGATAATGTTACTTAAACCACTTGTGCTAGTTTGAAGCTAGCTAGAATGTTTTGGTGAGAAGGACTAGATCATAGGCTGTGAAATGAAAACAATGGTGAGGTCTACTTCCCTCATAGGCTTGCTGAGATGTATTAGAATAAAAAGCAAAACACAGATAAAGTCACTTCACTTCGCTCTCAACTTTGCTCTTGGCTCTTTGCCTGCTGGGGAGCTCGGGGCTGCTGGCTGAACTCCATCTTACTCTCTAACCTCACCCTCCATTTGCTTTGGCTGATTCACCTTGCTTCTTAATCCCCCTGGCCAAACCTCCATTATTCCTTGGGATTGGGGTAAGGTTGAGAGGGGTAGGGGGAAGGTGAAGGGGTGGTTGAGAGCCCCTCCTGGGGACTTAGGCTTCTGGGAGGGGAGTTGCGCTTCTGTATTACCTTTTACCTTGTATATTTCTGTCTATAACTGTATATACTGTAAATATCTGCTTGTCTATTGTGCCAGCTGTAAATATAAGCTTCATTCAAATTTCCAGAACCGGCTGAGTCTAGTCTGGGTGATTTCTAAAGTGTGGGGGGGGTGGGGGACACCCAAACCACCTCACCACTTTAGGTCCCTTTAGTGAATATGAAGTTGATTTTGAGTCATTCTAGTTCCTTGACCAAAGCACAGAATTGTGTCCCTTCAGGCAAGCTGCACAAGCTTAAATGCATTACCTCCATATGTTTGGTTCATTAACACTATTTATAATGTCTTTAAAAGATTTTTTAATGAACCTGATATATGTAGTCTGGCATGCTGTGTCACAGCTTCAAAAAAGACAATAATGGATATACCACATTTTAATGGTATGGGTTAAAGATGCTCTTCCTACTGAGCAATTTGTAGTTCTATTTGTCCCAGTTTAGGGCCATGAGCTACCTGGGACTGGAGGACAGAAGTGACTCTTACTCCTTCTGAAGAGTAATAATGAAGATACTGCACACTGATTGGAAGCTTAAAGGGAGATTCTATTTACTGGTGCATATATGCAAAAGGCAATCAGGTAGAATGAATACATCCACAAGCTAAGCCAAGTCTATCAAACTAAAACCTTCTAGAATCCTCCACCCCTTCCACCCTCTACAGGCCTGAGAGTAGGCCAGAACTGTCCTACCCATCTTAAGCCTATAAGGCCTCAGCAGGCTGCATGACGCAGCTTAAAATTCCCTGTCAGCTAGAAGCCATCTCCCACACACAAACCATGAGATAAGGAGGGATGTGCTGTGCTCTGCCCGGAGAAAAGAAGTGAAGGGAGGAGAGGCAGGGAGGAGAAGAGAAGAAGAGAGCAATATCAGCCAGGCACTGCCTTATAAGGTATGATACCAGAATAGTATAACAATATTACAATATCCTGGGATGACCAGGTCTGTCCTTCTGAGCAGGGACCTCATCTCTGTAGTTTTCTTAAGGCAACCTGGGTCCCCCTCAAACTACCACACTATTTTGTTCTGTCTCACATTGTGTTATATACCTGAAATGAGCTCCTAGGCATGGCGTAGTTACCTGAAAGATCTAGGGTATTTTGGGTTTGGTTTTCAGAAAGTATACACCAATATCTGCTATCTTTTGTCACAGGCAGCTATTATTCTTCAAGCATTTACTTGAATTCATGGAGAAATGACAGATTAAGAGCATGCTCAATTCAAGAAAAAGTATCAGGATCTAGTTCTAAATAGTGGAAGTATATGAACCAGGTGGGGATTGGTCTCTTCTCCCAGGCAATCAGCAATCAGGGGGGACACAGTGTCAAGCTGTGCTGGGGGAGATATAGGCTGGATGTTAGGAGGAAGTTTGCCACAGAGAGAGCGATTTGCCACTGGAATGGGCAGCCCAGGGAGGTGGTGGAGTCACTGTCCCTGGGAGGTGTTCAAAAAAAAGACTGGACGAGGCACTTAGTTGACTGGATAGGGCTGGGTGCTAGGTTGGACTAGATGATCTTGGAGGTCTCTTCCAGCTTGATTGAGTCTATGATACTATGAATGCTAATGGTTATTTGAACTGTTATTTTGAAAGTTATGACAGCAATAACTCATTACCTGCCCCAAAATAAGTAGAAGTCACAAGCATTATCACAGGTATAACATTTTTTACTTCTCAGTGGGTCAGGTCTCAAGAAATCTTCAAACTTCCCCTGGAGTTCTTCTGTCCTTATCCCTGAATTTAAATAATTGAGAAACACCAGAAATTATCTGATGAAGTTTACACACCATGTGCTTTAAAATCAGTAAGAGAGTAAATTTCCTAAGGCTGATTGATTTCTTTTACAGTATCAAAATACCTTCAAAAGGTAGGAGTGAAGCACTCACTGTGGCAGAAACAACTATTATGAGAAAATACAACAATAAAATCAGTTTCTAACAGCTGACAGTGCTGACAGGCAGACACAAATGGATCTTTTGTTTTCACAAAGCTACCCACTGGATTTTATAGTTTTAAAGTGAGGACCTGAGTGATAGTTTGGACTGGATGGTCTTGTAGGTCTCTTCCAACCTGGTTGATTCTATGACTCTGTGACCTCCCACAGTGAAAAAAGAAATGTGTTTGCTCCTGGTGTTTGCTCTCCTTACCATGAATTTCCCCATTAATTGGTGCTTTCTTTGGCAATCAGATATTTTTATTTTCTAGGATGTAAGTTGTCTTTTTAGTAGAATGATCAGAAATATGTTGGGAAAGTTGTCTGCCCCAAAAAGTTTTGGTCTTCAGCTCACTGCTCTGGTAAATATTCTTACTGAAGTGAACAGGTTGCTTTCATAAATATATGTAATTGATCTTGTCGTTTGGATCCAGTTGTGCAGTCTCTGATGCTGAGAGTGAAGGGGAATGCTGGATCTGGCAAATAGCAGAGGCAAGCCTCTGCAGCATAGGAAGGTATTATTCCAGGATTCAAGGAAGAATTTATTTTTCAAGCAGGCACTGGGTAGTACAAAGCACTGATAAATACAAAGCAATAAGTGAATGATGTCACCGATTGAATTTTAGTGTAGGTTTTTTTTTTTAATTGGCTTAAAAGCAGTGAAAACATCCACAGCTAAGTACACTGGTGGCCATTGCAAGTCCTCTGCAGATCCCAGAAGGATTAGAGCTAAATTTCTAACGATCTCAGAGAAGTAATTTTAAGTATTTCTTCTCCCTCTATTTCTATTAATCACAAAGATTGTACAATGGTTATTTCAAAATGACTTTTAGCTGCCGGTTTGATTCTGACAGCATGCTGTTATCGTTTTCTAGTGCATGATCTTTTTTGTATTTTATGGGTCACAGACTAAGATATGTGGAAACTTTCCCTCATGCTGACAGCACAGGCCAGCCAGACACAAATCACTGCAGCTACCTAAATTAGGTTATCAGACCATCAAGTTTCTTTAATTTCATTTTTTCCCTTAATTTTTTTTTTTTACAGCTGCTCTGCACCCTGGGATGATTCAGAAGCCATCACAATCATTTTCTTCATTTGATTCTCCCATAATTGTGAAGAAGAGGTTTGGGAAGAAAGATGTGTTGTTCTCTTACCCATGGGTGTTTGAATCCAGTCTTGGATACAGAATTCCTACCAGGTTTTCCCCAGCTCTGTATGCTTTAAAGACCTCACTAATCTTCACCTTGGTTTCCCAACTGTGCAAGTAAGGTAAAAACATTGTCCCTCTCTTGTTGGTAGAGTGCTAGGCAGAGAAAGCTCCAGTTGTAGTACCACAACAAAATTAAGAAAACTCATCAAAGATGCCTTATTTGTAACAGCTGGCTCCAGACAAATCTGAAAGTCTTTCAGCACCTTTCTTTAACAATAAGATGGACAGGTAGTATATTTGTAAAAGACAGTAAGTCAGTACCAGCAGAGATGAACAGGACATCAGTGTTTCTACAGAGGAGGAGATCTGATGGATTCTTCCCCACCCCCCCATTTTTTAAAAAGCTTGAGAATCAAATTTTTGGTTTGAGTTCATTGCCAGCCATAGGAGCTATGAAAATTTCCTCCTGCTGAGAGGTCTGCCCTCTATGGCTCTCGCATGGCTCCTGATCTGCGCAATAAGCTGCTGAAGAAATGCAATTTTAGGGCTAATATTAAATTCTTTCATCACAAAGCTGTTGTCATATCACATACAGTATCAGCATGTGTCAAAGGAAAATCATGAGAATAACAACACTGAAAAAAATCCCATAATTCTACTTTCAGTGGGAGTAAAATCTCTTCAAAATGATTCTAAAGGACATGAAACACAGAACTCTGAGTCATACTGCAATGATTAGAAAGAGATTGCTCCTTCTGATGGAAGTTGAGAAGCAACTGACATCACTGTGATCATGTCTATTCACCTCATATAGGTAGGTTACAACAGTCTTTTGGACTAGTTTACCTAATGATCCAAAATTTTGCCTGCTACAGCTGGAACCCATTAGTCTTCCCATTCACAGTTCAGCCCAACTGGGCTGTTAACTCAGTGACATGAGCAGTGGAGCTGGTCTCCAGCTTCCCTACAACTCTGCCATACCCAGCCATGGGTCTCCAAATTGGGCCTACCCACAGGACCATGCCTTTCACCAGCCTTGGCCCATCCCCAGGGAAGTGCTTGGTGCCTGTGGCTGGGACTGCCCCATGCCTCTTGACTGTTCTGCTCCTGACTGGGGTGGTGGGACAGGCCTTGCCATCCCAGGGGAACTCCTGGCATCCCAGAGAGCCAATGACCCAGACAGAGCTCTGACAATGTATGTCCAGGGTTGACTGCTGAATAAAAGTTTTATATTAAATGCAAGTTTTGGTCAGAGTCTGAGGTTTCAAAGTTAAGCAAGATATGCAAAAAAATTTTCATTGCCACTGAACTGTGAAACTATCGATCTGAATGAAGAAGTAGTCTCTCTAAGGCTTCAAACTGCTTAGGGACTAGCTAGGCTGTTTTTCAATGTCTTAATAAGCATGCTTATTCTGGATAGATTGTACAAACACTGCAAATGTTAGGAGAAATCTCATATCTCAGCTACGAAAGATGTAAACAGAAGTTCGTGCTTCATCATTGAGATGTGCGTGCTCATGAGCATATTTGGGGACAGCAGAACAAAGCCTGGAATCACTGCTGCAGAGCAATGCAAGAAGGGTCTCATTTCCCCCAATCAAACCTGGTAACAAGAAATATTCCTGAATAAATTCTTTGACAGTAAGGCAGAGACATGTTAAGAAAGGAAAATCTCCTGCAGAACAATTGTGATTACATAGACAGCAGGCTCTTATTAGAATATTAATCTTCATAAGGGCTAAACCTTCCCCATAGATTTATAGTTCCTCAGAGACAAGAGAAAGGTTTTCACAGGGCACCTTTCAATAGCTCAGCAATTTCTTAATTCATGTATTAATCTTTCCATAAATCGAGTAAGCATATAATGGTTTAAAGGGAAGACTTTGTGTGGGCAGAGTATTGCCTGAAAGCTGATACTGTGATGGGTTTATTAATGAAGTGACAAGCATCCATGTAGTGAAAGACCTAATAACGAGCTTGTGGTCAATGATGTCTAACTTCAGCTGGGTGAAAACACAGTGAAGCATAGATATCTGAGTAAGAAAAGCAACCACAAATGTTACACTGAAGAATATCATTAGGCAAAGTCTACACATGTAAACAGAAAGAGAATATTTACTACATAGCATTACATACATTTCTTCATACAAGTTGGTCCTATAGAGAAATTAATTTGTGGGAACTTGCATACACACTCATGCTTGCTTGCTTTGCTTGTTGTGTGCTTGGCATAGAACCTGCTGCTTCAGAGAAGGAAATGCCTAATGGAGCTCCCACATTAGAAAAACATATGCTGCCCTATTATTTTGGGGTTTAACATGGTGCCCTGTTCCCCATGGTGGATTCCTTCTGTTAGACAAAAAACACCCACATATTGCCAGTCTGCATCATGCCCTCCATCTTTTCAGGTAGCTCCAGCAAGGCAATGGATAGCACCTTTTTCACTCCACATTATTATTTTCATAACATACTGTGTTTCAGTGAACAAAAACTGATACCTCGCTGAGAAAAAATAAAGAGAGAAAAAAAGAGAAAGAGAGAGTGAAAGAAAGAGGAAGGAAGGAAGGAAGGAAGGAAAGGAAGGAAGGCTAACTAAATTCACATAGATATAAGTAACCATATTCTGTTAGTCTACAAAAGGCTGTTATGAAGAACATCAACAAGGTTGGCCAAAGATAGAAGATCTGCAGGAAAAGAGAGAAAAAGCACAAGCATACAGGGCTATTCAGGTAGGAAAGGGAAGTTGACATTAAACTGACAATGAGTATTGTTATGTTTGAAGGCAGAGACACAAGCTAACGTTGAGGCAGCCTATAGAGACATTAGAAACTGTGAGCACAATGTGTAAATCTGTTCATCTATTCTGTATATAACTATGATCTTTATTCAGGAAGAATTTTCTTCTAGCAGCTAGTGCATGGCACCAGGAGCCACTTGATGTATTACAAATGACCAATATTGCACAACATGTTTTATCCTAAGAACCACTATAATATTGGATTTCAGTACTGAATTCTGTTTTTTTTTTTTTTCTAATACTTGTAAGATGTTTTGGAGTTTTTTTTTTCCAGCCTTAAGTTATGTTAAGTAGCTTTAATTTCAGATATTGCAGTAAGCATCAGAAGTCACTGTGTTAGCTTGTCTTTTATATAGGTCTTGTTGCTGGGCTTTGCATAGACACCACAGATGGTGAAGTAGTAGGCACAGTAACTCTGCAAGAGTTTTTCGTAGGAAACATAGATGAGAAGAAAATATTGAAATGCACATGGGAGGAGCTGCACGATGGGCTGCACTAGAGGAAATCAAACACTAATCCAGTATTTTGAAACCAAGTTAACTCCTCCCTAAGAGGCCAGGAAGCCTTTGAATCTGAGAACATAAACAGTAGCATATGGACTGTGGGTAGAAAATACTGGCATTTTCTATTAAACAGTATAAAGCAATATAAAATAGTATGAAATAATACACTGCTTATACTCTGCACTAGCAGCCTGACAAATGAGGTAAGAAGAGTGATCAATGTCTCAAAAACACCCTCCACAACACAGGCTAAAGACATTTCAATGGGGAAGCAGGGAAACTTATATTCTTTCCTATCCTACTCTTTTTGCATGTGCTGGGTTAAAAGTTCAGAATCTGTTTCAAAGTTTTTCCATGCCTAGAATAGCATATTTTATAGAATCAGAACCATGCAAGCCTCAGTCCTGCCAAAACACCCATACATGTGCTGTCATGGAGAAATATGCTGATGCTCACTGGCTTGTTATGAATAGAGCACTTGTCACTGCTGCAGGTTCAGAGTAGTTCTGATTAATGCTCCTTCGCTGGTTGAAAACAAACTGGGTGATCAAATTCCTTCATGTAACATAAATAAAAATATAATAAATTTATCAATTATCATAAAAAGGGAGGTGAAGAGTCCAAAAGATTACTTGCATATTTATTGTCCCAAATCCCTTGACATCTAGCAAATTGCAAAAGATTCCAAACTTTCACCAAAATGCAAGCCAGATTAAAATGTGAAACCTAATAATTTACTGGATATAAAAGTTCATAATAAAATTTTAATACTTTGAGATTAATTTCAGTTATATATTTCCTATTAATCTGGCAAAATATAGAGCTGTAATTCAGAGAGAAAATAATGATATTTTGAACTGATGTATTAAATTGTCCTGTCTGGACTTGCTGCACTTGTTTTCAGGTCTGAAACTCCAGGAATAACATGTCAAATGTCTAGTTCTAGATTAATTATTTTTAACACTCTTCCCCCCTGTAATTCTTTTAAAACCAGCCTGTTGAAGAAATAAATATAGTTTCCTTCCCTGTGATTTTCAAAATTCAACTGAGAAGAAAATCACAAACCAAACCACCAAAACTCTACTCCAACTTGTCTAACATCCTATTAACTGTTTTGTTAACATGTCCTGTATCTTGTATTAAGATGGCAACCTTTTTTTGATTAGAATTAATTTGTAACTTCTAAGGATAGAACTAAATTCTAAAAGCCATTAAGGAAACATAGAATTACTGTATCTGAGTGTGAAACACAGAAGTCCATCACAGAGTTGAGATGTCAAAGGAAGCATCTGTACAGTTGCAGAACGTTGAGACACAGTAGCTATTTCTAAACCAAAATCAACCAAATTGAGACACGTGGACCTCTATGCTACTAGGGTTGCCTGCTTCCAGAACCTCACCTACCTTACCGAAAGCTACTTGTAATATCACTGTATTAATGATGTGAACATAGGATATTATAATCTTCTCTTCCACTGGAAAATGAAAACTTGCCTTTGAGATTCTGTATTTCCATGCAAAATGGTTAAATAGATTGTAAAAAAAGTTACATTTGAACACTTTAAGCATGATGACATTCAAAAGCCAAAACAATCCATTTGGACATGACCTGCAATAATGCAACAGGGAAAAAATGAACCAGTCTGGCCTGTGAAATAAAGCAGGGTTGGAGGATTTAGGAGAACTTACTATGAATATTAAAAAAACCTAAACAAATAAAATATAACCTACTCATACCCACTCAGTGCTGCACACACAGAGGAAAAGAACTAACTACTACTAACTACTATTTCTTTACTTCTTGGTCAAATGGTCCTGCTTGAATACAGGTTTGATTCTTGGGAAGGACAAAAGCCCTCTTCAGCATATTCCTCAGAGCTTGTCAAGAGAACAGGAGAGAAATCATTAGAACTATGTGATGGTTTGGGTGTTACCCCCCCCCACTTTGGAAATCACCCAGACTAGACTCAGCTGGCTCTGCAAATTTCAATGAAGCTTATATTTACAGCTAGCACAATATACAAGCAGGTATTTACAGTACATACAGTTATAGACAAGGTAAAATATATATATATATATATATACAAGGTAAAAGGTAATACAGAAACACAACACCCCTTCCAGAAATCTGAGTCCCCAGGAGGGACTCCCAACCCCCCTTCCACCTTCTCCCACCCCTCTTAACCTGACCCCAGTCCTAAGGAAGAATGGAGGTTTGGCCAGAGAGTTAGGAAGCAAAGTGGATTAATCAGAGAGACAGCAGAGAGGCTAGAGAGAGAAATGCAGCCCAGAGCTCCCAAGCAGAAGTGCCTTATCTGTGTTTGGATTCTTGTTCTTATACATCTCAGCAAGCCTATGAGTGAAGTAGACATCACCCTTGTTTTCTCTTTCACATCCTGCGATCTAATCCTTCTCACCAAAACATTCTAGCTAGGCTCAAACTAGCACAAACTATGAGGAACTTCCCCTCTGTTGTACTGCCAAAGCATGAGCAGTGTGATATTCCTTTACAGATTTACCACCAGAAGTGGTGAACAGTGTACAGGTCCCATACTCCAACCAGTCCCTTAGTACCACTACTACAACAACATAATTTATACTGGTTTTATAGTGGCATATATACATAGCATAGCAAAGAATGTACCCAAAGCACTGAGCTTAGCTTCTCACCTTAAAAAATAGTATCTCAGAATGGTAGCGCTAGATCTTTATAACCCAAACCCTAGGATCCAGTTAATAACACTTAAACCTCTATGAAAGATTATTAGCTATAATTGCCCTTGCTCTAATGAAAACTCTGCCTTTGCTTCTAGCCTGCAATGCTCAAGTGCTCAGCTCAGTTAACTGTATCACAGTAATGTTGATGTCATCATGTTTCACTATTTGAATATATTGTCTGCCACTAAACATTCAGCCTGTCACGCATGAGCAGTCAATAGCTGATGGCCTGTGATTGTCAAATGGCAATAAATATGAAGGAAAGAATTGTTCTGCTAAATCTTAGCTGAGTCACTGATTATTACAACACAAGGCATAAACGTGGGCTACAGTATTTGAATAGTCCAACATAAACCTTGCTAGGTTCATTTTGCCTACAGTTCAATCTCTTTCGAAATCCGAATAAAGGAAACTAACAGGCACAAATATTTCTCATGGTCTTTGGAAGTGTTTTAAATATTACATAGTAAAACAATTTAAATCTAAACTGTCCAAAAATCTTAGAATAAGATTATATTCCCTCACTACATTTGAGACCATCTGATCTTTGGTTGCAGTGAGATTGAGCTTCTCTTAGCTGGAAATAAACATGACTCATATATCATCCTGCAGAGACTGCGTATTCTGGATTCAATTAATGTTCTTTCATAATGCCTTGAACTTCAAAAATACATCAAAACTCCAAATACAAAAATTACTCTTTTGAGAAATAGGACATTATAGTTCACTCAGAATATGTGCCAACCTACTGGGTCTTTTTCATCTTAGCTTCCTGATTGTACCTGAACCCTGGAGCCCTGCAGACCAGCACTTTTTATTCAGTGGCAATTGTGTGGGAAGGGTGGTGACTATTTTCTTGGAGCTAATCCTAAATTTATTTTCTTTCTTTCTTGTTTGCTTGAGGAAAGGTAATTTGCTTTGTCCCTATGCCAGGAGAAAGCTGTAACCATCTCCTGTTGATTCAGCCACACTAGCTTCTTTAGTGGAAGAGTGAAAAACAGGCCTCTACAACCTCTTCACACTCTCCTCTGCCAAACCACCAAGACTGATACAGATCTTGGCTTGGGTTTGTTGTCACACAAGATGATATCAGACTCCTTCTGGTAAAGAAAGGCTGCATCTTCCACTCTCCTCTTAAAATCTGACTTTGTTTTTACCGTGATTAGTTATCAGACTGATATTCAAAGTGTTATAAGCTTAGATGAAAAGCCAGAATGTATTATAGTGCCAGTTCCAGTTCTGATTTGGTAATAGAAAACTTCCTCTGACAGGATTTGTCTTACCTCTTTTCAGACACTTACACATTAGTTGTGTAACTATACTCACTGCCAAAATGCCTGTTGGGGTCATCTGATAGAGAAAGGCAGCACCTAGGGATGATTTACTCCATTGACTGAGATGCTGGCTGTGGAGATACAACATTCTGCTAGAGGATGCCTGTCCCTCTATTTTTCCCTTGACTAACTGAAATTCATTGCCTAAATCATAGAGGGTCAAACTGATGGATCCTACCCCAAGGAATGCCAAGTGAGGAAAGGGAAGGAAGGTTAAAAGGTGAAATTGTTTTGTGCCTCATCTTAGAAATTATCTAATCCTCCCATCCTCTCTTCATAACCCCAGCTGGCAGTCTGAGGTGGGTCTTCTTTTCAGACACCATTTCCAGTACAGGATTTTCTGAAGCAACATATTGCTCTGTGGTACATTCCAGATTCTTATTGTTAAAATTTACTATAAGGAAAGAAAAAAAAAACAAACAACCAACCCAAAACCCACCAGCTTTTTGATGTCCCCTTCTTGCCTTGAACCCTTCAGCAAAGAATGAAAATATATACAAAATGAAAGAAATCTAAGGCTTCCTGCCACCCTCACCTGCATTTTAATCTAAACTCATTGCCTACTATCATG
This sequence comes from Tricholaema leucomelas, assembly GCA_013400475.1. Classification (NCBI taxonomy): domain Eukaryota; kingdom Metazoa; phylum Chordata; class Aves; order Piciformes; family Lybiidae; genus Tricholaema lacrymosa; species Tricholaema leucomelas. Next base: position 243,077 of record WAAF01001950.1, on the reverse strand, counting down.
CCTGAGCCTTTTTAATCCCTTCTCTTTTGTTTGTGACTGCAAATCCAAATCTGCAGAGCTGAATAGTTTATATTTTATGGAGTGAGAGAAGGAAAGTGTTCAACAAAAATGCCAATCTCCTGCTGAAACTGTTGACGCATTGCTTGTTGTTCATGGTTGAGGACTTTGTACTTTACTTGTGCTTACAAGGGCAGTGAGTTACACAAAACCACAGGCAACAGTGAGTTAAAAATGTCAGGCCAGGTGTAAAAAGGCCTTGTCACCCTCCTACATATGAGGTGATAAAGTGCTTGTAAAATTCTACTAAATATTAATGGTGCAAGGCCATCAAAGTTAAAACTATACTTAACGTTACAAACCCATGCTAATAAGGTACACTTAAAGAGGCCTTGATGACATCATGCACCACTACCCTTAAGACTTGATGAGAAGGGCATACATTAATCATTTAATGTGTCTTTTAGGTACCCAATGAACCTTCAGTTGAAGCAAAATGTTTAAAGCCATGATCCATCACTGAGACTGCTAGGATAAGTAAAGAGTGTAGAACCCAGCCACTGAAGAAGAAGAATGTCAGAGTTCTGCCAGTTTATCCCTATGAAATGTGCCTCTGTCTGCATTCAAATGGAAGTGATCTGCAACTAGTGCCTTGGGAGAAGAATACATGGATCTGCCCACATTAGGATGAAACCTGGGCTTGTTTGTAACAAAACCATCTAGGAATGACTAGTTAAAAATAAAAGTACTAAGCTGTCTGCCTCATTCATTTTGCTTCTCTGTGTTCAGCCTATTTGCATTATATTTTTAACACTGCTGTCAGCAGAGCTTTTGAGAATGACTTTTTTTTTTCCAGTATGGTCATGCCCTATTAATTCTTAAGGAGTTGAAAGGAAGTAGGTGGCATTAAAAAGACAAGGAATTCCCACTTTGCTGTAATCAGAGAGAAGTGCTGCTTGCCCAAGAGGAGCAACTTGCAGCTTTTTACACCACCACCTTCTCCCTGTGCCTATAGGAAGACATTGGAGATCTCAGGCTGATGCAGAAGAGGACCTCTCACACTAAGGGTGCTTGAAGTTGGACAGTAGAGATCTTGGTCTAAACCCCATCTCTGCTGACACTTGCAGACACTCTGAGCAGGTATCACTTGCAGGCATCAGTTTCATTGAAATTATTGGGTTCTTTAGGTTATAATTTAAGACTCTGTGACTGAGACTGGGAAGGCTTTGTAAAAGCAAGGGCAGAAAGAGTGTCCTTCATGGTCTTTTCTATATTATGAGTGCAAAAACCTGTACCAGCTCTATGAGCTCTACCTAGAAATTATTAAAACAACTGGCTTTGCTGAATAATGACAGACAGGGATAAAGCATTCTGACATTTCTTTATTGCAATGCACCCTATGGGAATTGTTGTACTGCTTCATTGCAGACACTTCTTCAGTTTAACTTTTCCCTACACCTCAAAGCCATATGCCACCTAATGAACCTAAAAATCATCGTAATCTATCTTTTCTAAAAATTCATTTCACACCCCACACAGTCTCTGCAGGGTTGTCCAACATATTAATCAATGACCTAGATGAAGAGACAGAGTGTACCCTCAGCAAATTTGCTGATGGAAAACTGGGAGGAGTGGCTGACACACTGGAAGGCTGTGTGCCATTCAGTGAGACCTGGACAGTTGTGCAAAGACAAACTTAATGAAGTTCAATAAGGATAAGTGTAGAGTCCTGCACCTAGGGAGGTATAACACCATGTACCATTACAGATTAGGGGTTGACATGCTGGACAGTAGCTCCATAGAGAAGGAGCTTGGAGTCCTGGTTGATAAGTTATCCATGGGACAGAAATGTGCCCTGGTGGTCGAGAAGGCAAATAGTGTAGTTGGGTGCATTGAGAAGAGTGTGTCTATCAGGTCTAGGGAGGTTGTCCTCCCCCTCTACTCAGCTCTGCTTAGAATTGGGAATATTGTGTACAGTTCTTGGCTCCTAAGTTCAAGAGGGACAGGGAATTACTGGAGAGACCTCAACAGAGCGCTATAAGGATAATTAAGAAACTGGAGCATCTCTCTTATGAGGAAAGACTCAGAGACCTGGGGCTGTTTAATCTGGAGAAGGGAAGGCTAAGGGGCGACCCTATCAATGTCTACAAATATCTGAAGTCTCATTTTCAGGAGGATGAATCCAGTCTCTTTCCAGCAATACCCAGTGATAGGATGAAATGCAATGAATGTAAACTGAATCACAGGAAATTCCATTTCAACATGAGGAAAACCTTTTTTACTGTGAGGGTGACAGAACACTCGATCAGGTTGCCCAGAGAAGTTGTGGAGTCTCATTCTCAGAGATCTTCAAAACCCGTCTAGGCATATTCTTACGTGATCTGCTCTAAGTGGTTCTGCTTCATAGGTGGGTTGGGTTTGATGATCTCTGCAGACCCCTCTCAACCCCTAGCATTCTATGATTCTATGAAGTGTATTGAGAAATATGAAATATGGAAATACAAAATGTAGTGTCATAGTCAATATTCTGAATAGATATTAAATCAACCCTTTCCTTACTGTACATTGAACAAGGTGTTAGTATGCGTGCAGAGGATTTTTGGTATCTCAAAAGAAACAGGCCAGAGGCAGAGCATAGGCCAGAAATATTAGTGGCACTCTAGCCATTTTGTGTAGCCTGTTTCACTTTTTTCATCCTAGGATCAGAGAGATACTTACAAAGAAGTTCAGAATCATAATTTTGTTCAAGTCAAGTCTCTTCATAAAGTTTGCTTTCTTTGCTTATCTGCACCATTCCTGCAGAATAAGAATCAGAGCTGAGGACATTTATTCTGCTGTATCAGTCATCTCAGGTTAAGGGAGAGTCTGGGACTGAAGTGCAGCTGGCAGAGGAGAAAGGGCTATATTTAGCAGCTGGCCTTTTTTGTTTTCCTTCAGGCTAGGAAAGCATCCCTGGTGCATGGGACTCTCGAGTAGAACTGGAAAACACAGCTCAGGTATGATCACATCAGGATGCCAGAAACACCTCCAAATTGGTGTAGTTGCTACAGCTTTCCATCACATCCTGTTTTCTAAGTGTTTGCATGGATGCCTATGCCTAACAAAAATAAAACCCACCCCTGACATGTCTTCATTGGGGAAGCAGGCAGTGAAATGGCAAGTGATTGACTACAGCACTAATGTGTTGAATTTTTGCCAATGAACTGTCAGATAATACACTCTTCATAGAGCCTGGCCTCAGTGCCATGCAAGACAATGATGCAGATCATCCTGAGTGCATTCACAGGGCACCTACAAGATGGCCAGGGGATCAGACCCAGCCAGCATAGACTTAGGAGGGGCAGGTCCTGCTTGACCAACCTCATTTCTTTTTATGACCAGGTGACCTGCCTGGTGGATGTGGAGAAGACTGTGGATGTAGTCCAGCTGGACTTCGGCAAAGCCTTTGACACTGTCTGCCATAGCAAACTCCTGGCCAAGCTGGCAGCCCATGGCTTGGACAGGGGCAGTCTGTGATGGATTAGGAACCGGCTGGATGGCCAGGCCCAGAGTGTGGTGCTGAATGGTGCCACATCCAGTTGGTGGCCAGTCATGAGTGGTGTCCCCTACGGATCAGTGCTGAGCCCAATCCTGTTCAATATCTTCACTGATGGTCTGGATAAGGGAATTGAGTCCACCATTAGTAAGTTTACAGATGACACCAAGCTAGGAAAGCCCTGAGGAGAGACCTGGACAGGCTGGATGAGTGGGCAGAGGCCAATGGGATGAGGTTGAACAAGGCTAAGTGCAGAGTTCTACACTTTGACGACAACACTCCCATGCAGCACTACAGGCTGGGGACAGAGTGGCTGGAGAGCAGCCAGGAAGAAAGGGATCTGGGGGTACTGGTAGATAGTAGGCTGAAAATGAGCCAGCAGTGTGCCCAGGTAGCCAAGAGAGCCAATGGCATCCTGGCCGGTATCAGGAACAGTGTGGCCAGTAGGACAAGGGAAGTTCTTCTTCCCCTGTACACAGCACTGGCCAGGCCACACCTTGAGTACTGTGTCCAGTTCTGGGCCACTCAATTCAAGAGAGATGTTGAGGTGCTGGAATGTGTCCAGAGAAGGGCAACAAGGCTGGTGAGGGGCCTGGAACACAGATCTATGAGGAGAGGCTGAGGGAGCTGGGGTTACTTAGACTGGAGGAGGCTCAGAGGTGACCTCTTTGCTGTCTACAACTATCTGAAGGGAGGCTGTAGCCAGCGGGGGTTGGTCACTTCTCCAAGGCAACCAGCAACAGAATAAGGGGACACAGCCTCAAGTTGTGCTGGGAGAGGTCTAGGCTGGATGTTAGGAGGAAGTTTTTGACAGAGAGAGTGATTGGCATTGGAATGGGCTGCCCAGGGAGGTGGTGGAGTCACCGTCCCTGAAGGTGTTCAAGAAAAGACTGGATGAGGCACTTAGTGCCATGGTCTAGTTAATTGGCTAGGGCTGGGTGCTAGGTTGGACTGGATAATCTTGGAGGTCTCTTCCAACCTGGCTGATTCTATGATTCTATGATCAGTAAGTTTGCAGATGACACCAGGTTAGGAGCATGTGTTGATCTGTTAGAGGATAAGAGGACTCTGCAGAGGGACCTGGACAGGCTGGACAGATGGGTACAGTCCAGTGCCATGAGTTTTAACGAGTCCAGCTGGAGAGCAGCTAGGCAGAGAGGGGTGCTGGTCAACAGTCCAATGAACATGAGCCAGCAGTATGCCCAGGTGGTCAAGAAGGCAAATAACATCCTGGCCTGTATCAGAATAGTGTGGCCAGCAGGACCAGGGAAGTCCTTCTGCCTCTGTACTCAGCACTGGTCAGGCCACACCTTGAGTACTGTGTCCAGTTCTGGGCCCCTCAATTTAAGAAAGATGGTGAGGTGCTTGAACACATCCAGAGAAGGGCAACAAGGCTGGTGAGGGGGCTGGAGTACAGCCCTACAAGGAGTGCCTGAGGGAGCTGGGGTTGGTCAGCCTGGAGAAGAGAATGCTCGAGGGAGACGTTATTGTTCTCTACCTGAAAAGAGGTTGTAGCCAGGTGGGGGTTAGTCTCTTTGAGGCAATCAATGACAGAACAAGAGGACACAGTCTCAAACTGCACCAGGGCAGGTTTAGGCTGGATGTTAGGAAAAAATTCTGCACAGAAAGAGTGATAGGCATATTGGCATTGGAGAGGGCTGCCCAGGGGGGTGGTGGAGTCACCATCCCTGGGGGTGTTTAAAAGGTGGCTGGATGAGGCACTTAGTGCTATGGTTTAGTTAATTAGAATGTTTAGGTGATAGGTTGGAGTCAATGATCATAGAGGTCTCTTCCAACCCGGTTAATTCTGTGATTTTGTGATTCTGAGTTATGACACCAGAAGCCTGCAGCACGTCTGGGTGTCATATTGGTGTGAAATAACACTTACCTTTCTTCTAGTGTAGACAAGGGTATTAATCATGCATATGTTATAAAATTTCAGGTTCTAGTATTTCAGATTTAACAGCTTGGTAATCATACTGTTAAATGGAGCTACTTATAGTAAGTTCAAAATGACTTGCAATCTGTAAGGCTAATTACGTGAAGGGCAAATGAACGTATTTATTTCTAAGAGCACAGATTAAACCCTAAGTAATAAAAGCCACAGGTGAAGGATTGTACTGAGGCTCACATTACAATCAATGGCAATTTTGTTGTAGTTACAATTGGGGAGACAATAGGGAAGCCTACAAGAACACGAGAAAGGAAATATTGAAGGCCTTTATATTGTTTTAGAAATACTGGTGTCTGCGAAACAATAAAAGTTATTCATAATGTACTGTAAAAACAACATGGAGCAATTTAACTAAGTAACATCTGTGGCCAGCTCCAGCAGAGCCAATGGAAAGCAAGATACCCACAAGGGTACCTTAGCTTGGATGCATTTGTTCATTTCCTTAAAAGCAGCATGCTATTTGCTTGGATCTGCTCATTATTGAGCTTTCCCCCTGTCAGTTTATAAGCAGTCCCTTGTGACTCTTTTACAATCAAAATTCAATCAGTTGTGCTAGATCTTGTTATTGAAACCACTTGTGTGAACATTTGTGGCCACGGAGACTTGAATGTAGGAACAAGGTATGCACTGCTTGGTCCCGACTGGATGTGTGTGCTCACACACCCTTTGTTTTTTATGTGTTTGATTAGTGTAATCCTTCAACTGTTTAATTATATTAATTAATTCACACATGATTTTCATGGACGTCTTCTACAATTGCATGTAATTGTAATGCTGTAGTGGCTGTTCCCACTTATTGTGGTCGAATATTCATGGCTGTAAACATCTGAATGCAGGTAAAGCTATTTAATTTTCCCAGGTCTTATATTTGGTAATTTGTCAATGAGTAAGTGCTAAAATTCTTGGTATCCCAAAGATGGGAAAACTAAAGTTCTTAATCCCTCATTTAATTTTGAATTTCCCATCTCAGAGTGGTGAATAAATGCCTCTCGTCCCTTATTTTTGCCTTACATCCTTCTACTGGGCAAGGTTCCATGCCTGTACCACACTCAGATGGATGTGTGGCCATTATACAAGGAAAGTCTCAGACGTTAGGGAAAACCAACTCCTACAGATGTGAGGGATGTAAGGGAAGGAAGGAAAACAGGGCTCTTATCTCCAAGGGTACCACCTCACTGAAAACATCTAAAAGCTGTATTGACCAGTTCATGAGTTATGAACTGCATTTTTGCTTCCATTTTCAAAATCCTGTTTCCCTTCTCTCATTTAAAAAATAACCAAGTTAGAATGCCAAAATAGTACATCATCAGAATTATCTCTTTGTTTGATTAATGCAAGTTCTTTCCTCTTGCTAGGAATCCTCATTGTCAGAGACTAGAATACTTTCTAAAAAGATTTTTTGTTCTTCCATATAAATGATTATAGAAAGCATCATATCATTTTTTTATCACTGATACCTTTGCTTTGTGTTTCACGGTTGAATTTGAAAGAAGCAGCAACTTACAGGTTTAATAGTGTAAGGTGCCCTGTACATTTCCAACACATCAAAGTATAATAATAATAACAATTAATTGTAATGGATGTAGAGCTGTCACTTAGGCAGGACTGGGTAAAGCACACTCCTCTAATAAGGAAAAGGTTATTATCTCTAGACATTCAGATTAGTTATAGCTGTCTTAATCTCTTCTCCCACACATTCACTATGTTTAGTGAAATGAATGTGAATTAATCTGAAATGAATCAGTCGAGCAGACAGTACTAGGATGAATTTGCTTTCAAACATTCTCACACTCCTTGCCTCTAAAATAAAGAACTGAATTTATCCTAAGTTGTTTATGACTGTAAAGCTGACTAAATTCTTCTCCTTTTGACCACTTTTCTTTATGAGCTTTGTAGGTAAGTTCTAGTTTGTTATGGACTTTACTATACGCCTTGTAACAAAAGTGTTGAGCATTGATACCTCTTGTAAAACACAATGGCATTTACAAAGATATTTTTCTTTCTCTTACATCACTGGCCTCCATGACATTGTTGATGAATCTGATAAAGTAATTATGGGTCATATATACTTTTAAAGAATCCTATCATACATCTCCCACAATGTTTTATTTTAAAGCTACTGTTCATCTTGGAAGGTCTTTGGCCACTGTCATCTGCTTATCTCTCCGTAGTACTGGAAAGAAGTTTGCTGTACTAAGCAAACTGGGCCAGTCATTGCATTGTACAGCATTAGGAGGGGGAGGAAATCAGCATTTTGTACCCAAACATTAGCTCTATTACGAGAACTTTAGCAGCTATCAAGGAAACACAAGAGATAAAATATTAAAATTTCTTAAAAGATCCTACTTAATAGCTCAGAGTGAAATGTCTCTAACCTCAGAGTGAGACAAGCATGAGCTGATCATACAGCAGCATGAAGTTATGGCTTCAAGAAGACCTTCCCTTAGGCAAGATGGGAGGATTGTCAATTTCTGCCCATATCTGCTTTTGCTGATTAACACATCATTATTATTCCTGCATCATCTTCTCTGTCTCTACCCCTTCACTTTTTTCACTTGTGTCTCAGCTCTATGATGGTCACATTTCTTTGGTTCTGTGTGACATTTTGTACAAGTTACTTTAGATGTATTATTTGGAACAAAAGCAAATGTGAAGTGATCAACATCTCTATTTCACACACAGCTGAGGAGGGAGAGCAAGAAACTGCAGAAGCTGGCAGCCTTGCCCATGGGATGAATTTGTGTGGGTGAGCAGATGTCTTAGTGTAACAGTGTCTTGCGTGATGTCCTGTGGTAAGAAGTTCATTCAGGTAGAAGGGGCAAGAAAAGGGAACCAAAAGGTCACTTTAATTAAGCCCACTCTTGTCTGCTTCTGCTGTGACCCCTGCCTGAGAGGAATCCTGGCCATTCCTGGCCAAAGGTGCAGCTGCCTCATGTCACATTCAGTTGGGAGTTTTGGCACGTGTTCCAGATGTGCTGAGTTCAGTCAGCAGGAAATGGTCTCAAAATATGCCTGCTGTGTAAGAGACTTGACCAGAGCACCTTCATAAAATTTTCCTTGGCCACCAGGTCAATGGTACTACAAATGCCAGAAAGTGTCATTATGGGTATGTGTGTAGGTCCTGATTCTTTGCTGCATAGTGATCCAGAACCAGCCACAATGAGAATCTCTTTTCAAATGGGGCATCAGACACAAGCAGAAGTAACTTTAATAATTTTATTTTATTTGCTTTCTTGACTATTGGGTCAATGAGGCCCTTGTGATACTTTATGTCTGAGATAACTATAAACTGTGTGAGATTGAAGAAATTTAGCCACACCTTCTTCCACACAGATTTACTAATGCCTGAATATAAAGTTTTCAAACATGCTGTAGCAAAATCTATTTTAACTCTTCTATCCTTTGACTGCTGTGAAACTTCTCAAGCTAGCTCTTTTTGACTGTGGATGACCAACTTTATTACTAGCAAGTTTCTGATGATACTTAAACAAAGCACCTCACAGAGCACCCTACAAAGCCATGCAAACCATACCTTGAATGTTTACAGCCATATCAGACAGAAATAAAAATGAGGAAGACAATCTACAAAAGGGAAGTTCTATGAAAGATGATGCAGAAGGTGATTTATTATGATGATCATTTCCTGTAAAATGAAGGCTGCTTAAAAAGGCTACATCTGATCATGTTCATAGGAGAGTTCCAGCAGCATATTACAAATTTCCAAGATCTCTTGTAGATGATATGAAGCTGAGCTCATCCCACACACCCTTAATAGCCTATCACTTCTACTCTCAAAGAAATGAATGAAGCCATTGAAAGAAATAGAAAACAGGTAGCTCTACATACTGGAAGATTTTGAGTGCCAGAACTAATTTGTTACTGCTCTTCACCTGTATTTGTGTTGTGCCCAGCACAGTAGGTCCTGCTACCAATTAGAACTCATGGATGGCTGCTGCAAGAGAAAAACAGAACAACAGAAAATGATAATAGCACAAGGGTAAGGAAAGGCAGTAGGGGAAATAAACAAAAGTGAAAGAAATTGCTTCTGAGGAAGACATTAGAGGAAGCAGGAGGGTGCTTAGCACTCCTCTTCCCATGTGCTATTTTTGGTGCAGGGAGTAACATAATAATAATAATGTCTATTTACAAGTTTCTCTCTCTTGTTAAGCAGACTAAATCTCTAAACAGCAAAACTATTGATTTAGCAAAGAGTTAAAGATTTGCACAGACTTGACATTAAGCAACTAATCTTTTCTATGACCATAGGCAAAATTTTGTCCAGCCTACAGTTTGGTCCTGCATAGACTGGGTAGCTGTATGAGAATCTGCTTCTGCTACAGTGATTCAGAAAGAAAAAGGAAAAAAAAAATCCCCAAAACTCTGTAACGCTGCAGCCTTAGATCTGAGTAATTTTTTTTTTCCTGCTTATACTAATTACTCTTCTGTTGTACTCATGTCAGTTGAAAAAGAACACAGTGCCTGTTACTCACACAACACATTCATTTGTTACACAGGGCATGATACCACAAATAATAATGATGATACTAATTTCAGAAAAGATCACACAGCAAGCACTAGCCTACAGCCACAAAAAAATTGTGTTCCCTAGTATCCTTTTTTTGTTGTTTTTCTCTTTCTGCACAAGCTATACTAAATGACCTAAATTAACAGTTCTCAATAAAAGAAAAGGTAAGACAAGAACCCTAGATAACTCAAACAGAGTATGTGAGCTATTTAAAGGCTGGAAAAGCAAAATCCAAAGCAAATGGCACCATACTGAGCAATGCAACACCAGGCCATTTTATTTTAAATGGCACTCAGTTGATGCTTCTATTAGCTTGTTCTGGGTTTGCAAATTACCTTAGCTGCATGTGGTTGCACATTAGGGTCATCAATCCTCTTCATAAATTCTTCTTTTTTTGGTCATCTATGGCATTCGATATAAATATTTTATCTCATTTTTGCCTCTGCTTTTTGGACTGGGAGTGGGAGGAACAGAAGTGAAATTGGGCTCTATGACATCTCTTCATAATTTTTTAGATGAGACAGATATTTCATCTTGCTCAGGCAGACACAACTGAAAATTTCTGAGTATGGGGTGCAGATGTAAAGAATGAAAAATGTCAAGCTATATATCTTTCATCTTATCAATGATTTTTAGGTTTTTATCAGCAACTCCTGAAAGCCAATTGGCATTCACGTCAAGTTTGTCTTAGGAAAGTGAATCATAGAATGGCTTAGGCTGGAAGGAACAGTAGAGATCATCTACTCCAGCCTCCCCGGAATTGTCACTGAATTAAATCAAATAGGAAGCTTCAAATCAGCCTTCAGATTTGCTTTTAAGTACTTGTCACCAGGACATTTAAAACCAGTCCCTCTTTTCCTCAGCCTGCATAGTGAGGTAAAACATTATAGTTTTCCTTGGAATTCTGCCACTTGAGAAGAGCAACGCGGATGAAGAAAATTTACATTTTCAGCATGGCCTTGCTTTTAGGATGGAACAACACCTAGGGAATGGAAGAGCTGATTTTCACTGAAGGGTTGTTGGACCAGTATGAAATAGTCTATGTAAAAGGAAGAAGGGTTTTGTCTGGATTCAAGCCTCATCTAAAAGCTAACAATGATTTGTTAAGCTCTTGTTAGAAACTGAAATTCAACAAGGCCAAGGCCAGGCCCAAGATCCTACAACAGCGTCGGGGCAATCCCAAGCACAAATAGAGGCTGGGCAAAGAGAGGCACAAGAGCAGTTTTGAGAAGATCTTGGGGCTGTCAGTTGACCAAAACCCCAATGTGAGCTGGAAATGTGTGCTTGCAGCCCTGAGGTGTGACCAGCAGGATGAGGGAGGTGATTCTACCCCTCCGCTCTGCTCTTGTGAGACCCCAGGTGAAGCACTGTGCCAAGTTCTGATGCCCCCAGCATAAGCAGGACATTTAACTGCTGGAGTGGGTCTAGAGGAGGGCCACAGAGATGATCAGAGGGCTGATGCACCTTCCATATGGGGATAGACTGTGAGAGTTGGGGCTGTTCAACCTGGAGAAGAGAAGGCTCCAGAGAGACCTTATAGCAGCTTTCCAGTTCCTGAAGAAGGCCTACAAGAAAGCTAAAAAGGGACTTTTTACCAGGGCTTGTAGTGATAGGACAAGGGGGAATGGCTTTAAGCTTGAGGGGGGTAGATTTAGAATGGCTATTAGGAGGAAGTTCTTTGTGGTGAGTCTGGTGAGACACTGGAACAGGTTGCTCAAGAAGGCTGTGAATGCCCCTTCCTGGAGGTGTTCAGGGCCAGGTGGGATGAGGCCTTGAGCACCTTGGTCTAGTGGAAGATGTCCCAGCCCATGGCAGCAGGGCTGGAACTAGATGATCTTTAAGGTCGCTTCCAACTTAAACCATTCTATGAGTTTGTGAATTTCTTGACCTACCTGTATCTAGTGCCTATTGACTTTCTGAAGTTTTTTAAGGAGCATTTTAGGTTCAAGTAAAATTTATCAGCAGGTATCCCAAGTTCACACAATTCTGTTTGACAAGTTAGATGATTATTTTTAGGGCAGAGAAAGGGAGAAACACAATTACAATGAAAACCTGAACCATCTGAGAAAAAAAATGGAATAATCACATAAGAAAGTAATTTTCTCTGCCTGCCTTACTATTTCTATCTGTATTGTGGTGGCCTTAGATAGTTTTGCTTTGTGCAACTGCCTCAGTTTTGTGGCTATCTTTGGAATAGTGTGGGCAAAAATTGGAAATAAGATAAGTCCTTGTTGTATAAGCAAACTTCCTTTCCCTTCCTGCCATCTATTAAATAAGTGTCTCTCCTCATAGCTTTTTAAAAGCTTTGGGAAGTTTACATTTTCAGTCATGTAAATTAGTAATAATTAGGCAGTCACAGGGACTCATTTACTGACTGGCTTGCTGTCTTGGCAGGTTTGCTGCTGCTGAGGGTCCTGTTCTGGGATCTTGCTGAGAGCTGCTCATTGCTGTTACATGGTGCTTATCTATGTGGGTACCAGAGATACTGCTGATGGAGGTCTGGAGCATATCCAGACTTGCTCCACTGTTCTGGGAATTGATAAAAGGGACCTTAGATCCATTTGAGTCTTTTTATAACTTAGTGTGCCTCCACGCTAAACTTTGGAATACAATGGGTATAAAGAAGTAAACAACAGTGGTTTAAAACTCTGCATCACTTCACCCGTTTGAATGTTACTTTGTTTAATGAAAGCAGGTAACTCAGAAGGGAGGGCACTGAGACTGTAATAACAATGTCACACAAGGTGTAACTTTCCTTCTCTTCTGAACAGATCTGTGTATTTGATCACAGTGGATTGTTAATGAATGTTTGTCAAAACACTCCAAGAGAGGTCAAGAAAAACATAGGAGTAAAAAGTCAGCATCTGGAGCAATACTCCACATCACAATAGACAGAATTAAGAGTGCTAACTTTTCATGGTTTTGTAAAGAAATCTTTTAAAATCTAATCTTTGTAAATATTTTAGGGAGGTAAGTACTCTGGAAGAATGAATTACCAGTTTTTTTGTGGTGGCCATGTGCAGGCCCATGTTCATTCTTTCACTTTCTCTTTACTTTCATAGAAAACCAAGACAAATAAGAAGCATGGCATAAAATGCAGGAAGAAATGGCAGAGAAACAGCTTCCTTCATCCCAAATTAAAAAAAGTAGCTAGTTGCTATGTGAAGTGCAGGACAGATGCACAGCTCCATTTAGAGAAATTATCACAGATATGGCACAGATGCACAGCTCCATTTAGAGAAATTATCGCAGATATGGCACATAAGAACTTGAATCACAAACTAAAACATGAGTATTCCTGTTTCGTACATCATTTCACAGGTGGAGTTCAGTGAAAATCTAATACTTCATGTTCCTGTTCTGCATTCACATGCATATTCTATTCCTTTCCTTTTCAACCTGTTCATGTGAGTCTTCATAAGAAAGCAACAATAAAATCTTCCCAAACTGAAAAGAAGTTGAAGACTGGATAATATCAGTTCTCTGTATTTGAAACCACATTGACTGCTACTTGCAGAAACACTATGGAAGATTGTTAATCCATCATTGCTCTATAACACTGGAGAGAATGTCCTGCAGGAAAAGCATCTCCTGAAAGAAGTGTGCAATGCCATAAATGGCTATTTTAGATTTAAACATCAAGGGAAAATATATAAACACTTCTGCAAAACCAAACAATAGTTCTGATACTGTTCTGCTGCAAGACTAGAGGCTGGCTTTTGCCACTAGCACAGTGCATGTACTACTAGAAATGGATGCTGCAAGGATGTTCTTCTTGTCTATAAAATTGATTTTTTGGATAAAAATTAAGAGATGGACTGGTGAATTCTGACATGGCTGTGAAAACATTAACTTTCTCCAAAATTTCTATTTATGCCATGTTATGGAAAGTCTTTCATAATGTGCACATATTTATGCATGTTATTACATTGCAATGCTAGAACTTTTTTTTTTTTTTTTGCTAAATCCATATTTACTATGCTTGCAAAAAAAATTGGGTTTGAATATAGTTTGATGGACAATTTATCATACAGAAATCCACATATGGATAAAAAAATGAGATCATAACACCTAATTCTGCTTATTCAAGCACTTAGATTCAGTTTCGTATTCTGGAGCTGTATTATTAAGTTATTTTTCTCTATGTTCTTCTGTCTGTATTTTTCTTTAGTGACTGGTAAAAAAGTCATAGGAAGGAGCCTTCAAATAATAGACTCAGCAGAAGTAATAACTTGCACATCAGAAACATTTTTAATGCCTTAAACTAAGCCAATAGAGGCAAGATGTCTCAAGAAAATATGGAAGAAGCCACAGCAAAATAGTAGTCTGGACAACCAGATATTAATCATCATTGTCTTGTTCCTCTGTTTGAGTGATATTTTGAGGTGCTTTATAAGCATTCAATGCAATTACTTTCTGGACTGGTTATCAATCAACAGACATTTCAATGACCTCTTTCTATAGCCTCTTGAGGTTCTTCTCTTTCCAGTCACTTCAGATACATCTCTCACTAAGCAAATGAACAAAAGTAATCCTATGTTTAATTCATCTTGGGCTGCCTGAATAAGATGGAAGTGCACTGTAAAAATAACCCCAAAATTCACTTCCATACCAGAGCTTTGCATTGACAAATACTCACTTTCTTCTTGTCTTCTGAAGAGGCAAATGAAGCTGAACACCCAGCTAAGAAACAAATTATTTCAGTCTTTCTGATTCTAAGTTATGAATTTGTACTTGTAACTTTCTGATCTTTGTTTCTCTTCACAGATTGAAATGTGCTCTTACTTTCCAGACCTGTAAGGTTTGGAAATTTTAATTTTTATAAATGAGGTCATATCCACATGATCCAGGAGTTATGACAACAAAGCAAAAAGTGAAGCCATAAAACTCAGTAAAAATGGTGGAGTCAGTGATGGTAACATCAATGAAACAGCAGATATGCTTACAAAACCGACTAGTGTGATTTCCCAAATGCAGTGAGGTGAACCAGAGAAGTGTACTTTAAATCTCTGGTGCTTTTAGGAGTAATGTGCCTGGTCTGATTGCACTGTTAAGTGTCACAGAACCCTTTGCCAAAATGAACAGAGTTAAATGAAAGGCAGCTGTACAGGATTACCTAAGTGTACCCCCAGAGAAGACAAAACAATGGTCTTCAGAAAGAGAGTTCCCTTACATCTGATGCACTGTGTTTATAACCACAGAGAAGGCCTCAGTCTTGCTCTGTAAGAGTCCTGATTTACCTGAGAGAAGCCTAAGTGATCTGTTAAAAACTGGCTCTGAAGAGGAGACTGCAGATATAATCCAGAGGGCTTGTAGAAGGAAAACATGTGGCAAATTTGGAGGCTCTGGTGGAACAAGGCAGAACTGCCTCAGCAGTTGCTATGGAGTTTGAGTTAGAAAAAATAAATTATTAACCCTGAACTTTCACTTCATGCTGATTGTATTGTGCTTTGCTTTGAAGAAGGTGTCTGTGCCACCTGGCCAGTTGTCAGAGCTCCAAAGTGAGGATGTGCAGCTGAGGCTGGACCACCTGAACTCAGTGACTAGAAGCTGCATGTGGGGAAGAAGGACAAAGGAAGAAAGACGGTAATGGGAGAGATGGTTTAAGGTCCATAGCCAGCAAAGCTAAAAGTCTGCAGTCCTGTGACTGGAGAGTTATGTTTCAGGACAGTCAAGGAGCAACACGCAACAATCACTGCACTTCTTCTGTTACCAAATATTCAGAACTTTTGCACACTACAATCTTTAAATTCACTTCAAATATGAACCTACAGAATTTAGTTTGTTGATGTTCAGGCAAAACAGAGAAAACGATTAGAAAAGTTGTTCTTCAATGTGGATTTAATAATACATTTCTTTACACATTAGGTAGCCTATATTGAGTCCTCCTCCACAAGGCACCCTGTACCCAGCAGAGCCCAGCAAGCACAGATGCGCAGACTCCGTGAAGTTCAACACAGACATAAGTGACCTCAAAAGAAGTTGAGAAGCAAAGTGACAATATTCACTAAGGATATGAAAATAAATCTTAAGGTAGTTAAAGAGCAGCAGAGGAATCTCACAGCATAGTGATTTTAAAAAAATTGCAGATGACATTCAATACAAATGGAGTACCTGTAAAATGAAATAACTCTAACACCATGTGTACAATGACAAGTCCTCAAGACTTAAGAAAGTAATTTCAGAATAGACCTTCTAGATGGTGCAGATGGTTCTCTAAATATATCTCACTGCTGCACATTGACTAAAACATGACCACAAGGTCAGGAGATGTTAGGAAAGAACAGAAAACAACCAGAGGACACTTGTTATGCTACCCCTGAGATTGCTGGAGAGAGGGAGTGCAGCTGAGAGGTGAGATGGCTGGAGGGTGATAAAAAAAAAAGTCTGCTAGCTCATGGATGATACAGGCAAAGTGAATATGAAATTAAAAAACGTCACAAGAAGAAGGAGGGAGCAATCATTCTCTATATACTGGAAAACATTTTATTTTACAGCATACAACAGAACATGAAGAACACTCTGACTTAAGATCCAAATTAGAAACTTTGCAGATGTAGTTATGATACAGTTAAGGTACTTAAAGAATCATATTAAGCTTCTTATTAATAATATCTACATTTAAGATGTTCATTTTACCTGTATATAGAAGTCATTTATCTTCTACTTAAGCTGTAGAAAATCAGCAATATTGAGCAAGAAAAAAAAGTGCCTAATGATTACAGTGCCTAAACACAAAGAAAAATCCTCAATCAGAGGTCACAATAAAACTTGTCTGAGGGGCAAATAAATGTATTTGAGGGGCAAAACCATAGATTAATTTGGGTTGGAAGCAATTTCTGGCAAGTATGTCAGGCAACACACTGCTCAGGGCTACCTTCTAGGATGGGTTGCCAAGGCTATGCTCTAATACCCTGATCATCTAGTTTACTACCACCAATCACTCAGGAGAACTGTAATGGGTCTGGGTTTTTTTTGTTTGTTGGGTTTTTTTTTTTGGTGTGTGTTTGTTTTTTTTCCCCTCCTTCTTTTTTTTCCCCCATGCTTTTCAAAAGCACTAAGCCTGGAGAAATTTCAGTCTCTCTGAAATGTCCAGTAGCTTCACACTGGAGTATGATGCTGAGCATTCAGCAGTATTTCAGAAGGTGTTAAGAATGTCCTCACATTTTATAAAGGAGCCATTTTGTAAATGTAAGAAGATTTTTGAATGGATCATGTAATAAGAGCCTTTGCTCTATACCAATAATTACTGCATAAAGTGCCACATGTGTTTACTATTAGGGTATCATTTACTTTTTAAATGTGTATGAGATGACTACAAAGACACACTTTTAAAGAAAGAGCTGTAATAAATAGCTGTATCTTCAGAAACAGTCAATGGAATGATAAATGCACTCAATATTAAAATCCAAATATATGTTAGCACTTATTAATAATACAATCTAATGATTTCCAAATGACAATAATTTTGGAAAGGACCCTTTTAAAAGAGACTAACTATAGCAGCAGAAACACTGAAAGCAGAGCCTGAATGCAAATCTCTCTTATCTCACAAGGCAGGAGGGAGATAGGATAAAGCTGTGTCATGCAGGCTGCTGCACAGAAATGCTAACATGGCTGAGGCAGGCAGGAACACTTCGCCACTGCTCACTTAAGGCTACTAAATAGACTGTAGTCTCTGGAGTTAGCCCACCATAGAAGGAAAGGTTAACATTTGCAAACATCAGAGGCTTCGAGTTACTTCCTACTTAGCTTGACAAACTACAATGTAGGGCAGCCCCTGCCTCCCACCACATAACCTCTGTTTAGGCAAATGTGAAATCTATCCACAACATCCCTGCCTCTGTCCTGAGCCATGCTCATGCCAGTCACACAGCCCAGGCACATGCTGCACCCACACTCACTGCCATACCCATGCTCAGAACTCACCAAATATCTCTATTCTGCTCATCTCTGATTTATCCATCATTCTGTTTCCCTGGACCACTGACAGAGATCTCATAATTAAAACAGCCTCTCAGGCCTGTCATTTCATCTGAAGGCATTCAGTGGCCAATATTTATCATCTGAGGTTATGCTGGACTCATGGTATTTATTAGGCATTCACTGTAATAAGATGTTCTACTGATCACTGCAGCAACAGATCTTGTTCTGGGGAGAGGGGTGGTAGCCTGTTTCACTGCATTCAGCCAGGTTTGGACACTGTGGCCTTAATACTCAAATATGTGAATTCACTGGTGTGTGTAATACACTGAATACAGCAGATCAGCCTTGCTGCAGTGAAGCTGGAGAATGGATATTCCTCAGAAAAGGAAGATGATGAAATTAAAAAGACTTGATTTTGTTTATCTCCACTGATATGGCATGAAATTTACCATATCTGCCTACTAATGTGGATTCATTTTCAATACACTGAACTAATTTAAGGCCTCATCCTTAGTCCAGATATCAGCAGGAGGGTTTTCATTAGTCTCAGTGAGTACTAAATCCACACTTCCCACTGTGCTTTTCTGTCAGAAAAAAAAAAAAAAAAGTCAGTTGCAGATACTAGACATTTTGCAAGGGAGGCTGTGGAGCTCAGCACAGCGTCTCTTGTGATCAGCCAAATATAAGAGAGCAGTTCAGCTTATAAAAATAACCTTCCTGCAGCACAAGGATCATTTTGTGTGTGTGTGTAAGCTTCAGGACAGCAAAGCTGACCTTCACCTGAAACCATGAGAAAGGAAGAATTTCTGAAGTTAACAAAGGTGTTTTTCAGAATTTTCCCAGTGAAATAGCTGTCTTTGAAAATGGACCCCCAGAAACATATGATACATTTTCCATTTTATTTACCCTCCCTAAGCTTTCCCTTTGTTGATTATTCTACCATTTTACTAACAGCTGTGGAAAATATCCTTATGTTCATTCTAATTATTAATTGAATCAAATTAATTAGTTGAAACCTTCTCTCCTCCACAATCCCAGCAAATTATCTTTCAAACATATTTTTATCTTTAGCATCTGTCTCATTTTGTTTAAAATGATCTGTTCTCATTCATCATAATATTATACTGGAACTCTTACATATCCACTTGTTTAGAAGTCAGTTGTATAACCAACCCCCTGAATTATTAAATTGGACTAGAAGTGACCTGAGAGTTTCAAACTGCCAATCTCTTCCTTGAGCAAAGAGATTTTGGTTAAGCAATGCATATATTTCTCCTCACAATTTGGAACAAAGCCGCTTCTTTGCACTTGCCAAGTCCAGAAGGACTTCTTTTAGCTCTGCTGATATAAACAACTGGAGTGCCAATAAGTGGAAAGCAACTATCGTAAGAAAACTTAAAACATTTTAGAGAACTGTAGAGCCATTTCCCAAAAAGCAGAGGCAGATGCATTACCATAGCCATCTCAGCACAGGCTGGACCATACATCTGAGACTACACAGTGAGCACTAAATTTTCTTGATCGGATGGCAAGTAAGGAAATAGCTTCATACTCCCAAGTATTCACTATGTGTGCCCGTCAGTATAGTCCCATTAAACTATGAGGCTGTTTATTTCCACAAGGCACATATTCCATGGAATACTCTTGGAGATGGATGCTACAATTATCAAATATTTAGAAAATTATGAATGTGCTTACATTCGTTACACTATTTTCTTGTAACTGACAACCAATACTAGTGTTGCACTTGTCAGTGAAGAGGGCAAGGGAAGCATGCTGCCCAGTAGACCACTAACACTGTTGGGTGTTTCATTATCATTCTCCCTATTGCTAACTTTTTTCTGATGACTTCAGTAGCACTGCAGAAAGTCCTCTGAATATTACCACTTCTGGGCACATACTACGCACATCCAGCTCCATTGACAAAACTTGTATTTCAGAAAGGACTTCTCCATTTCCCTTGTGTCAACACTGATAGCACCTTCATAGTGAAGACACTGACAACCCTCATGTAGACTGATGAACAGAACTTTGATGGATTAGTTGTTTAGTCTAATATTGAATTATGTGTGAATGCCTTTGTATGGAAGAAGCCACCATTCCAAGCAAGAGAGTATATCATCTATCACTCAGTCACTTTTCCTAAAACTTTGAAGATCATCTGCCAACAGTCACAGATGCTGGGGACTCACTCGTGGGAAGACCTACTAACCAGTTAGTGAGAGTGGGAAGAGGTTGTTTAACTAAGTAACTTGTATTGGTTTAAGTTGACTGTCTGCACTAGAAGGGATGAGGGACGGGGGACAGCAGTAGCCACCCCAGCCCCCAAAAAGTGGTACTGTGGTAGCTGGAGTGTTATTCTACACCATGCTCACTGTGTGACATGAAGGGGGTCAACCAAGGCTTACTAGATTTGGGGTATGTTCTACAGGTTGCAAAGTTTCCTGTTTCTGATTTTGTGTGTTGTGGTTCCCCCCGGCCCAGCTTCTGGGCAGGGGTGTGTCCCATTTTCTGATCCTTCAGTTTCACAGGTGTGGGCAGTTTTGGTTTTGTCTGTTCCCCTGCTGCTGCATATGCCACTATTCCTGTTTTCTTTTGCATAATCTGATATCCCTGCAACAGAGGATTGTCCATAGCTCAACTAACATCTCTATTTCCTCTATTTTCTTCTTGCTCACCCATAGGAGAAGGGGTTGGAGGAGGGTAAGGAGAAACTCCTCTGTCAGCTACTAGCTGAGTTAAAAGCAGGACAAAACTGAAAAGACAAAATATTTCCTTTTTAATTTGTCATAGAATCATAGAATCAACCAGGCTGCAAGAGCCCTTCAAGGTCATCCAGTCCAACCTAGCACCTGGCCCTATCCAGTCAGATAGGCCATGGCACTAAGTGCCTCATCCAGTCTTTTCTTGAACACCTCCAGGGACGGCAACTCCACCACCTCCCTGGGCAGCCCATTCCAATGCCAATCACTCTCTCTGTGAGGAACTTCCTCCTAACATCCAGCCTAGACCTCCCCCAGCACAACTTGAGACTGTGTCCCCTTGTTCTGTTGCTGGTTGCCTTGGAGAAGAGACCAACCCTTGTCAAAGCATATTACAAGTGCGTCCCTTCCACTTTTGGATTCAGAAATATTTGAAGTCTCCATGAAATACTTTCTGGGATATGGGGAAAGAAGAGAAATTTGTGACACAATGAGAATTTTATTTTTTTTTTTACTCATTTGTTTTTACTTGTGACAGCAATAGATAGTTCAAAAACTGGCCCATAATTAGCTAGGGACAGACAGAGAATGGGATCACCCAAGAACAAAAAACAATTCTGGTGTTCTGCAAGATTTTAGCATAAGAGAATGGTCTCAATAAACACAATTGCTTGTTTACTTCAGTTTAAAAAAAAAACATTGGCACCTAAGATGTCCATGACCTATGTCTGGAAGCTAACTATCATGTCACAGGATGTCTATCACCTGTGGGAATGAATTGGGGAGGTAATATTGAACTGCTATCATGTGCAGATAATGGCTATCAAACATCTGGCTACTTCTTTAGCTTATATGCAATCAATGAAGCATGTTCTCACCAGATAACAACTTTGCAAAAATGGTAACTGACTCTAAAAGAGCAGGAAAAATATATTTCCCAAAATTGTTGTTATGTGAAAAAAAAAAAAAAAGAGAAAGAAAAAAAAAAAGGAAAAAGTAGATCATAGACTCACAGATTGCTTTGGGTTGCTAGAGGACCTTTGAAGATCACCTAGTTCAAAGCTCCTGCCATGGGCAGGTATGTCTTTCACTAGATCAGGAAATACAGGTAAAATATTGGAATTGGGACAGAATACAAAAGTTTAGAATTTAATTTTCCAATGATAAAATCTCCAAGGAACTGTCTGTTTCAGTACAGTATTCCTAAAATGCAAGCTTGGGGGAGTGCATATAAGCTGACAGAAAGGCATAAACTTTCATATAACCATAAACACTGTAGAACATGCTCCCCTGCATTATTTTGCAGTACAGAAGCACTGAAAAAAAACCAATTAAAAAAATCCACAGACTACTCCAAAACTGAAAGGAGAAAAGTCATCTCTTCCCTCTGTAGGGCTTTTACTCTCTAGGATACCATTTCCCAAGTCACCACACTACAGAGAGCAGTCACAGAACTTAAGATAGGAGCCCCTTAAAAATTCACATACACCTTCTGAATCTTCCAGAACGCTGCTGCTAAATGTTTTACTCTGATATGCTTTGAAAAATCTCCTTTCCCCAGCAGTAGTACTTCCATTCTTTCAGAAAGAAAAATACTGAAAAATATCTAGAATAGCTGTGCACGATCCTACAAAATAAGTAAACTAGACCCCCAAAAGTCCTTATCTGCTGATCAGCTATAATATTTAATTAGTCAACTCACTCAGCTGGGCTAAGAAGGCTGATACGACCAGATTCTCTAAGATGAAATGGGCCTTCTAATTATGCACTTTTATAGCTCATTATACCTCATTTTGCACTTGAAGCACAAATTAATTCAGGGGAACTCAGTGGCTATGTTAATCATGGAAGTCCTCATTGATAATGCCTATTTCTAAACCAACATATCTCAATATTTAGGGTTACTATTCTGTTTTTAACATTTTCCTTGAACCAGTTCTTTGAACCTGCATCCCAGTGGGTTCCTATTGATGTGAGTGCAGTGTGAAAGTGCCTGGCTGCTGCAGAGACAGGCAGTCTCTGTCCCACAGCACAGTTCTTTGTCACTGTGAGGCAACGGAGAATGAATGCCAAAGGGAAGGAAGGTGTGGGGAGTGAATTCCTGACTTATGACACTTCTAGACAACTCCATGTTACCTTAGGGCCTGACTGATAGGCGGAGCAGGTGTCCCTCAGAAGCCATCAGGGTGGTCAGCTGCAGCCAGGCCATGGCACATGCCACATGCCACATGCCACATGCCACATGCCACATGCCACATGACTGAGCCCCTTGGACCACATTCTGAATGAGGGAAGAAGTGATCTTTCTGCCCCTTTGACACTTACCTCCTGCTCAGGTGCACTGCTGAAGGAAGGAGTCAGCTGTCTGAGAAGGAAGTCCAGAGCAGCAACCATCAACTCCGGGGCCAAGAGTTATCAGAGGACTTGAAGAGTCCAGTGAACATGCAGGATGACTGCCAAGGCAGGAGGCTGCCTTTCACCACTGCAAACTGAAATCGGGTCTCTGCAGAGATCCTACCCCAGAGGTAGCCTTGGCTTCATCTTCTTCCCACGCAGTAGAGCTCTCCCATGCAGTGGAGCAGGGCCCAGGCTGCACCAGCGCAGCAGCTTGGGATTCACTTCTCTACCTGCAGAAGGCCCACATATCCTGCAGGAAATACAGAACCCAGCCTGGATATCCAGCCCAGGCCATACATTTGCTTCAGCAAAGCCAGGTAATGCATTCACATCTATTTAGGTACAAGTAATACAAAACTAGATTTTGTTACTAAGCTCAAAGAAGTAGTGATACGAAAATCATAGCTTTTTAGTAACATGAGAAAGGATTTACTGAAAAATATATGAATTGATCGCCTTTGTCATCAAGTATATTAAATGTTTCAATGCATCTGAAACCCCCAGATTGATTTTTTTGACTATTTGCAAATGTGCACTTAAAAATTTACTCAATGCATGTAATGGTTAGGGCAGTTTTTTTCTACACCAGCTGGACTAAAATTCACTTCCGGCCTTTACTCCGGGGGGGTTTGAAATGCAGACTGCGTTTGTCACGTGAAAGGCGGTTTACACTTCGCAGGCGACTTTTTATGTGGCATTAAGATTGAAATAAATAAATAACTAAATGGGGTCCCTGCGGCGGCGGCGGCAGCAGCGGATGCCGGGACGTGGAGCCGGTAGGGAGCGGCGCCGGCTGAACGCGCGCTCTGCCTGCCCTCCAGCGGCCGCCGGCCGCAGCGCTCCCGCCGCGGCAGCTCTCCCTCCGCCCAGGACTGGGCCCCGTAGCCCCCGTGCGCCTGTTGACAGAATAGGCCGCTGCCTGGTCAGGAGTTACAGGTCCCCTCTTCCTGTCAGTGACCTGAGTCCACGCCAGTCAGAGTTTCTGAAATAATTGTTAATTTACCTAACGGTTCTACAGAGATTTTAACGAATCATAGATTAATAGAATGTTTTGGATTGGAAGGGACCTTTAAAGGTACTCTAGTCCCACCCCACTGTGCTGAGATCAGGCTGCTTAAAGCCCCATCCAACCTGACCTGCAAGGTTTCAAGGATGGGGCATCTACCACCTCTCTGAGCAACCGTGCCAGTATTTCATCACCCTCAGTGCACAAAATGTCTTTCTTATAGCTAGACTAAATCTCCCTTCCATTCGTTTAAAACCATTGCCCCTTGTCCTGATGCAACAGGCCCTGCTAAAAGGACCGCCCTTATCTTTCTTATACTGCTTGTGGAGTCAGGGAGGTCAGTGCTGTAACGCTGAGCTGTCAGTCTGCTCTTACAGACATCTGGTTTGGACCATAAAAATGCTATAGAGTCACTCTTTTGTCACTGGTAAAAAAAAAACCAGCCAGTCACATTCTTAAGCTGAAACTGTTACTTAAGTGTCTTCTGTGCATGTGAATGTTGTGCTTATTTCTTGTGATTAATTAAATTTGTACTGAATATAATTGGATAAACGAGTGGATTCAGTTTGCTGTAATAGCTAGCTGATTCTACAGATTAAGGAGGGCTAAAATGGCAAATGCATCACCACTGGAGCTCTCTATGTGTGTGTGTGTGTCTTCCTATGACTTTTTTTCTCCCTATATCTAAATGGATTGCAGCCGTTTGCGACCTCCCCTGACTAGACACCAGCTGGGCCCATTTCAGCAAGCTCTGTGCATTGCATGCAGATGCCTTAGGCTAGAATTTATTACCTGTGTGCTGCCTCTCTGTCCTAAGTACTCCCCTGGACCTCACTTTTCTACTCTTTTCCATGCAGAGATTGCACTAGTGTATTTTATTGGCTGCACTTCAGCATATCAGAATGTGATGAATACAGTTCATGGATGAACATGAGCCAGCATGATAGAAGCCAGCCAAAGGCATCCTGGCTTGTATCAGAAATAATGCAGTCAGTGAGACTAGGAAAGTGATTGTAGCCCTGTACTCAGCTTTGATGAGGTCATGCCTTGAATAATGGGTTCAGTTTTGGGCCCTTTGCTGCAAGAAGTACATTTGAGGTGCTGGAGTGTGTCCGGGGAAGTGCAGTGAAGCTGGTGAAGGGCCTAGAGAGCAAGTCTTACATGGAGTGGCTGAGGGAATGGAGATTGTTTAGCCTGGAGAAAAGAATACTGCTCTCTCTAGCTACCTGAAAGGAGATGTAGT
This sequence comes from Tricholaema leucomelas, assembly GCA_013400475.1. Lineage (NCBI taxonomy): Eukaryota > Metazoa > Chordata > Aves > Piciformes > Lybiidae > Tricholaema lacrymosa > Tricholaema leucomelas. Next base: position 217,792 of record WAAF01001950.1, on the reverse strand, counting down.
GAAGTGGGGGTTGATCTCTTTTCCCAAGTAACAAGCAATATGACAAGAGGAAACAGCCACAAGTTTCTCTGAGGGAGGTTTAGAATGGATGTTAGGAATAATTTCTTCACTGAAACAGTTGTCTAGTATTGGAGCAAGGGAAGTGGTTGAGTCATCATCCCTGGAGGTATTTAAAAGTGGTGTACATGTGGTGCTTAGAGACTCGGTTTCATGGTGGACTTGGCAGTGCTGGGTTAACAATTTGACACACAGTGATCTTAAAGGCATTTTCCAAACTGAACAACTCTATGATTCTAGTTGTGACTAAATAGTTCAAAACATACAGCAAGCCAGCAATTTGAGAGGCTTAGATAAAACTTAACCAGGAAAATCTAGAGATTCACCTTACAACTAAAGCATTTTTTCATATTTGATCTGAAAGCCAAGCTGCTGATGTTAACAACCTGTGCAACTACCTGAAATAGAGGCTGAAGATCAAGCATTTCAGCAATTAGATGCCAATGAGCAGAAGGGAATAGAACATCTGTATCTCACGCTTCATATTCATAGCCAGGTTTGAGCTGTTTGTGCAGTTGTTCAAGCAAATAATAAATCAAATTTAAATGCAGAGGAACCCTTTATTTACAGTTTTACAAATCATGTGGGAGCTTTTATTTTGATAAAATAAACATCAGATGTTGATGTTTACCAAATATCCTGTATTCAGATTATTCTGTTAAAAATAGCTACACAGAAAAAGCATCTGTCACTGGGAGTGATTAGTTTGACAAACCCCTTGCTTGGCTACAGCATATGACTCTGCCTCAGAAAGCCCAGATGATCCTTTCAGAGCCTGTAAACTTCTTCACAGCAGCAATGGCACTATAAACTGCACCCGAGACCAACGTGCTGTTGCATTAAGTATTATACATACAAACAGTTAACAAAGGCCATGCTGTGCTTTGATTGATTAGTTAAGGAGGGCTTTGCTGTCCTGGTGCTGCTGAGGGAAATTACAGAATCACAGAATGTCAGGGGCTGGAAGGGACCTCAAAAGATCATCTAGTCCAACCCCCCTCCCAGAGCAGGGTCACCTATACCAGCTCATAATGGAACACATCCAATCAGGTCTTGAATATCTCCAGAGAGGGAGACGACTCCACAACCCCTCTGGGCAGCCTGTTCCAGTGTTGCATCACTCTCACAGTGAAAATTTTTTTTTCCTCACGTTTCCATGGAACTTCCTATGCCTCAGCTTCCATCCATTGCCCCTTGCCCTGTCACTGGGCATCACCGAGAAGAGCCTCTCAGCCTTTACATATTTATAAATATTACTGAGGTCACCCCTCAGTCTCCTCTTCACCAAGATAGTGACCCAGCTCCCTCAGTCTCTCCTCATAAGGAAGATGTTCCACTCCTTTAACCATCTATGTGGCTTTGTGCTGGACTGTCTCAAGCAGCTCCCTGTCCTTCTTGAACTGGGATCCCGGAACTGGACACAATATTCCAGATGCAGCCTTACCAGGGCAGAGTAGAGGGGGAGGAGAATCTCTCTCAACCTACTAACAACAGACCTTCTAATACATCCCAGTATGGCGTTGGCCTTCTTGGCCACAAAAGCCCATTGCTGTCTCATGTTCAACCTTCCATCCACTAAGAGCCCTAGGTCATTTTCCCCCTCACTTCTCTCCATCAGGTCAATCCCCAGGGGAAACCAGCCAACATTTTCAAATTTATTCAGCCTGCCTTTTGAGCAATGAGCTCAAGCTGCTTAAGTTCCACTGAAGTTCACTGTAAGTATTAATATACACTTGGTCTGAAAATTAATTAAAACAAAAAAATCACCTGAATCCCTGTGCTTTAATCTGATTTTTGAGTGGTCTATTTACACTTTTTCAGTTTGAAACCAGGGGAAAAATTAATAAAGGCATTCATTCCCTTGTGCACATCTGACCAAAGAGACACCTATGACTCTGGGGACTTGCAAGCTGCTTATCTACAATTCACAGATGTTTTATCAGTCTGACCTGGGTGAACAACTCTCACCCAATTTCCATTGCTAGTGAATAAATTACTTTATGTCAGCTGGGGTTTTCTGTCCTAGAGTTGTTGCTTCCTCTCTCACTGCTCACTGCCAATAAACATCAGTGGTCAACAAGCATCAGTAAGCAAAAGCACTGAGATGACAGGGATTGCCACAGCACCATGGTACAGCCCTTGTTCTACTCCACCTTCCTGCCTCCCTTTGGAAAGAGAACAGGACTGACTTTGGTTGTCTTTAATGTATATCTAGAAAAGTAAAAACTCAGACTGTCTATGCAAACAGTTGTTTCTATATGTTCCCAATAAAACCTGAAATACAACAGACAAAAAAAACCCCAGAACTTCAGTGCTGTCTCAATGTTCTATTTTGCTCTTTCTGAGCTCTTGACAGTCACATCCAAAATAACATACACAATGTTTGAATTGGCTGCCAGTAAACAGCTGTAAAGAGAAGTCTAATAACACACTGGTCAGATTTCTACAGATGCATTTTTTGCCCTTCAGATGAAAGATATTTCACAAGGCTCTTACTATAAAAGTTAGGAGCCTTTTAAGATGTACTTAAAACAAGTTCCCACCACCAAACCCCCCCCAGCTCAAATCTCAGATAACCTAATTAAGGACTTCTAAGACTTTTTGCTGCTGCTTAGCTCAGGTTTCTCAGGCAACAGCAGAAGAAACCCCTGCTTACAATCTAAGCCAACTGGAAGAGGTCTGCTACAGCATGAGAAAGGAAAAGAATCAGCAAACGATAATAAATGCATGTTTGGGTTATTTCTGAACATATCCAGGGAGTCAATGCTTCAGTTTTTTATTTTCTCTCTTTTTTTTTTTTTTTTCTTGTGTTCCAGTTCTGCTTTCTTTCACGAATAGGCTCATAGTGGTCCTGCATTTGAAAACTCTGCAGGTAGCCTCATCCAGATTGCAGGAAGTGAGAGATTAGTTTGTTACAACTGGAAAAAAAGAAAAAAAGGTGACAATTCAGGACATTCTTTTGAAATCCATGAGACATGTCTCTGGGTGCTCTGCTACTTCTGTTACATTCCTATCATAGTCCCTACTAAATGACACAGTTTGGCAGAAACAAGTCAACTTCTAGCTTTTATCAGCTAACACAGAATGCATCATTGCCTTCCATAGATACTTCAGCTTTGCATAACTAACAGTCTTCCCCTTTGCAAGCTTACTCCTATCACATGCATAATGTCTTCTGCCTCATGGAGAATGGAAGTGGAAAATGTTGCTTCTGTCGAGGGATAAAGACTCCAATGAGAATCCCCAGAAGAAAGAAGAAAAAGAAAAAAATATGAGAAATTCTTAACAGATCTATTCCCCATTCCTGCCTGAGGAATGTGTTGCCCAAAGTAGAACGTTTTAACAGTGGCAAGTGGATGGTCCTGCCCTGACTTGTTAATGAGGCCAAGAGCAACTCTCACATTAACTTTCTGAAGCATGCAGCAAAACATAAAATGCATATACATCCTAGAAGGATGATTTTTCAAGATCTGTTTACTTACCGAGGCTAACAGATCATGGTAATAAACTATCATCCATTTATTTCTTCAGTCCTTAAAAAAAACCCCAAAGGCCATTTTTCTATTCTGCTGATTTCTATTATGCACCTGATAAACATTTCAACTCACATTACAGAAATAAAGATATTAATAATCTTACTTATATACAGATACAGCACCATGTTAATCTACGGTGTTAGGAAGAGGCCATATCTTTTACTAGAACAATAGAGACCTGGAAAAAAACCACACAGGCTTCAGGTTTGAAATGTGTAAAAGCCTTTGCAGTCCTGAGTAGAGTTGGCAAACTTACACCAGCAAATAATTTATGTGTTGAGAAATGTAGTTTTAGGGCAGACAAAAATCTTTGCCAGATCTGAAGTATTCACTATGAATTACAGCCAAAAAGAGAAAGAGCTGGAATGTCAAAAGGATTTATCTTATTTCTTCTGAAATGGAAACAGTGACTGAGCTCATAAACAAAAGCCCTGACACAGACATGCAGACACATGCACATGGTTCGCGTTCCATTCACAAAATAGCAGGCAATCCTCTACAACCTAAAGGAGGGCAGCCGGGAACTCTGGGCTTAAATGCCCTCCTTACATTTGGTACATCTGAGTTTTCCATATTCCAGTGACCATTCTGAGGTACAACTTTCTGGTTTGCCCTGGTAACTTGTGTTGTATTTCAGCCTCACTAAAACAGTGAAAGGAACTGAGCCAAAGTCAGATTTTGTGTGACCATATCCATGAGTGGGGGAAAATGAAGAAGGGAAAAAACCCAACAGATTCCTTGCATTTCCATGCACAGAATCACAGAATGTTAGGTGTTGGAAGTGACCTCAAAAAATCCAACTTCCCTGCCAGAGCAGGATCACCTAGAGTAGCTCAAAGAGGAATGCATCCAGGCGGGTCTTGAATATCTCCAGAGAAGACTATGCAACCCGCCCTGGGCAGCCTGTTTCAGTGTTCCATCTTCCTTGCAGTGACCTTTTTTCCTCTTGTGTTTACATGGAACTTCCTATGCTTCAACTTCCACCCATTCCCTGGCTCCATCCTCCTGGCATTCACCCTTTACATATTTATAAACTTTAATGAGGTCAGCCTTCAGTCTCCTCTTCTCCAAACTGAAGAGTCCCAGCTTCCTCAACCTCTCCTCGTAAGGAGGATGTTCCACTCCCTTAATCATTTTTGTGGCTCTGTGCTGGACTCTTTCAAGCAGTTTCCTGTCCTTATTGAACTGAGGGGCCCAGAACTGGACACAATATTTGAGATGCAGCTTCGCAAGGGCAGAATAGAGGAGGAGGAGAACCTCTCTTGACCTTGTAACCACACCCTTTCTAATACATCCCAGAATGACGTTGGCCTTCTTGGCCACAAGAGCACATTGATACAGCTTTTTAAAAGATAATGGATCTTGACAAATAATAACAGTTAAAAAAATATTTTTGTTAGACTTCAATCCTTAGCTCCCTTATTTTCAAAATACCTGTTTCAACATCATGTTCTAATATATGTGCAACCAAATAATCACCTGCAGCAGTATTTCTTGTTAGACTCAGCAGTAAAGATTTCTTCCTTAAAAAAAAAAATCATTTTCAAGCCAGTATATGATTCTGTGGATTTTCATATGCTTAGAAGCAAAAGGGAGCCAAGGTGAAATAAGAAACAGCATAAACAAAATAGATGTTTAGGTGACATGATTTATTACGTAAGACTGAGTGATTTACTGTCTGCAGTTTCTACAATGGAAAGCAATCACAACAACATTACAAATCTGGTGTATTTCTGGTGTATTTTTAATCTCAGGAGATAAGTGCTGCACAAAATGAACTGAAATATAAACACAGCTCATTCAGTAGTGAAATACAGCTGCCTCTAGGATGGGAAGTGGAAAATTCTGATTGGTACAAAAAGAGCAAACCTCAGAGGACAATGGGGATGGTGAAACTGTAAATGCTGTATGTGATGACATGGTACAGAATTGAGAATGACTACCTTAAGCATAACACTAGGCTGAAGCACTGGAAATGTAGAGGAAAAGGCAAACTTCACCCATCTTGAGATGCTAACTTTTCTTCCTCATCTAACTGAGGTCTAGAAGTGTGGGAGCACAGATGCAAAACTGCCTCATGGTTTTCCCTTAGATAAAAATTAAGAAAAAAAAGTCCATAGGTTATTCTTCACAAGCTCCAAGGACGAAACAGTGAATATTTTCCCCAGTAATGAGAGTGCCAGAGCCCACAAGGACAGGTGTTTCTAAGACACACACTAGCTGAAGCTGAGCATGTAATTCCTTTCCATGATGCCAGTCCTCAACTGAGTCTATTAACCCACCATTTTCAGGATTTGCAAAGGGTCAGATCAAATCCATCTCTGTGTGGTGTAACAATTAGTGTTACTGCAGAGAGAATCTTACTATGCTGCCATGCAGTAATATGAAAGGAAGAAAAGGTACCAGTGAACCATAGAATTGTAGAATGGTTTGGGTTGGCATGGACCTCAAAAGGTCATCTAGTCCAACCCTCATGCAGTGAGCAGGGACATCCTCCACTAGACTAGGTTGCTCAGAGCCTTGTTGAGCCTGACCTGGAATGACTCCAGGAATGAGGCCTCAACTACCTCCCTGGGTAACCAGTTTCAGTGTTCCACTACCCTCATGGTAAAGAACTTGTTCCTAACATCCAGTCTAAGTCTACTCTTCTCTAATGTAAAACCATTATTCCTTTTAAAATCACTACAGGCCTCTGTAAACAGTCTCTCTCCATCCTTCTTGTAGGCCCTCTGCAGGTACTGGAAGGCTGCTACTAGGTCTTCCTGGAGCCACCTCTTTTCTGGACAGAACAACTCTGACTCCCTCAGCCCATCCTTGTAGGAGAGGTGTTCCAGGCACTAATCATTTTTGTGCCTTTCCTCTGGACCTGTTCCTTCAGGTCCACATCATTCCTGTGTTGAGGGCTCCTGAACAGAAAGCTCAGGTGATCAGCTACACACTGTTTCCTGCATATTCCTCCCTGCTTCTGGGTGCTGGTGAGTGCCCCTGTGGATACATGAATTAGTGATGTGTCTTCTCTTCCTTCAGGTTAAGCACTCACATGGCAAGAGGAGCACAGGAGAGCAGCAGTTAGTACAGTGAACTGCTTGCTGTCCTGGTAGTTTTGCCCCAGAATTCTCTTCTTGGCCTCTGAACAGCTCATTATGAGAAGGCAGGGCTCTTGTGCAGCAACACTTTGCTCTCAACACCTCCAGCATACATCAGATGGAGAAATCAGCTTGCAATAAGCAGAAATATTTCCTGACCCAGATTCAGGGAGTTTATAAACTTTTCAGCCTCTTTTCAGCTGGTAAGATGAAACCCTCTGCTGAAGCAAGAAACAGCGATAGCTGTCAGAAACAGACATCTTCGCCCTCCCTCACTGTGTGGCACAACTGTGAGGGAAATTTATAGGGGATTTCACAACAGAAATGAATGCGAGTTTTGGTTCTGAAAGCCTCTCTGCTTGTTTCTTTGTTTCTGCCATGAGGCATAGCCTTGCCTGCAAAACGCTGCTGCAACACAAAGTGTTAGATGCATCATTCGCTGAGCACTTGGACAAAAAGACACCTAGGTAGAGAAATGGCATCCACCCAATTTGCATGTGCTGCAGGAACCTACTGGTGTTTCCAAGCTTACTGAGACACTCGCCAAGTATCTCTGCATGCAGGGTGCCTGTTGCCACTCTGTAGCTGGAAGCTTGCAGGGAGCTGGGAAGGGAGTTTACGCCTGGTGGCATGAAGCACCACAGTAACATCCACTCTGGCTGCCCACACCACTGCATTAGGAAAGATTGAGAAGCCTTTGAAAGACAAATTAAAGATTTTAACTTAAAAATAAAATTTAAAATGATCCATGTTTTAGAATCCCCCATTTAAACCCAGATAACAGCATTCTGCAGAGAGCAGAACTACAAATTGTTCAAACATATATTTCACTTTATTTTGAAGTTAGGGAATACATTTAATTCTACTGTATCCAAAACAGTCCTAAAACTGTCTTCTAGGAACAGATGTCCACTTTTATGAAGAAGGCAGTATGGTTCATTATCGTCCTCTTTCACTACCCATAACAAGAGACTCTTTATACGTGGCTGCAACACAAATGCTAATTGACACTTGAGAGTACCATTGCTAGAGGGGGCAATTGTATGGAAGTGCTTCAGGGAAGGTTCTTTTTAATTAATAAATTATTCTGTATTTATTCCTTTTAAATGGAAATTATTTCTTATAAAATTCTGATGACGATTCTGATGGTACTTTCTCCTGCCTCCTGCATTTTGAGCAAGCAGGTGTGCCAGTTTGCAGTCACACTGTAGAGTCAACTGCTTGTGGGACATGTTACATGGCATCTGTGACACTGTCATTTCTGCACTGACACTATGCCCTCCACTCAAAAATGATGCAAAGGTGATCAAAGGGCAATACTAGTTGTCAACCTTAACTAGAAATTGCTTGTGTTGATTTAAAGATTTAGGTGGTAAGGTAGTAGTAATGTTACTAGGGAATCTGGCATGTTGATTTTTTCCTCATGCTGCTAAGCTAAGATGTACTTCATTACCTAAACTTACATGAATGATAAAGTTTGGTTTCCACTTCCACATCCTTCATCTTTTTCCTGTTGCAATTATCCCTATGTCTGTCTTGCCAAGTCCTTCCAGTCATTATCCCTGCGTAGAGCACAGCCTGCGCTCAGGTGCTTCCAGAGTCATGGATGGCAAATCCAGAAATTGAGGGTTGTCTCTGCCTCTGCACCCTTGGAAGCAGCCTGGTGGGTTATGCATCCATACACCATGAGGCACAAGCCTGGCTCTGCTTAAAGGAGGTGGAGGATTTCCTGGGTGCTACCTCTGCCTGCATCCCAGCTCACTCTTCCTGACTGGGCTGAGCAAGACAGGCCTTGGCCACCTGAGAGGAGATGGTGCCCTCTCCCATGCCCTGCAGGGCTGCCTCTGTCTTGCTCTCCTGTGGTTTCCAGTCGGAACCAGCTAGGCTCCTGAGCCATGAGAGCTGCTGGAGCAGAGCTGTGAGTCAGCATGGTGAAAACTGCCCTTGCTTTCCCTATGGCAGGGCCACATTTTTTAATAAATTCATTCAAGAAAACAAAAAATGTGACAGGGGTTGAAAATGACCCAGCTGAAATAGTACAATTGGATTTGGAGAGGGAAAGCCTGTTTCAAAAGAAAATTCCTGGGATGCTTGTTTTTAAAGTGGTAGCAGCAACCCCAAGAAAACAATGAAGTATCTGCTAAAAAAATTAAGGCTAATGGAAGGTCTGACCTCAGGACTTACCCTAATATGGCTCTGATGCCCTGCAGATGTCTCACATCCCTGAAAGCAAAATCATCTTCAGCACAAAATCAAGGTGGATCACTCCAGCTATTTCTGAACGCAGTCTGTCACAGAGTGCAGTGCACTGAAGTGAAAACAACATATGTAAAACTAGACAGAAAGATATGTTTCAAGCAACTAAGGCTGGTAATATTTCTGGGGCAATTTTTTAATGTGATTTCTGACATGTTGCTAACTTAACCAAGGGCCATAGCTGTTTACAGCAGGTTGTTTGTAATTGTATTATGCAAATGAAAGAGCAGGACTCTGTTTATATAATAATGCCTTACGATGGCTTCATCTGAGGCTGGGGAACCATTATGGTAAACACTGCAAAACAAAACCTAGAATAAATTTTAAGTCTGAACCAACAAGACAAGCAAATAGAAAAAAAAATTACTAATAATGCTTCATCCTCAGAGGAGGAGACTGCAACAGAGCCTGTCTTGCATCTAAATCATAAAGCTTCCAGAAAAGAAATAGGGTAAGCCAAAATTAGAGACTAATTAAGAGATGGCAAAGTGCTGAGTGTCTCTATTGCCCAAGTGATTTCTTCAGAGGGCCAAATTATTTCTAGCCTCTGGGAGAATTTGACCTATTCTACCATATCTATGTTCTATATGAGAGTGCCACAGTTAAAAGCTGCCTTGCTCAGGGATTCAATGAATGTTTCTGCAGATCAGTGACTTTTTTGAAGCTGAAATTGTTGCTTTTGTTTCAGCTGATTTGCTTTAAAACCCTCAGATCACACACGGCAACTGTAAAGCTTTTTTTTTAGTCTAAGAATTTACATGAAAGGGACATAGGGGAAAAACATTTTTGGTATTTGCCTGGATACTTGTAGAGAAAGACTGAGTTTTCCTCATGATAATTGTTCTCCTGAAGCCATCACTTGCAAGTCAACTGTATCTGACAGAAACAGTGCAAATTCATAAAGGACATGCAAACACAACCATTACAGCATAACAGTTTTCAGTCTGGACACGAAGATACCCTGTATTATATAGTATTTATTAGTGCCAAGATTCAGCAATGAAAAAAAAACCCAACAAACAAACTAATAAAAAGGCATATTGCAAATACAGACATATGAAAAAATTAAAAGGCTGATAAAAATCTTTGGATGCCAGCAATTCCAGTATATGGTTTATGTTCTCTTTTTACTACACCCTCTTCCTGTTTGCCTGGGAGCTTATCTTTGATGAAAAACACAAACATTGTTTAAGGCCTGACTAATGCCCACAAAAACAAGGACAGGCAGAGAGGGACACAAAAGCTCCAATTCTGTGCCTTCTCTGATGTCTTCCAAACTGAATTACATTGCTGAATGAAGCATTATGCAATGGGATGAAATTTAACAAGGCCAAGTGCAGAGTTCTATACTTCGTCCACAACAACCCCAGGCAGCACTACAGGCTGGGGACAGTGGCTGGAGAGCAGCCAGGAGGAAAGGGACCTGGGGGTACTGGTAGATAGTAGCTGAAGATGAGCCAGCAGTGTGCCCAGGTGACCAAGAGAGCCAATGGCATCCTGGCCTGTATCAGGAACAGTGTGGCCAGTAGGACAAGGGAGGTTCTTCTTCCCCTGTACTCAGCACTGGTCAGGCCACACCTTGAGTACTGTGTCCAGTTCTGGGCTCCTCAATTCAAGAGAGATGTTGAGGTGCTGGAACATGTCCAGAGAAGGCAAAGAAGCTGGTGAGGGGCCTGGAACACAGCTCTATGAGGAGAGGCTGAAGGAGCTGGGGTTGTTTAGCCTGGAGAAGAGGAGGCTCAGGGGTGACCTCATTGATGTCTACAACTACCTGGAGGGAGGCTGTAGCCAGCTGGGAGTTGGTCTCTTCTGCCAGGCAACCAGCAACAGGGGGACACAGTCTCAAGTTGTGCTGGGGGAGGTCTAGGCTGGACGTTAGGAGGAAATTCCTCACAGAGAGAGTGATTGGCATTGGAATGGGCTGCCCAGGGAGGTGGTGGAGTCACTGTCCCTGGAGGTGTTCATGAAAAGATTGGATGAGGCACTTAGTGCCATCATCTAGCTGATTGGCTAGGGCTGGGTGCTAGGTTGGACTGGATGATCTTGGAGGTCTCTTCCAACCTGGTTGATTCTATGATTCTATGATCTGAACAGGATCACTTTTTACATACATAGGTAATATTTACCACCAGTTATACATAAGCAAACATTACTTACTAGGTTACTTGCAATGGCTGATAAGAATTGCTCAGTGTTTTTGACCCTCTTTGGTCTGTATTTAGGCAGACGTATAAAGCAGGCTTTTCTTTTCTTTAAGTCCTGAGTGACATTTAAAATCAGGCATCTCAGCATGCTCTTGTACAAAGGATTTCAATATTTACTTTCCATAAATAACCTCTTCAGAATTTTCTGTTTCTTTGCACTTCTCTGCAGGAAAAGCAATTTGCTAATACCAAGCAATAAGGAAAATTTGCACAGGGCAGGCAAAGCAAATGTCTGTTTTATTCAAACAACACACTCCCTGAGTTTCAAGCCTCCTTTCTCTGAAGCCCCTTAAGCTATTAAATTTGATTTACGTCTTTTGAGTTGAATGAAACAGAATTTCTCACTTACCACTTCCAAGCACCCAACCTTGGGAATAACCACATAGAAATATATGCCCAGTCATCTCAAAATTTATACAAAAGCTTAGCTTCACCTACTGCATAGATGTCTTCAATGTTTTTACGTGTGTATAAAAAAGATAAATGGGTCCCAGAGCACTTAAAGAATCTGAGGTCTGAGACGCCACTAAGTTCACAACAGTACTTCTTTCCTGGTTTGAAATCCTTTCTATCCTCCCCAGTTCTCAGAATGTGTGAGCACATACTGTTCTCCACTGGCAAAAGCTGAACTGCAAAATCATACTGCAATGTGACTTCTCTATTTGCAGTCCCTTCAATAGGTTTGTTATAGGACACTTTGTGAAAGCACCAAGAACCTTCATCAAGAATGAAAAAGTGGGTTTAAAGAGTTCTGCACTCTTGTTAATTGGATCATCCATCACTGAAATCTGTCTTTAGAGCATAGTTAGTATTTGCTTGAGCTGATCATTGGTTATTTTATAGGGATGAATAAATTTATTTTAAAATATTATTGGTCTATAATTTTACAGATTTCTGCATGCAACCAATTATGTAACTGGTAAGCTACTATTAATAAAACTCCTATCCATAAATCAACCAGGTTGAAAAACTATTTCAGCCTGGCTTCTGCATTTTAACATTTTAACTGCATTTTTGCAGTCTCTCTTTTTGATGGGAAAGAAAAAGCAAGACTCTGGCCACCTATAACACATTTTCAAAGTTGTGATACCCAATCCCTTTAAAGAATATCCTAACTGGTTAAGGCACTCCTATAGCAAAGCAAAGACTTAGTATGCCAACTTCATGGTGCATCTATCTCCAACAGTTCAAGGGCTAAGGGACCAGAGGTCATTACTGAACCTTAACCTCTCTCACAATGGCATGCAAAACTGCCTAGCCAATTTCCTCTGGGTTTTATTTAGCAGGCATGTGGCCAGTATGGGAAGCAGCCTTTCCCACAGATGTTTAGTATAAAAGAAGCTATTTATCAGTGTGAGTTATACAGTCAGGCTGTGATCAGAATAGATCAGGTCTCTATGTAACACAGCAGTTCCCATGTTTTCTGAAACAATGGATTACAACAGCTAAGTCAAAACTAGTTTGTGCTTGAAGACTGCTTTCTTGTATTACTCTTTTGTAGAGGACACTGACTTACACCCATTTCTCATCAGGATTGATGTTGCCTAGGAGAATAGGAAAGGTCAAAGGGCAAATGGTGGCACTGTCCAAGGTGATCAGCTGAGCAGACCTCAGGCAAACACTAGGGTCTTTCTGGCAGCCCAGATCCTATTTTTGCTAACAGTTCCCATTACTACAAGTATTCTTTCTTCCCCCAAAGCCTCCTAACATGGTGATCATCTTGATTAAAAAAAAAAAAGGAAAAAAAAAAAAACCCACAGTAAAAGAGATAATAAATCAGTCTTGAATTCCTTTTCAAACATAATTTGACTCTGTCCTCTCACATTTGCCATTTCTTAGAAGAAGTACTACTGCACTTGTTTCATGTGCAAAAAAACCCACCTCAGACACAGATAAATAATTAGACTCTTCTGAGATCTCAAGGACCATAAGTGTTAATCCATGGTAAATTCTCCATCAGGTCAATGAATGTCTCTGACTGTATGACTTGGTTCTCTCTAATGTAATGATACAAAATCACAGAGTGGTAGGGGTTGGAAGGGATCTCTGGAGATCATCTAATCCGATCCCCATGCCAAAGCAGGTTCACTTAGGGCAGGCCACACAGGAATGTGTCCAGGCAGGTTATGAAAGTCTCCGGAGAAGGAGTGCAGTCATCCTTTTGTTGAGGCAGAACTTCCTGTGTTCCAGTTTGTATCCATTGCCCCTCATCCTATCATAGGGCACCAGTGAAGAGATCAGCCCCATCTTCTTGTCACCCACCCTTCAAATATCTGTAAACATTGATCAGACCCCCTCTCAATTTTCTCTTCTCTAGGATAAGCAGCATCAGGTCTCTCAACCTTTCCTATAGGAGTGATGTTCTATGCCCTTAATCATCCTCTTATCCCTCCATTGAACTGTCTCCAGCAGTTCCCTATCTCTCTTGGATTGGGGAGCCCAGAACTGGACACAATACTCCAGATGAGGCCGTACTAGGGCAGAGTAGAGCAGCAGGAGAACTTCCCTAGATCTACTGGTCACTCTCTTCTTAATACACCACAGGATATCATTGGCCCTCTTGGCCACAAGGGCACATTGCTCTCTCGTGGTTAACTTACTGCACACCAGGACTCCAAGGTCCTTCTGTGTAGAGCTGCTTTTCAGCAGGTCAACACCTGCATTGTACTGATGCATGGGGTTATTCTTGTCCAAGTGTAGGAATCTGCACTTGTGCTTACTGAATTTCATTAGGTTCCTCTCCACCCAACTCTCCAGTCTGTTCATGTCTCACTGAATGGCAGCACAGCTTTCTGGTGTGTCAGCCACTCCTCCCAGGTTTTATCACCATCAAACCTGCTGAGGGTACACTCCATCCCCTCATCCAAATCATTGATGAAGATATTGAACAAGACTGGACCCAGTACTCAACCCTGGGGAACACCACTAGCTACAGGCCTCCAACTGGGCTCTGTACCACAGATCACAACCCTCTCAGCTCTATTGTTCAGCCAGTGATGGATCCATCTCACAATCCACTCATCTAACCCACACTTCATGATCTTACCTTTGAGGATGTTATGGGAAACAGGGTACACAACATCCACTGCTCTTCCTTCATCTGTCAAGCCAGTCACCTCATCTTAGAAGGCAATCAGATTAGTCAAGCATTATTTCCCCTTGGTGACTACTACTGATAACTTTCTTCTCTTTCAGGTGCTTAGAGATGACCTCCAGAATGAGATGCTTCCTCACCTTTCCAGGGATGGAGTTGATGTCGACTGGCCAGATTGATTACATCCATTTTCTGACATTTATCTTGGCAGCACACTGGAAAACAATTGGATTCAGAGTACTGTCTCTTCAGTGATTTATATTTACCTTAGACAGTTCATTTTCATCCCTTGCCATACCTGTGTGAGGGCTGAGGTCTTCAAGAAGCCTACGGGAAATTAGGGCTGAATATTGCCTTGAGTGTTCTTACTTCTTTCTACCCTTCACTCTGAAGTCACATGAGTCTTTTATAACTGATTTGTTTGGGAATTAATTGGCTGAGGCAGGAATTATAAAAATAGATTTATTTTTATTTCCCCAAAAGCCCTGCCCCCAAAACTATATACAGAGCTGGTTAAATTTTATTTACAGGATCTAATTCAGCCAGGAAATCTTCACAAGGATGCTTATGGGCAAGTTTAGTAATTTAGGAAAGTCAGAAAATGGAAAAGGCTAAGCTACAAGACAGCTTTATCCTGCTTATAAATCGGGCTGAACAGAGAACCTAGGGAACAGCAGATTTTACTCACAGAGGTGAAGTAGGACTTTAGCAATGATCTTTGAAGAATTTCTACGTGGCAGCCTCTAAAACTGCAAGCTATATCCAATCGTGGATCCACACAGCAATAAGTCCAATGCAAATAAAACTTGCCAATGTCCAAATTATCTGTAGACACAGCTTCCACGAGGCAAAGATCCTGGAGAGGCGCTGTCTTAGCAGTGAAGGGAAGAAAGCCAAACTGCTGCCATGTTCCCCAGCCTGGGATAGCAAGCAGGAAGTCAAGACACAGTGGTCCAAGAGAAGCCAGGTCCAGGTGCCACTGGCAGCTCTCTCTCAAATGGACCTAAGGACTTGCCAAACTTGCAGACTTGTGGGGGAGCGGCACAAACTGTGCAAGAGCAGGAATAGAGCAGAACTGCACAGAGCGGTGTGCAAGTGGGAACTCTGCACTTTTTTCCTCATTCTACTTTTAAGCTTCCTAGACAGTGTGTCTGTTGCCATATATATACTGGGTGTGAAGAATCCAGCCAGTCACCAGCCGATTCCAGTGTGGGCTTCCCACGAGTCAGTACACGTGTGGAAAAGGGTATCTTTTGCTCTTCGCCCTTCAAACCCACAAGGGGTGGGGGGAAAGCAATTTGCAACTTCTTCCTCCGTTCAAACCTCTGGAGACAGAGCCAGGGGGAAGAAGGGATTTGGAGTGCCCCACAACAATAACCTCAAAGAAGAAGATACTTTTAAAGTTTGCATTGCAACTGTGACACACAGAGTCAGTTTTACTGATTTACTGACATGATTAGACTGAAAACATAGTCAAATGATCCTTCCAGCACAGGTAATTAGAAAGCAAACAAACAACCAAATCTGAAAACACCTTTCTGGAGCAGTCAAGGGAGAACTGACATGAGTTTAAGCAGAATGCTTCATTTCTGGGACTGTAACTGAGCCATCCTTAACCTGGGCAGTTTCAGAGTCCAGATTTTAAATTAGTCCTTGCTGAGGTGGTTATGATTTTATCAGCATTTTCTTAAATTCCAGGCGTTTTCCTAAACTTGAGAGCTTTTGAACGCATCCAGGCCATGGCTGGGTTGTAAAAAGTACAACCCTAGATGAGAGCTACAGAAGTCTCAGTCTCCTCCTCCAGTCAAACCTGCCCCTTCCTTTTTCTCTCTCAGGTCTCAGTGACCCAGCCCATGCCTGCATTTGCTGCATTGAGGCCAGATGGTCCCAGGGCTGACAGAGGGATTGTAAGACCCAGGAGAACCACTGGCTGCTCCAGCCTTGGCTCTGCTGCTGCATCGGCCCTGAAACTGCTGGATGCAATGTTGCATCAACTCTGAAGCTCCCAGCCCGTGGAGATGTAGCGTCAGAGTCCTTGCCAAGAAACCCTAATGAGTTTCACATTAGCATAGTAGGAGAGAGAGGCTTCAAAGGCTTATGCATTTAACCGCATTTGGGCAAAATTTCATGAGCAAAGCAGTGCAGAGACATGTGTAGAGAGACACACACGTCTCTCCCTGTCCAGAAGTCAAGTTGCTGCTACAAAGCATGACAGGGACATAAGAAAATGCATCATGCCTCAATTGTCTTGAAAACAGATGATTTTTTTTTTCTTTTTGGCAGAAATGTTAAAAACCCACATCAGTAATTGTAAAATAAAACTGCAAGTATTCACCCTGAGACAGAGGCCTGGCATGAGAAATTTCAGAGCACTGAAAAATAATTTGCCCCAGCAGAAGCAGAATTTTACAAGGGAAATGGCTGGCCAAGTGTAACTATTGGCAGCATTGCCAGCTCTGCTTATTAGAAATAATGTGCCTATGCAAATCAGCCAGTTCTTGAAAATTTACAAACCCCAAGTGCTGTACTTCAGTCATATAGCCAAAAGAAAAGTTTATTGCTTCAGGAGATGCTAGCCATATTTTGAGTAATGTCTTTTCAGGAAAGGCTAATAAAAGATTAAGGAAAAAGAACTCAGCTGGCACAATGTTACTAGAAGACACTTGGTAATGCCTATGCCTGCAGCTACTCTGCTACCACTATATTCTGCTCTTCCAGTTTTAACTGGAGTTATGTCTATCCCAGGCAGGGCGAGGCCCATTTGGGTCAGGACTGTTACCACATGTTGTCTG
Organism: Tricholaema leucomelas; assembly: GCA_013400475.1. Classification (NCBI taxonomy): domain Eukaryota; kingdom Metazoa; phylum Chordata; class Aves; order Piciformes; family Lybiidae; genus Tricholaema lacrymosa; species Tricholaema leucomelas. The sequence goes on along the minus strand of WAAF01001950.1, from coordinate 200,767 downwards.
TCTCTGTTTCAGTGCAGCTCTTTCAGCACACCTCTAAAGCAATCATACAGCCTTCATCTGAGCTCGAGCCCCTCCGCAGCATGTGCTTGCTGTTGTCACTGCAACATCACTTTACAAGGGACTGTGGAGAATGAGAGCTAGACTGTGCTTCGAGCCTTTCTGAATGCAGACCCTTGCCATACCCGTGTCCTTTATGGTGGGAGTTGCTGTTCTGCTCAGAGAGCAGACAGTAGACATCTTAATGCAATCCCTGTGGCACTTTGAGAAATTAAATAGTATTGTTTTTTCTCTTCTTCACTCTCTGTTCCCTCATAGTACTATACAGAAAAGCACTGAATTTCTAGTTGTCTTTATCAAATGTCAGAAGATACACAGGAACTCATTTTCAAGACACAAATCCACATGAAAACAGGCTTTGTGGGGTTTGCTGCCCACTACTTGCTACAACTTGCTTGTTACTTGGGAAATGTGCTCAGTGGTACTGTAAGATGAGTGTGCACAGGACTACAACCTCTATTCTAACTGGGTCTGGATACTAAAAAATTTGCTTTCAGCTATCACAGACCCAAAAGGCAATGTCCCAGGTAATAATTTGCACTGGAAAAAAAATTGCAAGTGACAACTTGCTAAGAGGCAAATTTCTTGCAAATATCTTAGAAGTACACTTTTGCTGTCTTGCTTCTAAGCAGACTCCATGGAGCAGGCACCCTGTCTGTAATCTCCACAGCCTGGTCTCTTCTCTGTCTGTGCATGTTGGAGCAGTAAACGATCTCTCTGTCTTTTGACATTCAACCAAGTTCTTATTGTATGCATCCACGTCTCTATTCTGCTTAAAAGCATCATCATAGGAAAACAAAACAAAACAAAATGAAACAATGAAAGTCAATAAAGGGAGAGAGAAAAAAGAAAAAGAGGAATCAGCTCATTTTTGACAGCTAAAAAAAGAAATGTAGCAAACATAAAAATCTCCTCAGATCCTGTGAGCAAAGAGAATAATTTGAAAAAGATGGAGCTATCTATTGCAAGGGTAAAATGGGAGGCATTTTAATATTTTTAAGCCAGATCAAGTTTCACATTCAGTATTCTTACAATAGACAGAGCAGTATCCTAGCATTAAATACATCTCTCCAATATGTTCTTTTATATTTTACACACAATTTAAAACATCTGGTAGATGACTTGTTTTCCTGAAGCACAGCAGAGAGCATGCTTGCATGAGCCACTGCAGTTTGTGAAATGTTTTTCTCTTTGGGACATTTCCCTTCTTCCATTTTTGCTGTGTGCTTCTTCTGAAGATAATGACCTTAACCTGAAAGTACCATAACAGATTAGAATATCGATTGTGCTATAAGAATGAAACCATAATGTGCATTAGCTGCCATGGTTTACTGATGAAAATTCACAATATTAATAACAGAGGGTTTTAAGGAATAAGTATGGTTGTCTTGAGAGTGATGAATTGGGATGCCACACTTCTGTGGTACAGACCATTGTGCCATAGTATATTTGGAATGTATAATTGATTTTAATAGTGATTATCTTTTGACAGAAAGCTTGGTGTAGAGAGATTCTCTGACTCTTTATTGTTTGGGAAAAGTAATTGGATGCCCTTTATTGTTTAATACATGCTCTAGTCATCCTTCCCACTCTCTTTCTAGGTGATGCATGAGATTTTTCAGTTTTCAGCTACAGTTATAAGTAGCCCCTAAAATTGTGTTGGCTTTTTGTTGCAGTAAAACATACAGCCTGTTACAGTACCAATAGCCTTGTAATGGTAACTGTTTTGAGGATGCCACTGTCAACTTTGCAATAATTGAGAAAGAATGTAATCTTAAATAAGATAGGACTTCTTTTCAAGCAAGATCATAGGAAATACACTAGGCAGATATTATGGGAACTGTTACCTTCTGCTTTTTTATGAGAAACATAATAAGAGATACCAGAATAGTCCCATCTTTGCAACTGAGGTCTAGCAAAGTACTGAGTGCTCATTCCACTTCCTCAGACTTACAAGCCTCATATCAACTTTGTATCCCACCACATTTTAAGTCCTGAAATTGCTTACATTCTTAGCAAGAGAAATGTAGCAATCAGCATGCTCAAAGAAGTTACATTCAAGTACAGCAAAATAATACTGCCCAAGCCTGAATTCCACGGAGGCAAATTAATAAGAATGAGGTAAGCCACTGTGAGCAAAGTCTTGCAATCCATCTAAAAATGGTGTTTTCTTGAGATGAATAGTCTTTATCAGTGGGTTTTACATAGGTAATTTGAGCATGTAGATTTCTGGACTGAAGAATATTTCTCTTCCTTGTATCTGTGTGATATTTGTTTCCACAATTAACTAACAGTGAAGGCTTTTACTCTCCCAATCCTTTAACAAGTTATTTAATTATCTATTTTGCTCACAACACCCTTAGCTGTCTCAGAAACTAGATGTGACGTGCTGAAACACAAACTTTTCCTCTTAATGCATATGGCTGCTCTATCAAAAGCAAAGCACTTTTTTTCACATGATAAGCATTTTAAGAAGTCTAGGGTAGGGAAGAGCTTAAAATAGATTCAGCCCCTTAGGCAAGTTATCTTTTAAAAACAAAGACTCAAACCATTAATTACCATGAAATTCATCCAGGATGAGCAATGACCACAACTATTCTCACATTATATGACAAAAGATAAACATATGTACAAAAGTAGAGCTGGACATGAGAATTGAGGAGACTATTGGAAAGCAATGGGGAAGGATTCAAGAAATCTCTCCCTTTATACACCACAAAAATTAAATAAAAATGTGATCAGAGAACTGGAGTGTGTTTACTGTGATTAGAAACTGTGGTGGTTTGGGTGTCCCCCGCTCCCCCACACTTTGGAAATCACCCAGACTAGACTCAGCCGTCTCTGGAAATTTGAATGAAGCTTATATTTACAGCTGGCACAATATACAAGCAGATATTTACAGTATATACAGTTATAGACAGAAATACACAAAGTAAAAGGTAAATACAGAAGCACAACTCCCCTCCCAGAAACCTGAGTCCCCAGGAGAGGCTCTCAACCACCCCCTCACCTTCCCCCTACCCCTCTCAACCTTACCCCAGTCCCAAGGAAGAATGGAGGCTTGCCCAGGGGATTAAGAAGCAAGATGAACCAGCCAAAAGCAAATGGAGGGTGAGGTTAGAGAGTAAGATGGAGTTCAGCCAGCAGCCCCAGCTCCCCAGCAGGTGAAGAGCCAAGAGCAAAAGCCCAGAGCAAAGAGAGCAAGTGAAGTGACCTTATCTCTGTTTTGCTTTTCTTCTTTACACATCTCAGCAAGGCTGTGAGGCAAGTAGACATCACCATTGTTTTCATTTCACGGCCTATGATCTAGTCCTTCTCACCAAAACATTCTAGCTAACCAACCAAAAACCTCAAAACAAACAAACAAACAAGATAAAAACCAACCAAACCAAACCAAAAATCAATGAAGCAATATGTGGGAAGTCATCAGATTTTCTGACTGGAAGCTGTCATCTTCAAAAACATAATGAAAATAGCACTTCAGACAATAGGCAATTGCTATGATTTTATTTTGTAAATGATAGGTTATTCTCCTCACTGAAGTCTGTAACGGGCCTAACTTCTAAGTGGCAATTTGAGAGTCCTAAAGGAGTTTCAACTACTCCAAATCTTTTCAGATGTTTTGCAAAAGCACAGAACTGGTCTAACAGCTCTAGATCACTGATGGCGAAATGGGCAAAGGGAGAAGAGCGAGTGAGGACATCCACAAGGATATCTGATGTCTGGAGATCAGCTTCCCCCATCTCTTCTTTAACCCAATTGGCACACTGAGGTCAGCAAGAAATTAAGGTCAGTGAGCAAAAAGAAGAAAGCATAAACCAAACATTTCAAGCTGTATAAGAGATGTGAAGGAAGAATGCAATATTCTGCATATTTCTCTTGAATAACTGGAAATTACCCTCTTGACTCTTGTGCCTCACAGACTGCACACACACTTTGAAGAAAAATAGATTACAAATGAATTAACATCCTTATTTTATGTTAACTTGAACCATTATTGAATTTCTTTACTGAATATATTCATAACACTTAATGAGTCCTGTCAGAGGAGTCTCTGATCACTTATCTTCAAGGAATCCACAAAGAAAAATGGAAATTGCCGTCTAAAACACAGACTAAACCCAAAACTTCTGAAACAGTTGATCAGTCATTGCAGAACCCAGAGGAGCATATGAAAGAGCATGCTCAGAAACTATCAATAAAACAGCAGGAGGGAAAACTTACAGAGTTTTACTGTATGCAGGACTTGCAGAGGGGAGCCACCATGTGCAGGGGTGGCAGAACCTTCTTTGCTTCCTCAGAGATGTGTGTGAGTGGGAGAAGAGATCCAGGAAAGGAATAAGAAGTCACAAGGGCTCTGCTACATGTACATACAACCCAGACACTCTCCCCAGGAGGAAGAGCACTGTGAAATAAATGCTTAATTACCTAAAATCAGATCCAGTGCCACGATAAACTTATTATTCTGCAAGCTGCTGCCTTAGGATGTGCTTGATATTGAGAAGATTAATTTCTATTCATGTATTTTAGTCTACAAAGCAAAATTTTAATAAATAAATGTTGTGGTCCTTAACTTTCCTTTGCTTTTTACTTGAAAAAAGAAATCAATTTACCGTACTTCATGGACAGTAGCATATTTGAAACTGAATGCATTGAAAAATGGTGCAAGATCAAATGATGAAGAAAATAAGTAGAAGTTTTATATAAACATTGCTAAGGGAAGAATAATTAAGTAACTAAGCTGCCTATGTGCCCTTCACAAATATTTGCAGCTTTAAATACTCATTTCTTTCAAGGGAAAAATGACCATGGACAAGATTGTTAGCTGAAGGATTTTATAAGAACAATTAAAGGGCCTTTTTTCTCCTCAAATCTGGCCTGGACATTTCACATTGTTTATCTAAACTATGGAGACAGAATTGTTCAATGTCAGGCAAATAAACTGTTAATGAAGTCTAGGACAATAACTGATATTACTGCAATAGTATTTCAGGGTTTGCTTAGTCATGTCTGTATGAGATGAGAAGGTCAATATGAGCCACCGGTCTACACTTGAAGCCCTGAAACCCAATCGTATCCTGACCTGCATCAAGAGAAGTGTGTGGCCAGTAGGTCAAGAGAGGTGACTCTCCCCCTCTACATCACTCTTGTGAGACCTCACCTAGAGTACTGTGTCCAATTCTGGAATTCCTATTACAAGAAAGATATAAACATACTGGAATGTGTCCAGAGAAGAGCCATGAGGATGATCAGAGGGCTGGAGCTCCTCTCCTATAAGGACAGGCTGAGAGAGTTGGGGTTCAGTTTGGACAAGAGAAGGCTCGGAGGAGACCTTATTGTGGCTTTCCAGTATTTGAAGGAGGCCTACAAAAAAGCGGGTGAGAGACTTTTTAGGATATAAGGTAGTGATAGGACTAGGGGAAATGGATCCAAACTAGAAGAGGGCAGATTTAGATTGGAGGTTAGGAAGAAGTTCTTCACCGTAAGGGTGGTGAGACACTGGAACAAGTTGCCCAGGGAGGTGGTGGAAGCCCCATCCCTGGAATTTTTTAAGGCCAGGCTGGATGTGTCTCTGGGCAGCCTGATCTACTGGAAAGTGTCTCTGCCTGTGTCAGGGAGGCTGGAACTAGATGATCCTTGATGTCTCTTCCAACCCTGACAATTCTATGATTCTATATGTTCTTTGCTTTTTAGTTATTCTATTTAGTAAAAAAAAAAAAAAAGAAAAAAAGGTCAAATTTAAGAGCTTGTGCTTTTAAAGCCATTAGATCTTGGCTTAAGACTATTTAATAAGCTTATGTGATGTTGTAACTTGTGTCATGTTATACAGTCTCTGAAGAATTGTTTTAATTTTCCTTTCCCAGTTCTCAGCTCTTTTATAGACTCCTATGCATGTAATTTACAGATTGGCTCTCTCTTTCCCTCCCCTCCCCCCTCCTCAAATATTAATATATTATTAATTTATAGTATTTATTGGAAGAATAAGCCAATATTGGAAAATCAAAGTCTGTGTAGCCATACATGTGGTGCAATCCCCACTGCTTGCACACAGTTCTTCCATGGGATTGTCCACTTTTGTGCTGATTTGAGACTCATCGGAATATTCTAATGAGAGAAATTAGATTATTGGTTGTACAAAGAAAATGATGATAAAGTCTATATCATTTGTTGTTTTGCTAAAAGGGATAAAAAGCCAAAGTGTAAACAATTTTATCTCTTTTGCTTCAGAGTCTTTGCTCCTTTCACTTGTCCTTTGCTCTGCTCTAGTATCTTCCACTAACAGATGACAAGTAAGCTTTGCTGATTGTTTTTCTGTCTGGGAGAGGGAGGAGGTGGCCTTTAGACCCTTTTGGGCCTCTTTGTTTGTCTGGGAGGGAAGTTTGGATTTCTGTATTATTTCTTATTTATATATAATTGTAAATACTTGTAAATACATTCTGTATATTTGCCTGTAAATTTTGCTTTGCTGTAAATAGAGCTTCATCTTCCAAGCTGTCTGAGCTGGTCTGGTAAATTTCAGTAGTGGCAGGGTGTGTGTGTGGTGGTGGGGGAAGTTCCTCAACCCACTACAACTTTAGACAGCTGTGGGCCAGAAAGAGAGCTGAGCTTAATCACTGAAGAAGCCAGGGTATTCACTGCCATACACACAGTGAAGATTGTCACTAATGCAGTATAAGAGTTGGCAGAGGAAACCTGAGACATTGCAGTATTGTGTAGCAAGCTCAAATAAACTTTCAGGACATGCCATGTGGCAGATGACAGTATTAAAGATGCATCTGCCAGAGGTCTGAGATGTGATAACCACTACTCATTTGGATAGTGCAAAACGCAGACTGAAAAAGCAAAATACATTCACTGTCAACAAGACTTTTCTCCTCAGAAAGCTCTGTCAGTAGGAAAGTAAAACAACAACAACAAAGTCTGAGAGAAAAGCAGCACAATAACATCTAATCTGTTTTATAATCCTGAACGAATTGATAGGATTCCCCACAGGCATCTTCTATTCCACAATTCCCAAGGAGCCTTCTAATTAGACCCTCCCTTCAGCGCTTGTATAAGAAAGAGAGTCTCCCCAGCAGCTGGTTTAACTCTTTGTTCACAGGCCTTGTTGAAAACAAGATGGTTACAAATTTAATTAGCTTGGGCAGCTTGTGCCATCTTGGCAATTCCCAATTTCAGTGACAGCCTCAGATCCTGATCTGGAGCCTTTGTACAAAGTGAAGCTGTGTGCTGGGGAAATAAGAACCAGGTAACTGATAGTTACCTACATTTCAGAATTAAACCTCTCATCTGGAAAGCAGGCTGAATGCTGGATTTCATTAGCCTAAACATCACTTCTGTTAAGGAACAGAATTGTTAGATACTGTCTGTCCGTATTTTCCTTTTCCCTGAAATACAACTTACTCCTTGTCTTGCTCTCTACCCAGAAACAGCAGAGAGAGATTTGTTTCAATGCTTCCTTTATCCTTATGGCTTTATATGCTACTTTTTATGAACACTTTGCACAAGATAAATACAAGAGCTGGGGCTCTCTGTTCTGTGGTCAAGAACCCTCTCCCTCAGGAGACATGGCTTCCTACCTCCTCAGCCATGCCTGCCTTGCTGCTGCAAGCTACCCAGCATGTTATCTGCAGCTAAGGGTCCTCCAGCATTTTCCCACAGGCCCTGTTTTATGCTCACTGCTTTTTCTGGGTCTGCTTCAGTATAAAATAAAATACATCTGCCAGTGTTTTCGACGAGGAATTGACCCCGGCCTTGATGTGGAAAGTATTGCCACAGGGGTGATTATAGCCCATTTGGGTTCTCTTTGTGTCATCCATATCTCTGTTGAGCTGGCTGACATTGTTCTTCCTGACTATCCAGAGTTAGTAGTAAACTCTCATTGGCTAGGGCAAGGGAAAGAGGCAGTATGAGAACAGAGATAAATTGCCCCGCAGCAGACACGAAAAGAAAGCAGAAGGGCCTCTTAAGCAGGAAGACAGGACCTGACTGGCTCCAGCCTGACCAACAGGTTACTGTATCCTGGCCCTCAACTCAGATCAAGCAAAGCGCCCGAGACCTCTGCCAGCAAGGAAGAGCAGAATGGGCAGTGGTGGCTGCAGAAGCACCTCTGAGACAGCAGCTCCATGCAGGCATGGTGTCTGTCCCTCCCTGGGCTGGGAGCATAGGGTCCTCTGCCCAGCAGAGTGCATGGAAACCAGTGATGCCCTGTCTGAGCATCCTGCCAACCTTGTCTGAGTCACTGAGTCATCTTTGGGGCATGGGAGAGGGTCAGGAAGCAAAGTGATAAAACCTGTTTGACCATTTATTGCAGGTGGTAGAGGAGAAAGAGAGTTAAAGAGCATTGAGCTACATAATGAATGTATATTTTTTCCTTTCAGGAATGACAGAAAGTGGAGCATGTGAAGTGGCACTGGTTAAGATGCAAAGAAAATAAGGAAAGCTTAACTCTTCTAGGGGGCTGCAGGGACCAACATTACCTCATTGATTTCGAAGTGAGTTTGTATTTTGCTTCAATACAGCAATCACATTATCTCACCCTATAAATTATCTCACTCTCTTTTCCTTTTAGCACCCTCTCAACAACAACAACAAAAAAATAGTGCACATTTTATGGCTAAGGATTAAAAAAAAAAAAAGGCATGCAAGCTTTTCAGTACAGAAAAAGAATGGAGGAGAAAGAGAAGACCATATGGCCCAGATACTATAGCTGCTTATTGTACAACATGCAGAGACAGGATTTTATGCTCTCCTATTGTGCTTGAATAACACAAGGACATTTGTTAATGTAGAGCCCATCACGTTTGGAAGATGTACTCAGCCCTCGGTAAATAAAATAAATAATCTTCTCCAAATTTAAACTGAAAAGCACAATCAAAATAAAATGTTTGCTTATTTGTGCAAGTACTGAGATCATAAAAAATATTATAGAGTAATATAAAAAACAAGGGATAAATTATCTTCGCTCCAGCCATTACAGATAGGTTTCTTAGCATTTCTTTTAGCATCTGCTAATAGCTTTTCAGAATTCCTTTCTAATATTTGCAACACGTACAGCACTGAACAGTGTTTACATTTGATTGGGAAAGGAGAGCTGCTTGCTCTCAAAAATAGTTTCTGATAAAGCTGCTTAAAATGATGCTGTGTCTCTTGATCTTAAGCTGACAAATAGCATCATTTCACCACTTACTACAGGCAGAAAAGAACACACAGGCTGTAAAGAAGTACTGAAAAGGCGGAAAATTTAGTAATTAAAGACTGCATCACAATACAACTTAACCTCCATCACTTAGAGCAAACACTGGCCTGTAATTAGCTGTATTCTTGTAGCACTATAGTACAAAGCATTTTACAGGGAGAGGAGGAGAAAGTCACTGCCTCTAATTCAACCAGCTGCAGTTAATTCAAGGGCTGCATCCAACACGTCCAACTCAATATTTTCTTCCAAGGCCTATTTCTTGCTTTTGCCACCTGGGTCCTGTTAAACTAATCAGTAGGGACTGAGCAGGGAAGGTGCAGACAATCTCTTGCCTGGAATGACTGACCCTTGCTCATGTGCATGTGTCATGGAGGGCCCATAGGCCCAAAACCAGACTTGCATATGCCTTGCCTTGCCTGGACATGTTTTTCCTGCTCTTAGTCAGGGGTGAGCACATGGCCAGCACAGAGGGCCACAACGGGCCTGGAGCCGTGGAGTCTGGCCTGCCCAGGCTTTAGGTTGTGTAAGCCCCCACATGCTCAGCTCAGGCTTGCCGGGTGCTAGGCCCATGTGAGCCCCATCTTTGGAAAGTCCAGGCCTGTGGCTCCTTGCCTATTATGGCAAGGTTGGCTGACTGCAAGCCTGATTGGTTATTGGTGGCCAATGAGACCA
>WAAF01001950.1:112748-190770 GCA_013400475.1 Tricholaema leucomelas | reverse complement strand
TAATTTCTATTGTGCCTGCCATAGAGCAGAAAGCTTTCAGCCCACCCTGCTGGGCAAATACTATATAGACCCCAAGCAGCAGTAGCCGTGGGGAAAACTCTCTCTCTGTTAATAGTTCTATGCTAGTCATTGTATTATAGTTATTAATAAGCCGTTTGTGATATTTCCCATAAGGTCTTTCATAACCGTGAATGAATCCATTTTATTATTAAATATAGTGGTTGGGGGGTGTTGAGAGTTAAGAATATTGAGTTTAATAAATATATTTTTATACAAAATTATCTCACACCTATTGATTTCTCCCCTTCGCCACAAACGGGCGATAAGGGCAGAGTCCCCCTCCGCGACAGCATGGCTTTCCTGGCCTGCTGCTGGCTGGGGAGAGGAACGTGGTCATTCCCTTAAAGCAGTGGAGTTCTCTTGGGAACAGCCCTTGGATTTGTGAAACAGGAAAAAGAACCCATACCAAACCAGACCAAACCCAACCCAACCATCAAACCAACAGAAAGAGCTCTGACTCGTACTTACTGCAAAGATAAGAGTTGCCTCTTTGGAGTCCACCCCTCTTAGAAAAAATTTCTGAGTCAAAAACCTTACCTGAATTTGCAGTCTTGCCCAGCTAAGGTAGCCATAATTAAATATTTACAAACTATTAATGCTAATAAAGGGAGCAAATACTAATCCTTGCTGCCATTACTTCCCCCTCTTTCTGCATGATAAGAAGTCTGTGAAGCTGCTGGATCATCTTCCCCATCCCAATAACTTCTTATCCTCAGGTGACACAGAATACTCTCTCAGCAAAGCTGTTCTGCATCCCTGGCATGGAGGAAGCCCACCTGAACAGCCCCTCCGTCCTCTCAAAGCAAGGGCTGCCTGACCACTTGCATCTGTTCACCTGTGATGAAGGGAAGTGGTATAGCTCTGAATCTTCCTGCTTCTGTTCCTTTCATTCCTTGCTCTGCACACAGTTTGAGCAGATTGAGGAATGTGGACTATTTCAAACTCTACTTAATATGTGTTGCTAGTCATAATTGTGACTTTAACAGTTCTTGGCCCAAACTTCCCTGCTGTGAATTTGCTAACAGGAATGAACTGATCTTACTCAATTTATAAAGGGAATCACATTGAACTCAGGTGGTCTTACTAGTATAAGTGTATCCATAGGGCTGGACTCCTTAATCAAGACATTGAACTTTGCATTTATTATTACTATGCGGCACTCTACAATGCAAACGCATTTCATTCCCCAGTCTCTTTTCTTCTGCCAATATACTGTAAGAGCAAAGTGTCGTGGAAAATCACTTCATGGGGAAGGAATCAAATGCCATTGCGAAATTTTCCTGAGAGTGATCCCATAATCTGGCAATTCTTTGAAGAAGTCGTGCATCTGTTATGTTCAGACGTCTTATTGCTAGGGAACAAAGCTTGCCTGTAATGACTATTTGATGTTAGATTTAAGCTTAAACAAGACTGCTGTAACTATTGCTTCTTCATGACACTGCCTTCACATTTGGATTTCAAAGGATTGCAATATTGTTTTTTTTAAGAATAGCATTTATTGTTTAAAAAAAACAATGGTGCTATTCTCAGGTTTTAAAGTATGCTGACTGTGCTTTATCTTCTATGACTTTGTCAGCCTTCCCATCACAGACCCTGCTGAGAAGCATATGGTGTGTGTTTTATTATCTTCAGACAGCTGAAAAGGCAAGTGAGGTGAAATTTTGCCTATTCCAGGTTTTGGATGCTTATTTGTGTAAAGTTATGTTGATTGAGGTGATTTTGGTGGAGGTATCATCAAACCTCGTATGCTAACCAGTTTCTGAAATACTCTGAAACGTTCCCCAGGTTTCTGATAGCTAAACTAAAGGTAGTGAATAACTAGCATGGACATAGGGATGTACAAGAGACAACGTGTGGCAACCAACCTTCTTTGCAGCCTCACCAGACTGTAGTTTGAAATGAGGGAGAAAAGCAGGAGAGGTTTGTGATCTCCCACACTTCTGAACAGCAAAGGAGAGGCATTAGAGAGAACGGAGTTATTGCCTTCCTTCTTGTCCTTCCCAACATGAAAACTAGCAGAAAGACTTCCTAAAGCACACAAGAGACAGAAAGGTATTAAATGCTTGTCTGTATGAAACTGGATTGGTCAACATGGCTCTAACCAGTGCAGCTATTTTTGTACATGCAAGAGTGCAAACCTAATTTAGATAAGCAAATGAAATTTCCTTGTTGGTATAGTTTAGATCAGTTCTCAGAACAGAATAAAGGACTTTGGCCAGTATAAATCCTTATCATTAGGATTTTTTGCTGTTACAGCTATAGGAAATTGGGTTATGTTTTTCTTTTCCATGTTCTTTAATGACATTACTATGCCAGCAATGCTTTTAAGAGCAAGCCTTACTTAGGCAGGTCTTGTGTGAGTCTGTCAAACAGCCCCTGGCAAAAGCAAACAAGCTCTCACTTGTCAGATGCATAGGCAGACCTGAAGCACGAGGAGAGCTGGCTGGCTACAATATACATCAGGCTCCACTGATGGATGACATGAAGTAGATTGAGGCCACTTGACGTTTGGCATGTCAGATACTCAGGTAGGTGTTAAAAAATATGGCCATGTGAATTGTGGTGAAAAGCATCTGAACAGCACGCCTGTAGGTTAAAACTTTTCCTCTGGAGCTGCAAATATCCATGTGCCAAACACATATCTTTTACTCTTCACAGGTACAGAAGTGGGACTGTCTATGTAACTCCAGGTCAAACCTCACTTTTCAAACCGGTTCTGTGAAAGGACCCTCTGTTGTCCTTGACATTAAAAAGAAAGTGATTCTCCCAGAGAACCAACAGGTAAATACACTCTGACAGTAAGTACAGTAAGTTTATGGAATAGTATTTTATGTTCTCTGGCACTGTGGTTCTCTTCAGCCCAAGTCACCAAACCAAATCTTGTCAGGAGATGATAAAGTAGGTTTCACCTCCTCCTGATTTAACAAGGTCCTCTATAGTGTTGCCACTGTAAAACTGTTTGAGCTGGATGACTGGAACCTGTTGTCTCTATACTTGGAAGATATGCCCTATGCATCCTTAGAGGGAGCTTTGTTGCCCGACATTAGGTAGTTAGCAAACAGTTATCCAATCAACCATGTCTGATAGAAAGTTATCTGCTGGTATCTTTAGGGAATGCAGTGTGCAAACCTTGCCTTCATCTTTTGTATTTTGAACAAATAATTTGCACACTACCAGTAAGAATGTTGTCTTAAGAGAAACCAATGACATGTAGAATCAATTATGCCAAATATGCAAGTTATTTCAGTAGCTCTGAACTCAGATCAGATTCACCCTGGCTGCAGGCTGCTTGTGATCATTCTTGACCCCATGGTGAAGTGAGTTTTGATTGGTCTGTGGCCCAGAATGCTGCTGGACCACAGACCCTGGAGCCCAAGGGCAATGTCAGTACCTGCAGCTGGGGAAGGGAAGCCTAGCTAGAGAGGCTGCTTTGCTAAACCCCGAAGCACTGCTAGCACCAAGATGATGCCACAAGCACTGCGGTGGGTTTTGAGAAATGGCCCTCAAATTTAATTTAGCAGACCAGCTCAGACAGCTTGAAAGTAAGATAAAGCTACGTTTTACAGCAAGCTAAATTTACAAGCATATATACAAAATATATTTACACGTATTTACAAGTTAAAAATAGTACAGAAATCCAATCCTCTCCCCCCTGGACAAAGAAAGCCCAGAAGGGGCCAATGTCACCTTCCTCTCTTCCCACAGATAGAAAACCAGCAAGGCTCACACATTATGAGGAAAAAGTTAGTACATGGTGTGGAGGAGTCAGAGAGGTGATGGGACAGCAACAGAGCCCAGAGCCCAAGAGCCAGTAGAGAGAAATTGTTTATACATTGCTGTTTTATCCCTCTTAGCAAACCAATGAATTACTTTATCATTATTATTCTTTTTACAACTAATGCCTTGCTCATTCAATCTATATTCAGAAGAATGTCTAGAAAGCTTCTCCCTCTTGTTTATAATTTGGAATAAAAATACAGCATTAGCTCTTAAACTGTTACACTTACTTTAAACTATCTGATGTTGCCAACATCCTAATTTTCTCCTTCAAGTCTTGACATGTCCTTCTCAGTACTAGAAAGAGAAATTTCCATATTGCTGTAACCAACTCAGAGATTGTTTCACATATCTGTCAAATTCCCAACAAATATTTTGTCAGTGTCTTCCATGAACTTTCATCCAGAAAAAAAAAAAATCATCCATTTTGAGAGCTGATCTCCCATCAGGAAAGTCCAGCTGCAAAGCCCTGCTCCTGCTCTGCCACCACTAACGGTGTATTCAGCAGAACAGTGGCAGCCTCTGCCTTCTTGTCCTCTGCACTACACCCCAAAGGCAGAAGCTCCATCATTCATTCCTTGCAGTTAAAGCAGTCATAGAGTGCTTCAGAACATCTGTGGTACAGACTTAAATATTATCAATCTCCTGATTTTTAAAGTCAGACCAGCAGGAATCTAATTTAAAACCTGGAATAAAGTTATAAGTATACAACATAGCCTCACCAAAGCCAGTGTCCTTCTGTGGATAATATCCATTATTGCAGACTGAGCTTTGGAAGCAGACTTGTACAAATTTTTGTCCCTATGCAAATGGAAGCATTAGCTCTGAATTGCCTGGCTTTTGCTAACTTATATCAGAGTCAAAATTGTTTTATGCAAGATTTGAACATTTATATTCTTTAATGCCTCCATCCTTCTTCTCTGCCAGATAGCTGTTTAGTGTCCCCTTGAACCTGCTCCAGCTGGAGCTGAATTCAGATGTCATTCTGAGAGCTCTCCTTTCTGACATCAAGTATTATTCCTTTAAAAGTGCAAATCAATAGCACTGGTAATTGAAGAATCAAGAGGAAACGTGTGCAGAGGTGGGGGTTTTTTGTTTCTTTGTTTTGTTGGTGTTTTTTTTTCCTCATGAAAGGGAGCTGAGTGCCTCTAGTGCTTCCGTGTTGTGCTACGCACTTGTTCCACAGGGACTGCAATTAATTCACTTCTAAATCTTCCCTGGCCTAACTGTGAAACCTAATTTCCAACATACGTTTTTATCCCAGGTTGAGAACTATAGGGTTAAAAAAACCCTGTAGCTCTCAACCTGGGACAGTTTGAAAACTTCCCACAATTAAAAACTCCACCATTCCATTCTTGCCTTGCCTTGCCTTTCCTAGAATCATAGAATGGTCTGGGTAGGAAGGGACCTCCAAAATTTGTCTAGTCCAACCCCCTCTGCCATAAGCAGGGGCATCCTCAACTAGACCAGGCTGCCCAGACACCTTTGGATATCTCTAGGCATGGAGCCTGAACTACCTCCTTGTGCAACCTGTTTCAGTGTTCCACCACCCTCATAGTAAAGAACCTGTTCCTAACATCAAATCTAAATCTGCTCTTCTCTAGCTTGAAGCCATTGTCCCTTGTCCTATCACTTCAGGCCTTTGTAAACAGTCTCTCTCCATTCTTCTTATAGGCCCCCTTCAGGTACTGGAAGGCTACTATTAGGTCTTCTCCAGGCTGAACAACCCCAGCTCCCTCAGCCTGTCATTGTAGCAGAGGTGCTCCAAATCCCTGATCATTTTTGTGGCCCTCCTCGGGACCTGCTCCATCATGTCCATGTCCTTCTGATATTGAGGGCTTAAGACTTGGAAACAGTACTTCAGGTGAGGTCTTACCAGAGCAGAGTTCCCTTCCCCTTTCTCCCTTCTCTCTTCTCCCTTTCCTCGCACAGTTTTATCTCCATGAAAAACTTCTAAGCCAAGTGTGATCTCTGAAGTTAATTCAGCATCTAATTAAGATCAGGTTAAATAACAGAAGGTAAGCTTTTCTTTTGCCCTTCTCAGGTCTAACCAGTGCTGTCCTAAATCACAATGGGTATAAGCATGCATTTAAGTGCCCTACTGAATCAGATCTGTGCCCACGAGACATCTATTATGAAAGTAGCTATGGGCAAGGCCAGTTTTGTGACTCACTTTAAAGAGTACTTCATGTTTTCACTGCTTAAGTTAATTATTCAAAGCTCTTGGTAAACAAAAGTGGATCATATGTGTGAGAAGCATAAGAAGTACATACTTCAGCAGGATGTGGTCAATATCTATGTGAACTTTGAAGCCATTTCTATGTGCTTAGTTATGCCTTCAAGCGTGTGTTTTGAGCACCCATCTTTCTTGATATTGCAGCATCCCTCTCCCCTCCTTTTTTATTTTTGCCAGTCTGGGTGTCAGAAACCTGAAGAAAACAGAATAAGAAAAACAGAACTGATTTATTTTAAAGCTTTACATTTTTCATTTGCTTTCAATTAAGAAGAAAACCCCAACCAAACAAAAACAACAACCCCAAACACAAAACCAAAACACAGAAGAACTTAGAAAAGATTCCCCATTAACATGTTGCTTGACAGAGAATTTTTAAATCAAAATGATTGAATTTCAATTATTTTTCTTACCCCTAATTTAATCTTCAGTTTTGAAAGTGAAAACTCTGACAAAGTGGCAGTACATATTCAAATTGTTTGTGACAAGACAGGCATATTGTCTTAGTTATACTGAAAAATATATCAATGCACAATTAGAATAGCCACTGCTTTCAACTTGCCTGATTATAATCTTTACCATATGACTCTCCTCTTTCCTAGCTCAAATTGTTCCCACTATATTGGAACAAGCAGCTGCTTTTTGTGCTTGTAGGAAAATATATTATATTTGAGTGTAACTAACATTGGAGAAAATACTGATTTTCAATATGGAGTATCTGGAAGGAATCATGGGCTTGTAGAAACTCAAATTAGTTTTGTAGCATTCTTATATCAAGGTACAGTGTATTAGGGATGACTGAAGTTGCACTGGTTCAACCTAGATTTGGGATGCTTAAATTTAAGTATTGCCCAAGCATCTGAGATCTCATTGGTTTATGGTGATAGGCTACTGACTTTATCACATTGAAGCTAACAAGCACACGTTGGCAGCCTACAAGTACTGTGTGAAAATGTACTCCTATTGCCCAGCATTAAATTGCTTTTGCACAAGACCCTCTTACACTGTCTGGTACTGTAAAATAGATCTGCAAGTCCAAATGATACTACTTTCATCTCCAGCAATCATCACTCTGCCCCAGGCCTTGGGAACACAAGCCTTTTAAAAAATACTACGTTCATAGCATCACTTGTGAGCCTGTTAACTACATTTTTACTTCCCTTTGGTTGATACAGGCTGTTTTCTGCTTTGAGGGGGAATACCAAGTATGAATGCATCTTTGCAGATGCTGTTTTATCAGAAAAACATGGAAATTTGGTGCTGCCATGAAAGAGCTATCGGGTGGATGCTGCTAGGAGGTGGCAATCTCCTGGTCCATTCTTTTTCTGCTTCACATGTTATAACAGTGCACACTCTTTATAAAAACTGGGCAAAGTGTAAATGTTTATGCAAAACAAGGTCTACAGCTGAATGCTTATAAGCTCCTGTTGTAGCCTAGACATGTCCTAGGGATTTGCCTCTGTTTTCAGGAGGTGTGGGGTGGGCAATCAGTTTGGTATATTTGAGTGACCTTTGCTAGGGAAAATTTTTCTCCTAATTATACCTTGTTTGCCTTGAGGACTAAACGGTTATGACCATATCACACAGGATTTGATCTTTGCTCCAAATGGTGGTTGGTAGGCATGTTTGCAATTGCACGGAATGAAAAACTTTCCCAGGTGTGTGAGGCCCGCAACAACATCAGGCTGCTGAAGCAAAGCCGTATGAGCAATTTCATAGTCAGATGATGGGCAAAAGCCAGTTATTATGGAGAGAGTGTTTGCTGAAGAGTCCAGGCTATACTTCTGAAGCTGCCTTTCTGAAATTCTTCAGAAGATATTTTCTTCTCTGTTCCCTAACCTAGCTAGTGGGTTAAAATATTTTATATCATTTTTCCCCTCACCTAGCCCATATCACCTGTTTCATCACATTGCATTACTTTGCATCTGCTTACCCACAGCAATGTGGCAATGATAAAAGCAAAGATCTTGCTTGTTTTTTTTTCTCTACAAGTTATGCTAGACTTCTACTGAAAGATATACAGTGCTTGGAGATGTTGATTTGAATGAAAGCTGCAGTGAAATTACAAATCCAGTTGCCACATTACAAGCTATAGGGAGCTGCATATCAGAGGATGAAATGCCAGCTTTGCTAGTACCTGGCAAATCAGAGTGTTCATGTACGTAACTCTGGAGCCTTTATTCTGTAAGTCAATGTCCTGACATTTAAATTACAGCTCTGAATATACTCAGGTGACTGATGGTTTTGAAACGTGGGCATCAGCTGCTAAAGTATATGGCAGCTCTAGACAATTTCAGAGTTTTTCCATACCAGGAATGTAGAATTATTTTTCTGTTCTCAAAGTTCAAACAGAACCAACCTTTCTCTGCTCTGAAACCTCATGTATAACAATCCGTGGCACAACAGTTATTTGGGCAGCACCAGGACTCTCCTGTTTTTACGACAACAAGATTACAGAGAGGGCAATGCAGCAACTAGAGAACCCCATTGCACACTGTTTGGGCTTTTATCCTATTTACTATTAGTATAATTTCAAGCTGTAAATGATATTATTTGTGATTTTAGCAGTACCACAGGAAAACGGCTAATCCAGATTTTCTAGTAGCACCATTTACATGCTTACTCGGCATAGATACCACTATTTTACATCTCATCAGCTCAGAAGGTACTTCTCCAGCATTAGCAACTTCCCTCTTTGAACTCTCAGTTATTTTCTAACTTAGATAGTGAAGTCTGAAGATTGGGTTCTGGAGATCTAGCCTTCAGATTTGAATTCTGTCCTAGTGCCAAGCTCTTTAAGGCCACTGAAAGGCTGGAGAGAGTTTTTCCTCAGCTTCACAATGCCTGAAATGGAAAAGTACTAGTGTTTTTTTCATCTGTCCCCCTCTGCCAACAAAATTAGCCTTACCAAGAACTGGAAGGTCACTCAGCCTTGAAAGCAATGAAATCAGGGGTGCTTAAAGAAGACATATTTCATTCATTTAGACACCTGCCTATCCCCACATCTCTGAAAATACGTGAAGATACAGATTGCATCTATCAAGCTCATGCTGCTCAGCTAAAACCCATTTACCTCATGACATGCAAATGGTACAAAAACTAATCTGTAGTATCTGAATTTTCTGAACCTGGGGGAAGCTTGACAAATCTGCCTCAAATCTGGTATGAGGTTGCCCTTAGCTGAGATGCTGGTCACAGGAAACTTCTCACCCAACCTGTCAAGCTGGACAGCTGAGACAACCTGACTGAAAACAACAGTCTTCATCTAGAGTCTGAAGCCCATTTGGATTTCAGTGGAACCAGTGGCTCTGGTCCAGAGAGAGTACTCCTGGGCTGGTGGAAAGCACTGCGTCTTATGCTCACACCAATACAAGATTCAGTGTCACTTCTGCTCTGGAGAGTTTGACTTACATGTCAGTAGCAAAATGTTGCCATTCTTGCTCACTGTAATGAACATCCACACAAAAACCTCTGAACTATCCAGTCCTTTATAACAAAAGCTATAAATTCCCAGACTCGTGGTGCAGGAAATGCATTTAATTTAGATCTTGATTGCTACACAGCTAAAGTATGTGCCACTGTCTTTGATTGCTGCCTGTTGCTGGGTCACCCCAAGCAGCAGACTTTCATAGTAACTAAAGGGCATTTTGGAAGGAAGCAGCTCTTTGATTGCATTGTGTAATCAATGCATTATTTGGAGCATATTCTCTATAACCCCCACTAAAAACTTAGGTCATTAGCCATGGGGCTGATCGTTATAATGTAGGTAGTACAAGCCAAAGCACTTCAGAAATGCAGAACACTTCAGCATCTTTTGATGAAAAAGGGGGAAACTGCCATGTATGATTTGATCCAAATTCCCTTCAGCATGAAAGGCAGTGCCTATGAAACACCATTTTTCTCTTGCAAGAGCCTCCTTAAGCACTACTTCAAGAGGTTAGAGTATGGCAGAGCCTTGGGCTTGCTTTAATTGATAGGGGGAGGCTTCTGAGAAGCTGTTTCCTCTGCAGGACTTATCTTAACTTTTAATGTTTCTTCTAGGTTGATGAGAGTGAATTTGGGCGATCATCATCACCCAGCAGTTGTGGGACCTCACCAGTTCCATAGATATCACAGGGTCCTGTGGTTTCAGGACTGTGTTTCAGGCAACACCAACCAAAAGTTTACATGTTAGGATATAAAGTCTAAAAGGAGTAAGAAAACCAGTAGAAAATGCAAATAAAAATGCAGTTGTTTTTCTTCTTTGCTTTTTTTTTCACTTGAAAATGTATATATTTTAACCTGCTGTAGTAAAATGTCTATGCATATATACATACATAGCTATTTGTTGCATTTATACTTAAGTATTCATAAAACCAGGAAGTGGTTGACTCCCTCCTAATGTTTCCCAGTACTTTTACATGTCAAAGTAATGCTCAATGAAGTGTGACGTGA
Source organism: Tricholaema leucomelas (assembly GCA_013400475.1). Taxonomy (NCBI): domain Eukaryota; kingdom Metazoa; phylum Chordata; class Aves; order Piciformes; family Lybiidae; genus Tricholaema lacrymosa; species Tricholaema leucomelas. The sequence continues at coordinate 180,266 of WAAF01001950.1, read as the reverse complement.
TGAAAATTTTTCTGTGTGCTCTAGAGGGGCCAGGATTTTATCCGTGGAATAAAGTGGGAACTATTTCTGCAAGAGAGAGTCCAAACATTGGCAAAGGAAGTTTTAATAGAGTTTTACATGACACAAAGCCAAAAGTATTCATAAATGACTGATGTCTCAAATTCCATGGCAAAAATCCTACCGAGTGCAACAGAAGATTTTCCTCTTGACTACAGTGGTCATGAGATCAGAAGTGAGAGAGTGAAAATCTGTTTCTTCTTGCTTAATAAGCATTTTAACATTGTAAGATGTGTTACCAACAGCATTAGAACAGCTCATTCACACAGTACTTCTAATTAGAAAAAAAAAGCAAGAACAGAAGGCTCTCCAGAAATCTGTGAGGGAAATCCATCTGCTAGTTAATGCTTTTGAATTTTGAATGCTTCTTTCCCAGTAGGGTAAGGGTAAGTGGAGCAGGTAAACTGCTACTTTTGTACATATTTTGTTGGTTCTAAACGCCACTAACAGCAATACTCTTTCTATAAGCTCTTATTAAAACCAGTGGTATCAATCTGGTTGCACTCCATTTTTTTAAGGACGAAACAACAGTGGTGAGCACCCTGTTAGTGGTTAAGTAATAAAATACAAAATTACTCCTTTTAACATGCTGTCTGACATTATGGGTAGAGTTTTCCGACCCCCTTCACTAAGGCTGTCAATTAGCAGGCTAAGCTACCAGTCATTTCAAAACAAATGTGGTTTAGGTTTTTCTTGTAGCATTTGCCCTAGATTGCAAGCTCTTTCTGCTTGATGGATAGTTGTATTCCAGTGAAATAAAGACGCTTCTAGTTCCAAAATTTATAGGCTTCATTTATTACCTCTAGTAACATATTATACTGTATAAATACTCTATCCTTGTTATATGTCCTTTAAAAAAAGCGATAACTTAGAAGGTCACATTGGACAAGAAGTATAAAAATAAATACACTCATTATATGCATTTATTACAAATTATAACCCTTCCCAGAAGGGAAAAATATATATATATATATATATAATACTTATAAAGTATATAAAATCTATAGTAATATATTTTACTATATACATATGGAAAGCCATATTCTCTCATTGTCTATGGACTGGCACAAACGTTAATTATGTGAATGCTGGCGTACTGCTGTGGATGGACCTGCTATCCTTCAGCTTTGTCTTCCCACCTTATCAGTCATTTAAGCACTACAAACCCATCAGAGGCCACATAAGAGAGGTTCCCATTCATAGTGGGGATTTTTTTCTTGCTTTTTGTTTGTTTTTAACTCAAGTGCAAATAATTTCCATTGGCTGGGGTAATGTTAAAAGATCTCACTGTGAAAGCATGACTCAAATGCTCAGAAATGCCATCAGTCTGTTTGACAGGACAGTAGGACCAAACTGGAATCAGGAAAGCTAGTGGAAAGTATGAAGAAGGCACAAAGAGCAACTACTCCAGAGATGGTACCTGCTCCCTGAGTATTCCTGCTTTTCTAGCCTCTGGATTACATGTCACCACAATGGCACTGGAGTACTTGTGAGAAATGGACAGGTACATTGGGATGACATATGGTTTAAAAAAATACACATTATAGTTATTTGTGGAGTTGACTGTTCTCAGTATACTTTCTTACTCTTTACAGGTAGAGAATATGGCTTTATTTTTATATAAAACTATTCTCTGAATAGCAGCCATGAATGATATAATTAAAGCTTCTTTTCCAATCATGTTTTTTGCCCTTTGTGAGGTAGGTAAGCCCTGACCAATTATTTTCATCTATCCTTTCTGCTCTCCTTTCCCTCCCCTTCCTACACATGGGGACTTGATCAGTACCAAAAGAAGGGAGAAATAACTGAACCAAAGTATTTGCTTAAATGTGATTTGGGCACTGCTTAGCTCGTAACATACTTTAAAGGCGGCTGTTGTAATGCCCTAGGGCCTTATCTTCTGAAGACAAGTGAGTGACGTGGGTCTGCTATCCTATCAAATTTTCAGCTGGCAGGGGATTTTTAGGATGCAACGCCAACTAAAGCCATTTGCACTGCCCCACCTCAATGGATCCTCACCATGAATTATGCACGCAAAAAATCATGTGCGTTGCCTCTAGCCTTCTTTTTCAGTGCACTGTTCTGAAGGAAAACAACAAAATAATAATAACAATAATATTAATAATAATAATAATAATTAAAAAAATTAGCTTTCCCAACTTATAGTATTTAACTGCAGTCCGTAACATTGCAGAAGTCTATTAGGTGTTTTGGCTTCTTGGAGGGCTCACAGCTTTCTTGTGGCAGCACACTGCCTTCATAAGAAATACATTTTAACAACCTCTTCTTGAAACCTTTCCCACATGTCTTGGAGCAGGGTGACCAGTCCCCCAGCTGCCACTGAGGGCATGGTATATCAGCGCAGGGACGGATGTCGCTGGGCTTCAGCTCACGGGTGCAGTCGGTGGCTGGCCTGCCTCTGGGGTCTCGGCACTCCACTGTCCGCCGCTGCCAGCCTGAGCCACAAGACTTGGAGCACTCACCCCACTCCTCGATGACCCACTCAGAGGAGATGATCTCCCTGATGGCGTTGAAGGACTCTTTCTTTCTACTGGGTGCCTTCTCTGACCCAGGCTGTGTGGGTTTCTTCACAAAATAGGTGAATTTGATCTTAGGCTGTGGCAGGTCTCCCACTGTGAGGACCTGGATGGTCAGAGGCTCCTTCAGAGGGCTAAAACTGCGGATTCTCTCCAAGGCAGCAGAGGAGCCACTGTACCTCAGCACACTGCCCTTGTAGGTGATGTCCTGCTCCAGAGTTGACAGGGTGTAATCACCATTGAGGACATAGGTGCCATCTGTGGCTTTGATGGCAAGGAAGCTGCCATCGTGCCTTGCGCCCCTGTGGTTTCGCTGCTTCACCTCAATGTTTGTTGCCCCAGCTGGAATGGTGACAACATCATGGTAGCCAGGTCTGCTCAAGAGAAAAGAGAAAGACTGAGTCTCCTCCTCTTCCTTGGGAAAGGGAAGAAGCTGCCTGGCACAAGACCGCATTTCATTTGAAGCTGAAGTGTTAAGCTTATGAGCTGCTGATTTAATGGAATTAATAGATTAAGGGATTTGCAAAGTCACATCCCACATTACTGCTATGGCAGAGGAATGCCCATATCCCACATGTAAGGGGTTTTCTTTCACTGAGAGTTCACTCTAAGTTATCTTCAGTCAGATGGCTCTAACAGATCAAATCGCAGTACCAGTGACAAACTGGGGCAACATCTCATTGACTTGGAAACCAAAAGCTCACCCCCACAAGGACAAAGTAATAGCAGCAGTCATATACTCACTTTGCTCTAACAAGTGTGCCAGACACTTTCTTGCACGTGGATCCGTTGCCGCCACAGATACCACATTTGTCAAACTTCTTATTGGATCCTATCATACGGTCACAGCCAGCCTTTACACATTGGCCTTGGACGCAGACAGAGGTGGAATCAGGGCTACATGGGGTACCATCCACAACCTTTGCAGGAAACAAGCAGTAGGGTGTTAAATTAGGAGATGAATATTGCTTTAAATTGCCTAAGACATAGAAAATGCAAAATATGGACAGGTGAAAGACCTGAAGCACTCATATTTTCAGGGCTTTTTAAAATCAAAACCAAAGCAGGCCACTGATAGTTGAAGGTATGCAGTGCTACTTCATCTCACTTGCAAAAATGATGCCACAGTGACAGAAAACCAAATTTTGGTTTCCATTAATATCCCCTCTCTAAAAAAACCCCACAAACCACAGAAAATTATTACTGTTTTTTTTATAAAGAAAGACTGTTGTTTCCCATGTCACTAGAAGGTAAGCCATGTCCTGGAAGTACAGGGCCAAAATTGCTCTCAATAGTGTTCAAAGTATTTTTTATTTCTAGGACTACTGCTTTACAAAAAAACATCTGTGTCATCGCTCCTGGAATTATTGGCTTGCAGCATCTTATGACAGTGCATTCAAGTAGCTATACAAGACGAACGTTTTTCCTTTTGTTTATTTTAAGCTGTCAGCATCTTAGTAACCAGTATGAGAAAGCATCAATGTTTTGGCAAAGAACTCCCTCAGTTTTCCAAATACATTTCAATGTAATGAAGTTGGTGGAAGCTCAGGAAAGGAAACTAGGGTGGGGTGGGTAGAAGAGGTGGTTACGTGTGAAATAACTGGAAGGACTGTGCCAGAATATTTGATGCATGCTTCAACTGATCAAGCTCTATGTGTTGGATGAGAAGAAAGGAGAAGAAAGAAGAGTCCAGCTTAACTACCAGAAAAACTTCTATTTAAGAAAGAATTCTGAAAGAATTTTAGATTTCTACACTGCTTCACTTAACTTCACATAAAGAGTTTGAGAAAAAAAAATCCTGTTCAGATGGAGAAAGTGTAGTTTTGAAATACCTTTGGCTGTAAAACAAAGAAATACCCTGTTCCTTTTGCTCGGCAGACTAGCTTGCATCTGTCCTTTGGAGAGACACCAGCAAACTTAGGTGTCCACTCCACTGCAGGTCCACTTCCAAAGGGAGACCTGGAAAACTCGTTGTGCTTTTCACATTGTTCCTCCCTAAAGGTTTTGCCTGCAGACAGAGCAAAGACAGGTGGACATCAGATCATGTACTCTTCCTCCACAGAATACCTTTCCTCCACCTGGAAAATGAGGAAAAGATTACCATCATTGTCTGGACAGTCCTCGATGTTACATGATCTGTACTGCACCCGTTTCCCTTCACAGTACTTTCCTCCATTCCTTGGGACAGGGTTGTCACACTCCCTGAATGAGTACTGCACTCCACCACCACAGGTCCGGGAGCACTCTCCCCATGCACCCCAGGATCCCCAGCTGCCATGCACCGGTGTCTGGAAGGACAAACAAAAGCAGAACACAAAAGTTACTACATTAAAAGAAAATCAAGCCACAAAAACTCAGTCATACTCATTTTTACCTAAACTACTTGTAGAAAACAAAAAAGCTCCAAGTTTATCAAGCTGTCTGCCTCCACTTATTCAAGCCCTTTTAACTGAAGTGTTTGTTATCTGTGCTTCTCTGCAACCCAAGATATATTCCAACTTCTTTTTTAATACTTACATCATAATGCTTCTTCTCAGTTTTACTCACACACTTGCCATTCATGCACCACTTTCCTTCCCCACAACTGGTGCCATCTGCCCAAGGGAAGTGTTTGGTTTGGCACACAAGGAGTCCTCCAGAAGTGCCTGTACACCACAGTGTCGTACACGTACTGGCTGTGTCAGGGCAGTGCTTGGACTCATCTCCAAATGTAAACTGGCACTGTCTGTTAGCATCATACAGTGTGCCAGGCAAGTCAGAAGGAAGCTGAATTGGTTTGTGGGGCTTGTCCAACAAACACTCACCTGAAAATTAAGGGGAAAAAAAAACAGTCAATGAATTTGGTTTCAAAAAGGGAACTGCATTTGCTTTGTAATGTAAGTCCTTCAGTCAGTTTCTGCCACTTTTGTAAAGTGAAGGGTCTTCTAAATGCACTGACAGCATGCAAAAGGCCAACTATGCTGCAGCAGAAATCTCTGTTAAGAAAAAAGAAGAGAGAAGAGAGGAGAGAGAAGAAAGACAGAGGAGAGGCATAAAGTTTAATAATCTTACCATGACCATTATCCAAAAATGTTGTAATCATATAGGCACTACATGGAGACCATGGCTGGCTGCGATCCAGATTGGAAAGCATAGATGCCATCATGTGGAAATCCCGACTTATTCCATTAATGCCAGCACACTGCTTTGCATCATCATGAGGCATGTTAAACACATGGCCTTGAAGGGGGAAAAAAAAAAAAAAAAAAGGAAGTTTGTGATTTTAAGAAGTTAGTCCTATGCATTATCAATACTACTCTAAATACAGCTGCTCATAGTCTGGCCTTTAAATGATAACCTTAATCCTGAACACTGCCAAATTTTAAGCAGGCTTCTCATGCTTTTTTTCCTGCAATCACAGGAAACACACAGCTCTTGCAGACAATGCTATGTAGGCAAGATTTGCTTTCCAGAGTTCAACCACATGATGAGGCAAAGCTTTGCCTCCTCCTAACTGCAACAGAGTGATCCCGCAGTAAGGGCTGGGCAGCTCTTTGCTCTCCAGCACTGAGCTGGCTTCAATCAATCATGTGAAATCACCTTTCAAGTACCTAGCTCGTGGGCTGTTGTAAAGGCAGCCTGTAAACCATCGTCTTCTATGATAGAGCAACTGCGGTTTAGGTCACAAACTGTTCCCACATCAGCCATCCCAAGAGTATCACATGTCTTGGCACCACAGAGGTCCTGTAAAATAAAGCAGTTTCATTATTAATCAGATCAGAGACTTAACCTTGGCAAGAAACATCCAGCCCTGGCAGTTTGCCTCTACTTATGGAAAGAGCATAAATAGCCAGCACTTCAGTGGGCATGATGGCAAAAATCTATCTTTGGGACATACACAAAAGTTATACGTAGAAACAAAATACATAATTTCCGTATCTGCTTAAAAGTATATGAGACTGAAATCCATTGCACAGACTGTGAGTTTCACCTGAGACACTGCAAAAAGCAGGAAAAAAAATCCTGACTACATAAAAAGCCGTTCGTTTCATATTTAGCCTGCTTTGCTGAAGGTGTAATGACACAAGACTGCCTCTGAATGCTTTCTTTGCAGGTCTCCTGGCAGAGGAGGCCTCCAGCGGCAGGGAGCGGTAGGAGTGGGGATGGATTTGATCTCCACCTCCCTCACCTGTCTGGTAAAGAGGATTGCTGTGTCGTAGTGCTCCGCATGCCGGTCACTGGGTGGGTTGTGCTGCTTCTGCCAGCTGCAGAAGTTTCTCAAAGTCAGGGCGGCGTTGGAAGAGATATCGGGTCCCTTCCGCTCCTCATAGATGACCATGATTTTCACCACGACGAGGCTGATAGAGTTGCGAATGCTGGGGTGCTTGTACAGCTTGGCTGCCACGGAGAACAGCGTCAGGAGATAGTGCTTCAGTCCGCTGCCATGGAATTCAGCCATGGATTGGTCGGCTACCAGCATGGTCTCCACGTAGCGGGGGCTGGACACGAACCTTTTCTTCCTTCTGCTTCTCGTTTCTGCATAAAAGGGGGGGGGGGGAAGGGGGAGAAGGAGCGAAAGCGCACGTGAGCACAACAACAGAAAGGCAGCTGCACCGCAAGGAACCCCAAACCCACTGATACTCCAGTTTGCCCCTAAGGGATATATCCCACCGCCCCGCGCCCGATTCGACAGCCCTGGCTGAATAACCGCTCCACACCGCTTGCTGGAAGAAGGGTGAAACCCGCACCCAGGTAAGCGCATCCTTTCCGTCTTCCCTCGGGGTAGGGACGAAGGGTAAGCACCAGCCGTGGCTCGTCGTCAGCCCCCGTCAAGGCGGGGGCGTAGCTGGACATAAAGCGAGTCTGATCCCCCTCCCCGAGAAGGGCGGTGCGCTGCCCTGACGGTACCTGCGTGCTCGGGAGGCTCTATCACCGCTGCCTCCTCTTCTGTCCTCGCCTCGGCCACGGCGCAGTGGCTGGCAGGCACAGCATGGCGGGTCCCGCGGAGGCGGAGGAGGTGGGCGCCGCGGCGGTGTGTGGTGCCGGGGGCCGGCTGGATAAGGTACTGGCGACCCCGCAGGGAGAAGGCGCCACGCATCCCCGCACAGAGGCTGAGGGCGGCGGCGGAGCTGGGGTCTCGATTGACGGTGCCGGAGTAGAAGCAGCGGGAGAGGTCGTCCTCCGACGGCGGAGGCGGCGGCTTGCCCAAATACTGCAGGGTGAAGTTCGGGGCCAGGAAGCTGCTGTCGGGCTCCAGCTCCAGCGTCAGGCGCTCCCCAAAGGCCTCCAGCCGGAAACGCTCCCGGCCGCCGGCAGCGCCCAGGCGCCGCGGCACCACCAGCGCCTGCCGCTCGGCGGGGCGTTCGGCGCTACAGAGCCCCACCAGCGCCACCAGCACCGGCACCAACAGGCGCCCCTCGGTCCTCATCGCGACCGCCGAGGTCGGGGTGGGGGAGTCTTGCTGCTGCGGCCGCTGGCTTCACAGAGCCTTTTTCGTTTATTTATTTGTTTCTATTATATAAATATGTAAGTTTTTGCGTTCAAGTTTTGGGGATCTACAAAGTTCTTTCTGCTGGCGAAGAGGTGGGGATCGCCGGGCGGGCGCCGGGTCTCGCGGTCACTGCAGAGGCGGCGTTGGCATCCCCATGGCCGGGGCGAGGCAGCAGGGAGTCAGGGGCTGCGAAGGGAGCAGCCGTTCCCCTCTGTCCGTCTATCGGTCCTTTTTCTCTTTCCTGCCTCCTCAGCTGTCCTTAGCAGCAGTACACGGGGAGGAAGGTCCGATGACTCCTCCACTCGCCTCTCCAGCAGCCCCGGGACGGTTCCGCCTGCACTTCTACGGCCTGGCGAGGCAGAGGGAGGCGAGCGCCGAGAAGTCTTCCGTCGTTGCAGAGCGGACTGAAAAACCAGAGCGAGCGCCAGCCCAGCCCTCTGCGCTGGGCCGCCTTTGCTGCACTCGGACTGCCTCAGCCGTGCGAGGTGAGTGCAGCAGTCGGGACCGCCGCTGCCGCCCTTTATGGGGTTTGCCCGTGCTGCCCCCACCCCCGGCGCGGCCCGCCGCCCCCCGCCGCGCCGCCCCTCGATCCCGGCCGCTGAGCTCACTGTGTGCGTAACACGGCCGCGGGCAGCCCCCGCCCTCCCTCCCTTTCCTTCCCCCCCCCCACCGCCCCCGACGAGGCGGGACGGGACGCGGCGGGCAGAGACCAGGGTCGGTCCTTGGCTGCTGGGCTGGGGGAGGGCTGCGCTTTGCCGGGGCCTGGCCTCTTCCCCCGCCCCCGCGACTCCCTCTCCCCCGCGCCCATCTGGCGACAGGAGTGTCTTCCCGCCCCCCACACACTCCAGGGGAAGCCGTGGCCTGTGCGGTGTAGGACGGGTGGCCTGCCGACCCCTCCGTCACCCCGCGCTCCGCTCCGCGGGGTCGCGGGTCGCTCTTGGGAGTGCCTAGACGGGGTGAGGGTGGCCGCAGGCCTCCGGCTGGGGTCTGGGGTGTCCACCCGCGGCTGGGGAGTGGCAGGTTGACGTCCCGGAGCTCCCGGCGGGGAGGGAAATCCCCCCTCCCGTTCGCGGCTTTTCCTTTCCGTTTTTCTTCAAAGCAATTCTTGCCCTTTCGCGGCACCAAGAGCTGAAGTCAGCTATGCACCTGTACTTATGGGAAGTGGTTTCTTTTAAATCACTTAAGCAGAAGCATTCGTGAGATGCAGCCAGTATTTTCCTTTGAAGCCATAACCAACCGTAGTGGTACGGTTAATCCACTTAATTCTTTATACGAAAGACACATATGATGTGTGCAGCCCGGGTAATACTTCCTTCTTCTTCTTGAGGCCTTTTTGGAGGATGAGGGCAAAGAAGTGATGAGCAAATGTGTGAATGGAAACAAAAGCAATGTACCTGTTGATGATAGCTGCTAGGCTTCAGAATTTAAACGAAGGTGCTTTGGTGTCAGTCAAGCACAAAACTGGGAGCCTGAAAACTGAAGCAACACAATAGATACCCCTTGTGACAGAGGGAACATATCCACTGTTCCTTTAGGATGAAGTACTCCATTTGTGCTAAAAAATACAAACTGGACCGTTTTCTTCCTGATTTAAATACTATCAGATGAATTTGGAGCTATGCTTCCGTGTGAACTGCGCAGCCTGACTGCCTGCTAAGTTCTGACGATACATTTATTTCCCATGCAGCCCCCGCAGTCATACCGGTTTGAAAATGCACGTTTTTTGAAACTGGTGTGTGTGTGAAGCGAGCCATAATTTCCATTACTTATGTCACAAAAGTGCTGTTGTCCCATGTAGTGGTGAACACAACCAGAAACAGGGCTTCAGATGAAGGATTTCCCTTGGTGGACTTTTTGAGCAGTCTTGGGTTTTGAGAGGCCTCCCATTTAGTACATCAAGAGCAGAAATATCCATTCATTTATGATGGAGGCCTAACTTTTCACTAGAGCTGGGAGACGTGTGTCAATCTCTAGCCTTGTCTTTGAGATCTGGTAACGTGTACCCAGCTCTAGCCGGCTTTTCCTAGGACAGGAAATCCAGAACAGAAGTGCAGTCTGTTCATGCTGTTAGTTCCATGCTGCGTATGGCACATACCTGGCAGTTTAAACGTCTAGAAGGTTGGGAATGTGATATAGAATCGAAAGGAAAGCATTCTGTTTTTAGACTTCCAGTTTGAAATACGCTTGTGAAGACATCAATTGGAAATACAAAATCCTCCTAGTTTGTCAGTGTAATCGGTGTAATGCATAGATCAGGAGGGACTAAAGCTAAGCCACATCAGTATCCACCAAGGACATATCCACCCAGCTGCCCGGTGCACCTTTGTGGTGACATTTTGCTGTTACTTTTTAAGTGTAAAGTCTCTGATTGGAAAAGGTCCTGACCACCTTAACAAGCGTTCTCTGGTCTGAAAAGCCTTCTCGGTGTCCACCAGGTGGCACTCTCCTACAAAAACCTTTTCTCGAGGAGTATTTCACAGCTCCTCTGAGGTTTCAAACTCTGCTCAGGTGGCAAAACTTGCATTTTAGTACTGCTTTTAACAGTTCCGTGATTAAGACAGAAGTTTTCTTGGCCTTTATGTAATATCCACTAAAGTGTTTTAGTAAAGAACTCGGCCATTGCCTTGTATTCTTACTGCTAGATGTGCTGCTGTGACCATGCTGGCACGCACATAAATGCTTTGCTCTATTGTGAACACGACGTTGTGAAGGAACGTTTACAAAAGGTTTGATAACTAAGAAATACGCGCTGTTGTGACACATCACATGTCTAGTCTTGCAAGTTCTTAAATCTGATCTAGTGTGAGGTGTCCCTGCCCATGTCAGGGGAGTTGGAATTGGATGATCTTTGAGATGCCTTCTAGCTCTGCCAATTCTGTGATCATGTAAATTGCTGTCTGTAACTGCAGAGAGTTTAGATGGATTATTGAGATGAGAGAGTATGTGTATATTCACTGTCCATATCATCTCCAGTCATATTTTGGGCAAATCAACATTTGGAAAGCTAAACATACGAAACTGTTACAGAAATTCACTTAGGGGGATAAAAACCTAGAAAAGGTGTAAAACTTTTTCACACATTCCTAGAGTTTGGGAAGAAACTGTCGATACCAGAAAGCTGTAATGCAAAATAAGCCACCAGATGGAGCAAACAGATCGCATTTTGGTCTGCCGTGCAAGAACACGTTTGTAAGGATTGCACTCAAGTGTTCAGTATCTGAGCAGTATTAATGATAGTGAAGCTTTGGTTTCTTTGTCAGTTATCGTTTAAACTGCTGTTACAAAAAAAGAAAAAAAAAATCAGACAAAAAACCCCCAAACGGAATACAACAAATACAAAGGCACACTTTTTCAGACTGTTTAAATGCTGCAGAATCGCTGCTTCTTTTGTAAACTGTTGTCATTTAGAATGCAAACAGCAGATGGCACATTAGGCCCATTGAACAGGGACGAGAGAGCTAATGTGGTAGAAAATTCCTCAAAAGAACACTTCCAATAAACTTAAGCCCCTTTTTAAAAAAATAGCTGTAAATGGAAATTAATCTGATTTTGCAGAACTTTTTTTCTCATGTGACTACTGAGAGGTTCACCTACAATCAACACTTCTGTTCTAAGCACTCTTATATTAGTCTTTGAGAGGCATGAGTGATTTGGTGTTGTCCAGATGAAGGGATCCACAGAATGAACCAGGTCGGAAAAGACCTTTGAGATCATTGAGTCCAACCTATCACCCAACATTGTCTAGTTAACTAAACCGTGGCACAAAGTGTCATTGTCATTCAGGGTGAATGGTTCTACTGAACAAGATTATTTGTGGAGATTTTTATTCTATGATGTCAGAGGATTACAGGATGTTAGGGGTTGGAAGCATCCCAAAGAGATCATTGAGTCCAAACCCCCTGTCAGAGCAGGACCATGCAGTCTAGCTCAGGTTACAGAGTAACGCTTCCAGACAGGCCTTGAAAGTCTCCAGAGAAGGAGACTCCAATCTTTCTGGGGAGTCTGTTCCAGTGTTCTGTGACCCTTACAGTAAAGAAGTTCCCCCTTGTGTTAAGGGTACTGTACTGCAGAGTATATCCACTGCTCCTTGTGCTAACACAGATCTTTTGTTATATGCATGATTAACTAGATATTTTTTCCCATTTATTATTAATTTTAATGTTTGCATTAAGTAAGATAGCAGGAACAAGAGAGAAAACCTCTGATTTTGCCTAAGTGTTTTGATAATCAGCAGTAGTGTGAAAAGACAAAATGATGCCCCTAATTGCTTGAATGAGAAGTGCGTATTTTTATTTTGGGGAAGGAGATGTATGTGATTTATTGTGGTTATCCATTTCCCCATAACTTTTGCTTTTGCATTAGTTGAAATAAAAAAAGAAGAAATGTTGTCCTCCAACCCCAATTTTATTCCTAAGTAGCCTACATAGGACTGAAAGCACTCAAAATTAAGCACTACCAATTTCTTTCCACTAGTAAACTTCTATTAAGATTGGATTCAGTGGAAACTTGCTCTGCATCTGCATGCATGAGTCAAACATTTTATTATTCATGGTATCAGAAATTACTAACTGTGAATTATGACTACTAATTTATGTATGAATATTAATTTTACATAATTACTATTAAAAAATCAGGAAAATTCCCTGAGGTTCTTTGGGATTTTCAGTCGACAGCAAGCAATTGGCACAGAATTAAACAGCTTAAACAATCAGAACTTGGAAAATAGTAACACAAAACCAGGAAAAATTCTAACTATGCTTGTGGAGTCTCAGCATTCACTCCGGCATATGTACTCACGACACTTTTGGTCCCTGAGTAAGTCTCCTGTATCAAAGATGCTTTCAAACTCGCTATGCAATCCCAGGGTAGCATATAAAATACTTCAGGCAGAGGGAAAAAGATGCTGCTGAGCTGGCTAGTGTTAGCTGCAACACGTGGCCACCTTTAAGGAGCCACAAATGAGGATAGGCAGGATGGCTCCATGCAGACAAAGGCTGAATACAGAAAAGCACGATTTTCTAAATCATCCTCCTTGAATACTTCAGTTTGAAAATCAAGCTGGCAAATAGGCACTAGCACCATTGTTCTGGCCAATGAATTCAAAGCTTCGTGCCTCCTTTGACCATGCAGGCAGGGTGAGGGCAGGACAAGACACCTGACACGTGGTGCTTAGCCTCCTGGCCTCAAGGCTTTGCTCATCCGACTCACTCCTGGACCGCAGCATGATAGGAGAAGGAGAGCCAGGGTTAAACCTGCCTGGCTGTATTTATGCCCTACCAGGACATTCAGCAAATACAGTGCATGGGACTCTGGGGTTCAGAATGTAGGTTCTTTCAATTTGTAAAGGTAAGAGCAGCCAGAAAGCTTGATTTAATTTAATCTCAACAATATTTGTGCAAATAAGAACCTGTTTCTTCTTCCTTACTTACATCACAATGTTTATTTTTATTTTAAAAACATTTTGCACTGACTAATGTAATATCCCTTCTATGTCTTTGATGCAGTTACAGGCATTATAACCAGTGCCCTAATTTCTCTTTTTAACGTTTTGGGTTTTTTTATTTGGCACAGATAGGAGCATATGTAGTCCATGTAATCCAGATCACCTTACACGTGTGCTGAGGACTGTTATTAACTGTCAAACTGTCTTTCAGATGAGTTTTTCTTATGGCTTCTTCAAGAATTTTTTACGTCTGGTTTATCCTCAAAAAACATGGTGAAAGCTGTATTGATTTTTGTTCACTATAAAATGATTTCAACTGTTTTATCATTAGGCAGGAGCAGAGGGAAATGAAAAACAGGGAGGTCAGAAGTCAGGGAGTGCAGCTTTAACATTTCCTTACAGCTGAAAAATCGCCCTTGTTACCTGTGGCTCTCAGTGTCCTTTTAGCGTCATAGGCATGAGTCATAGTCGCCTGACACTAATAGTAAGTCAGATCTGGTGATGAACATGATGATCTGAGTCGTGATGGGACTGATGTAGAGCATCTTTCCCTCTGGAACTGAGTACAAAGGAGGACAAGCTAGAACACAGGAGGTTCCACCTCAATGCGAGGAGACACTTCATGGTGAGAGTGACAGAGCGCTGGAACAGGCTGCCCAAAGATGTCCTGGAGTCTCCTTCTCTGTAAACTTCAAAACTCACCTGGATGTGTTCCTGTGTGGCCTGCCCTAGGTTAACCTGCTTTGGCAGTGGGGGGGTGGACTTGATCTCTGGAGGTCCCTTCCAACCCCCAAACTTCAGTGATTGTGTAGTGTTATACACAGGCTCATGTGCCTGAGCTCAATCAGCTCTATGGTGAACAGCAGGTCTCAGTCTTGACCAGAAGTTACCCACATCTGGAGAATAAATACTATGAGGAGCTACTGAGGGAGCTGGGGCTGTTTAGTTTGAAAAAAGAAGAGGCTGAGGGGAGACCTCATTGCTGTCTACAGCTACCTGAAGGGACATTGTGGAGAACCTGGTGCTGGTCTCTTCTCACAGGTAATTTGAGACAGAACAAGGGAGAATGGCCTCAAGTTGAGACTGGCTAGGTTTATATTAGATACTAAGAAGAAGTTGTTCACAGAGAGAGTGGTCAGGCACTGGAATGAGCTGCCCAGGGAGGTGGTGGAGTCACCAGCCCTGGGTGTGTTTAAGAATCGTTTGGATATGGTGCTTAGGGATATGGTTTAAGGTGAATCTTGTAGATTAGGATTATAGGTTGGACTTGGTGATCCTGAGAGTCTTCTGCAACCTGGATGTTTCTGTGGTTTATAGCTGTGTGTACAACCATTTGCTGTAGCATTTCTGTCTGATCTGAGACATCAAAAAGGGCTGTGAGCACCTCCTGACTGTTGATTGATAGAACCTGTGAGCAAACGCATTTTAAGTCCATTCTAAGAGTAGTGGAGGCAAAGCTGTGCATATATTGAATACCAATTTTCTGGCTAGATTGGCTCCTAGGGAAAGGCTTATCATTTAGTTTTATGTCAACCTCTCCCCCAGCTATTAGCAGTCACAAACCACAACAAAAGTCTGTTATCATAGCATGGTAAGTCTGAAGAGGGGGGACTGTATAAGAGTGTGAATTCAGGCATGACTGTATCACATGCAAGTGGTTTAAAAGACATGGTGGTTTAAGGTCTGACATGGTATCTCACTTTCTAGTGGCAGAAGTATTCTTACTGAAGCATTCGTGTCACCTTCTAAATTTCTTGTGAACAGCTGAGTTAAATCCAAATTTTCATGGTCAGAGCAACTGCTAGTGTCAAATATACAAAAAATTTCCCTGGGAAGAAAGGATCAAATAAAAGCAATTAGGTAAAACAAAATGTCTGCAAAAGTGATTTAGATGTTAAATATAACCATAATTTTGGCTGCAGAGTCCTTCAGCAACTGGCAAGGATCACAAGGATCACATTCATGCATACCCTGAGCTCCACTGTCATTTTGATATTTTTATCATGCTGCGATTTCAACAGAGACCACACTTTCTCTGTGTGCTTTAGACAGAGGATTTCACAAGTACTGTAGAAGTGTTAGAGTTTCCAGTACTCATCCTAATGAAAGCTCTTCACTGTACTTATTGGTGAATTTTTACCTTTGAGACGTGTGTGTCAGGTAGCAGACAATTACCATCACTTAGCAGATGTAGGCATTGGCCGTGCTGATTCCAAAAAGATGTATGTCTTGCTAGACTGGTCTGTTTATTGCTCTCTCAGTCTACCCAGATATGTGCTGGTCATTCTTTGTGATGAGAGCCTATATAATACTGATAGCCCTTAAAAAAAGAGTCAAGAAATTTGAACATAAGCAACAAACATTTTTAGCTGAGTTAAATTTCAGGCTGGGCAGCTACTTCATCCTAGTTTTAGCACAGCCATGCAAACAGTCCTGTTGGCTTTGCAGAGGGTGTGATACATTGAAGCAAGTGGTGGAAATGGATACTTCAGTGTGGCAGGCAGGGGCAGGGGCAGGGGCAGGAAGCCCACAGAGCTGGTGTTGGCTGTCCTATCACTATTGAGTCTATTAGCTTATTCCAGATTGAAACTGCCAGGTATACATTGTATTGTACTGAACTTAATGTACTTGAGGACATAGTAGTATGAAGATCCATTCTACTAACCTTCCTTTACTTCACATTCTCCATATATGATTTTAATAGCCTTATCCATGTTTTTGTTGTAGCCTCTCTTATCCCACCCTTCCTACCTATTACACTGGATAATCAAGAGTTGGCGGTAACTGTGTTTAACAAAGGGCAAAAAACATTAAGGAAAGTGATTAACCACTCCCCAGACAAGTTGTGCATATATTGACTCAGCTGATCCCTACTTTTCCAAAAAGTATTGGATGGTGTTTCCTTTTTTGGTTTGCAGGGATGGGACTGGCCCTCTAGAACCTCAGCTCTTGCCACTCCTCTTGGTCTTGGTTTGTTTACTTGTTCTGAGAGGGTTCCTCTTGTTCTCCCTCTCCCTTTTCAAAATATCCCACTTTTTCTTATGTGTCTTGGAAGGTGATTGCTGCTGGATAAATAGCCTTTGTTGTTGCATTCATGTGAAAACTTTATTTTTGCCTTCACAGATTTTATTCTGTCTTGAATAATTATGACAACTAAGGGAGAAAGTTAGACTCTTGGTTATGAATTCGAGTATGGGAGATTGGAGTATTTTCTAGTCTCTGTTATAGTCCAGTGTGCGGCCTGAGGTTACCTTAAACAACAGAGATTACACTAACGGCAAATGCTAAATTGCCATTACCCCCTCCCTTTAAAAAACATGTATTTCTACACCTTGCAAAATGTTTCTGCATTCACTATAATGAGAATCCTTTATAAAACTTAGATATCTTGCTTAGATCACTCTATTACCTTTGCTGATAGTAAATAATGCCCATCTTGTGCCACGTGGATGTCTGACACATAGTTAAAGCCCTGCTCAGTACAGCCAAGGGTAGATTTTGCTACATGAGCAGACCAGAAGCCCTCTGCCACCTTCTGCAAAAGGTAGAAAATAGGAATAATTTCAGTTGTTTCAAATACATGAGTCATCTCTGTGATTCTCAGTACACCAAGGACATGCTCCTTGAATTGGAGGATTGATATCAATAAATATTGATGCACTAACTTTGCTTCCTCTGCCTTTTGATGAAATGACAATGCCTTCCTGTCCCTGTGGTCTGACACATGGTCTGAGGTTCCGTGGAAACACGAGGAAGAATTTTTTTCACTGTGAGGGTGATGGAACACTGGAACAGGCTGCCCAGGGGAACTGTGGAGTCTTCTTCCCTGGAGATATTCAAAACCTTCCTGGATGCGTTCCTGTGTGATCTACTCTAGGTGATGCTGCTCTGGCAGAGGTTGGACTAGATGATCTTTTGAGGTCCCTTCCAACCTCTAACATTCTGTGATTCTGTGATGTCTGAATCTTTAAGATTTGTAGGCTTTGTGGCACCATAAGATACTACTCTTTCTGTCTGCATTGGCACAGAGGTGGATATTATGAACAGTCTTAAGCTTTTTACATATATCTTAGTAACTACACTAGGTTGTAGTTGGTATTTCCTATCTTAACTCCTGTTTCGATTTTAAATTAGAGTCTGTACTGGCTGATTGTGTCACAAATGGAAAACAACATTTATAGTCTCCCCATCTTATTTTGTTAGCTTGTATGTTACTGCCAAGCTGGACCTGTATCATTAGTGGAGAAGGTGCTAGCCAGCCAAGCATGAAATACTCACGGCTGCATCTCTTTTATTCAGAACTGACGGAAATAACATACAACCAAGTGAAAAACTCAGCAACACATACTTCAATAGAGAGAACCTTAAAAGGCCACTTCACTTCACAGCAGATTTGGGGATTGGCATGAGGGCCATTATGTAGATGCCTTAATCCAGACATTCAACAGTTTGTCCTATGATCTAAGCAAATATTTCAGAAATGCTGCAAGAGATTATGATGCAAAGTCATGGTTTGAAGTATAATTCTATCTATCTTTCTTTTATATTTGCTCTCAACCAAGACAGGGTAAGATGTCTTTGTAGCTTTTGGGAGATCTAGCTGTGTCACAGACCCCTTTTGAGATGAGGAGCAAATCACCTGCTTTTACTACTTTTAGGTCCAAAGAACCATACGTGTGTAAGAATCAGATACTGAATCCAGTAGCTAGGTCAACTGTTGGTTTTAAAAGCTTGTCAGCTTTCAGTAGCCCTCAATAATTACCTTCTTCTAAACACTGTATTTTTGTGTGCTTATATGGCTCTCAAATGGAAAATTCACAATTATTAAGGAATATCTCCTCAAAAGCCCTGTACTGGGTTTGACTGAGCTAGAGTTAATTCTCCTCAGAGGATCTTTCAAGTGCTCACAGGATAACAGTGCTGTGCTCTGCAGTCCTGTAGCTGGGTGTTGATAATACAGCAGTGTTTTGTCTACTGCTGAATTGTGCTTTTCCAGCATTTCCCACCCCAAGAGTATACTGAGAGGTAGGCAAGATCTTGGGAGGAGACACAGCTAAGCCAGCTGACCCAGACTGGCCAAAGGGATATTCCATGCCATATAACGTCAGCTCAGATATATATACACTAAGTGAAAGAAGGAAAGTAGGGGGATATTGGTCCATAGGTACATGACGGCATCCATACTACCATTTTATTCCCCAAAACTGAATTTTGCTGTGCAGGTCCTTTGACCTTACTTTTCCTTATGGCAAATGCAGCCTTCTGAAGAATCTGGATGATTTTGTCTCCCTTCTCAAACCCCTCTGCCTTTTCACCCCACACTATGATGTCATCAATGTACTGTAAATGTTTGGGGGCATCACCTTGCTCCAGTGCAGTCTGGATTAGTCTGACAAATGGTAGAGCTAAGTTTTCAGCCCTGGGGCAGTTGATTCCAGGTGAAAGCAAACTATGGCATGCACTCTGCTGCCAACAGAATTGAGAATACATTGGTGATGTTGATCGTAGCGTACCACTTGGCTGCCTTCGACTCCAGCTCATACTGGAGCTCCAGTATGTCTGGTACAGCAGCACTCAGTGGTGGCATCACTTCATTTAGGCCACAATACTCCACTGTTAATCTCCACCCTCAGTCAGATTTTTGCAATGGCCAGATGTGACTATTGAAGGGTGAGTGTGTCTTGCTGATCGCTCCCTGGATCTCCAGCTGATGAATCAGCTCATGGATGGAAGCCAGGGCACCTCTGGAACTGCCAGTGCACATCTCTGTTAGCAATTGACACCTCTTGTTCTTCAACCTGTATCAAGCCCCAGCCAAACATTGCATTTACTTAACAGGTAGAAATCCGAGTTAAGAAAGGGGTTGAACAATTTATTAGCAATATGACAAAATACTTTTGGTACATCAATGCAATTCATAGACATTTTCTATTTTCATAGACCAGTATCCACCAGCAGGAAGAGTGTGAGTACAGGGGCAGCACAGGCCTCCCTTTTTTGCTTCTCGCTTCTTCCAATTTTTGGAAGGTTTTAAATTGCTGTCATAGTTCACTGTGAAGTTGCACTTGCTATCTCTCTGGCTAATCATTTGAGCAGCTTCTCTGGCATATAACCTTACTTGCACAACTCCATATTAGGACTATTAATATACTTTACTCATGTGAACAACCCTAGTTGCAGCAATGTAACACACAGCTCGATCACGTAATGTTAACAAAGAGAACTGGAGCAGACACACAGTCCCCAGTCTGGAAATATTTATAATTAGGCCTGACTTCCAGCATCTTGCTAACCTCTCAAGTGTTTGCAGGATTGAAACTTAATAAAATGATGGCTAAAATGTTCTGTTTAGAAATTCTATCAAGAGGAAGCATGTGGCTTACACAAGAACTGAAGCTTTACAAGAATTGAACGTTTTAAAACAAAACACCCTTCCATCCATCCATCCTCTGTGTCAGTTTATACAGCAGATGGTCTAAGAGAGCATGGAAAGAAATAAACAGACACTAGTAAACCAGTACTTGGATTTCTGTTTTCACTCTTGCTACCAGTAGGTCTTCTGAAAAAGCTTTGTTCTTGCTTAAGACCAAACACCAAAAAGCCAATCAGCAAAGGTTTCTTTTTAAAATACCCTTTATCATCTCTTAATTTCTTCTTTTCACTTCAGTATGCAAACCCTTCATTGTCATAGTGTAGAGAGGCTCTTTGATTTCCAGTGGATATGGAGCATGTGAACTTGTTTGCAAGAAATGCTTGAGACCCTTACTGAAATGTTGCCTTCGCTGTGCCATTAACTTTTTATTCTTTTATTTAGTTTGGGTTTTTTTTTTGTTGTTGTTGTTATTTGGTTGTTTTTTGGTTTTTTTTTTTTGCATAGCATGGCACAAGATACATTATTGTTTTGAGTGATAAAGAATTAAAATTGGGGAGCATGGGACTTTCATGAAAACTTTTGATTCAGTCTTACTTCCATGAATGTCACTGGGAAGGAACAATAAACTGCACCAATACAAGCTGGGAGGTGATTTGCTGGAAAGCAGCCCTCTGGAGAGGGGCCTGGGAGTCCTGATGGCCAAAAAGCTATCCATGGGACAGCAACGTGCCCCTGTGGCCAAGAAGGCCAATGGGATCCTGAGTGCATTAAGAGGAGTGTGTCCAGCAGATTGAGGGAGGTTCTCCTCCCTCTCTGCTCTGCCCTGGTGAGACCTCACCTGGAGTACTGCATTCAGTTTTGGGCTCCCCAGTACAGGAAGGACAGGGATCTACTAAAAAAAGTCTAACAGTGGGCTACATAAATGATTAAGGGGCTGGAGCACGTGCCTTTTGAGAAGAGGCTGAGGGACCTGGGGCTTTTTAATCTAGTGACGAGAAGACTTAGAGGGGATGTAATCAATGTTTATAAATATTTGAGGGCTGGGTGTCAAGAGAGAGAGGACAAACTCTTCTCAGTTGTACCCTGTGATAGGACAAGGGGTAATGGATATAAACTACAGCACAGGAAGTTCCACCTCAACATGATTTGCCACTGGAATGGGCTCCCCAGAGAGGTTGTGGAGTCTCCTCTGGAGCCTTTCAAGACCTGTCAGGATGCGTTCCGTGTGACTTGTGCCAAATTCTGTTGTCCTGCTCTGGCAGGGGGGTTGGACTCAGTCTCTGGAGGTCCCATCCAACCCCTAACATCCTGTAAAGTCACAGCATATTTCACTGAATGGTTCAGATTGCCAAATGCATGCTTTAAAGTTAAAAGCTATACTTAAAGCCAAAGTAGAAGTTTGACTGTATGATTAAAGTTGACAAAGGTTAAAAACCCACAGGTTTTGAAATGTCTTGGGTCTTGTAGGTGTGCGTGGGCCTAAGAGAGAGAGAGGAGAGGTAAAGCAATAATGAGGAAAGCTTTTCCTTTATACTGTATCTACCAATGAATCTCGCTTGACTCATTATTTTATTGCTGAGTTCCACCTTCTGTTTTAATTAAAAATATATTTAACTATGGAATTAAAATATTGCAGACAGAAAACGGAATCATAGTTTCACATGCATTTCTTTTTTTTTTTTTTTTTTATCAGAATAGTTCATTTTATTGCCTGCACAAACTTGGCTCTCATTTCTAATCATAAGATGGGCATAACTGTCAGACAAGCATGCTAGCAATACCCTCTCCTGTTGTGAAAGGGTCTGAGTCTGAAGCCCAGTTTGGCCTCTGTCTTCCTAGGATCTGCAGGGAGTACAGCTGGGGCAACCTGATATTCTCTGGATTGCAATTGCCTTTGCCTGCCTCAGCTGTATGCTAAAGCCTGGGCAGAGGGATATCTGTGTGCCCCTTGTGAAATGCAAGTGGGTGAAGAGGAACAAGAGTGTCCTCCAGCTGCTTTTGGCAGATACAGGCTGTTTCAGTCTTGGTAGAGCTGCTGGACGAAGTCATGTGGCCACCGATGGCTGTTCTTCAGTGGTGTGCTGGCAAGAACAGAATGGCATTGGGCTAGTTCAGGGATAACCTGGATTCATCCTATGGGTGTTAATGAGAGACATGCACTGGAGGAGACTTCTCAGACTTCTGAGCTGACATCCCAAGGAGAAGCACAATCTGGTTACATATTAAGTGGCTTCAAAGGCATAATGAAAGCATGTAGGAAAACTGTTTCTCTGAGACCTGCCATCTCATAGGAGAGCTCCCTCTGAGCCTGGACCTGTTGCACAATTCCTGGTCAACTGGGAAGGACTATCAGTATTACTCTATGCTGCTTCTCTCACATTTTCTTTCTTGATTGTTTATAAATCTAATAGGTTGTTGCTCAATAACATTTATGAACTGAATGTTGATAGAAATCCTAGCTAGAGGATAGGCATGGGCACAGACATCAGATGTAACATACCTTTTAAACCCATAGCATCATCAGGTATTTTAGCAAACAGGGAGGTGAAGATTTCTGCTTTATAAAACCATGTCTTTATATAATTCTAGTGATGCTGATGTGGGTTAGGAACTTCCCCCCCACACTAGTTGAAATTTACCAGACTAGTGCAGGCGGCTTGGAAGTAAGATGAAGCTGTATTTACAGCATAGGTAAATTTACAAGCATGTGTACACAATGTTTACAAATATTTACAACCATATACAAAGCATAAATAATACAGAAATCCAAACTCCCTCCTGAACAAAGAAACTGCCCAAAGGGATCAAAGATACCTTCTCTTTCTCCCTCTTTATCTCAGACAGGCAAATGAAAACAAAAGCCAGCAAATAGAATAGAATAGAATAGAATAGAATAGAATAGAATAGAATAGAATCAACCAGGTTGCAAGAGACCTCCAAGATCATCCAGTCCAACCTAGCACCCAGCCCTATCCAGTCAACTAGACCATGGCACTAAGTGCCTCATCCAGTCTTTTCTTGAACAGCTCCAGGGACGGTGACTCCGCCACCTCCCCGGGCAGCCCATTCCAATGGCAAATCACCCTCTCCATGAAGAACTTCCTCCTAACATCCAGCCTATACCTCCGCTTATATATTAGTTGTAAGCCAAGATTAGAGGAGAGATGCAAGATCAGATTGAAGGAGAAACAAATAGGGCAATATCCCAGAACAGAGCAAGGAGAAATTGTTTATATTTTGGCTTTTTATCACTCTCAGCAAACCAGTGAATGATATAGGCATCATCATTATTTTCTTTCCACAACCAATGATCTAATTTCTCTCATTAACATATTCCAGTTAGCCTCAAACCAGCACAGACGCCAAACAAGCTGTCGTTGCTTTACAGGGTAAATACATGAGCTAGAATTGCTTATGTAAAGAAATTGTTAACAAGACAAAAAATGAAGTCAAATTTAACTGAGAGGGTCCTACTAGCTCTATTAATTTGGATTTCAGAGCTCTCGAAGGAAAATATTCTCTTTTTACCTTTTCAAAACAATTAAAATGGAAAAAAAAAGAAAGTGAAAACAAGCTGAAAAGCTATAAACACTCAAGCTATGACATAGGATGCCAAAAACTCTGAAACTGTAAGAAGTGACAGCATGAACTTGTGCTGTTTGTTTCAGGGAGGGCAGAAAAACAAAAGTCAATTAAGGTGAGGAAATCTGTTGCTAAAACTGTCAGCATTTGTTGCTTTGTGTTAATCTTTGTGGCCCAAATCCCACAGCATTTTTCACATATTGGCTGACAGCTGGACTTGAACAAAGGCCTATTGATTTCATGTCATTTGAGTATCTCTTCTGGGGTCTTTGATCTGCGTAGCTGGATATCTCTTCTTAGCTTTTGTCTACAGCACTGTTCCAGCACACACCTGCCACTTTCTTAAAAACTGCTTTTTTCCACTTGACTACTCAGTGCAATTCTTCTTGACTGCTGCAACTCTGCAAAGAACTATGGAAATACGTTGTGCATTGTTTAACTCCAATTTGATTGTAGTTATGACATGAGAAGTACCAAAACTTTAGCTGTGAGCAATGCAAGTGGTGGTTGTCTGCAATCCAGACATTTTATTACTAGTGCCAATGAAAAGAGACCAGGCTATTGATGTTGGAGATAACTACATCCATATCTTATGTGGCCTCTCACAGGTGCAGTTTCATGCTGTAGGTGCACATGGGTAGACCTGCTTTCCAACATGAGGGATGGAAACAAAGGGCAAATCCCTTTCCAACAGGAGGATGGAGATAAAGGGCACAGTGTCTGTAAAATTGATGAATTTCTGATCTGAGTTACATGTATCTATCTCTTACCACAGCAGAGGAAGTGATACACTGATGAAGGAACCACCTTCCAGACTCATACCCCTAAAATGCCATAAACCGTACATGCATAAACTCTCTGATTTGGTTTATTTCAACATCCAAATAAGCTTGCAAGCAGTTTTTGATTATCCAAGAGTATGGGAATGCAAACCTTCTGACACCTCCAAAAACCCTCCAACAAGTACTTGGCCTATGAAGCAGTGTCTGGGGAATATTTCCACACAGAGATAAGTGTAATTGCAGACATCAGCATTTTATTGAAGAGACTGTCTTGTCCAAAATTTTGCAGTGTGTGCATAAGCAATTTCAGGCATAACAGCTAGCAAAAAAATATCAGCTGGTGCTCTAGACTCCAAGGCCAAATGTTGTAAGTATCTACAATAAATGCTGTTCCACATGAGTAATTCTTTTGGCTCTCCCTGTGCCGTCTCTGAGACTGTGAGTCAGGGAGAATTTGACCTGCTCTTTGTGTGCCTATATTGCTGGCAAGAGGGTATCCAAAGCCCAGCTACCTCTGAGCCCTCTATGCTCCCTATGGCATGTGAAATTTGGCTTTGCTATGGGAAGTAGCTCACCTGTCTTTGGGTAGAATGGGGTAAGGGGTAGAAGGGCCTCTCATCTCATTAAGGGAAAAGGAAATCCAGCTGAAAGCATTGCCTAATTCACCACACTGAACTTCTTGCCTAAGATGAAACTGGTTTATCACTGACCTTTTTTGAAGGACACTGTAATCGAATCCTATTTAGACCATCTATAGAAAAGGAAGATTTTTATGGGTAGACTGGGATATTGGTTACTGTGTACCAAGTACCAGAAAGTATAATATTTCATGTATGTTTTTAATGCTGTAGCATCAGTATAGGGTTTAGACTGGATTTTTGGATGCTTGATTTTGATATATGATCTGGTTTTAGACCTAGAAAGGAACACAGAATAAAGAGAGAATATAAACAAATAATGTAATGAGTTTTCTGTTGGTCTTATGTTAGGAGTCAGAGGAAAGAAATTTGGTGATATAGGGTGTGACTGGGATACATAGACAATTATATTATAAAATAGCAGGAACACTGGCCAAAGTTGGGAAAAAACCTCAGTGCTTCTAAATAGGAAAACATTTCGCTGTTGGGGATTTGGGGATTTGTGTGCTAAGAAAGGGCTGGGGGACTTCTTTATACAGCATGGAAACACTCCCAGCAGTTTATCCTCAAGTTGAGTTTCTTTGTCATCTGACTACTTGCCACTCAGCCACATGCAGTCTTCACTTAACTGTGACTGTGGGGAGGGCTGGAAGAAGACTGAAATCTCATAATGAAAGGCATATACTGCAAAAAAAAAAAAAATCCTGAAAAATAATTTTAAAAGAACACAGGAGATTTGTGCTGTTACATAGGCATCTGCTGTCTGTCAAGGTAATTTGCAGTCCTGCACCTCAGGAGTGCCCTAAAGGAGCTCTGTCCTGGTTTGAAGAGCTGTGGTGGGCAAAGCTCGTCTGGCCCATTTTCTTCCAATTCTCAAAGTAGGTGTCCTGGAATGCTAACAGGCTTATTAGATGTCCTGTCTTGCCCCACCCTTCTGCTGGCAGAGGAAGCAAGGGCAGGAGGAAAACAGAGGCTTGGGCCATTGTGTCCTCTCCCAAAGAGATAAACAGGTACGCACAGGTGTTTGGGTACTTGGTGTCCTGCCCAAATAAGGGTGAGCAAGCCCTGCTTTCACCTAATATGGTCAGTTTTGCAAATGCCATTTTGATTGGTGAATCTCTGTGTCCAAGGAGCCATTACGCTTGGGCAAGTAGTATTAATTGAGCTAAGTTCCAAGCAGTTGTGCCGCCTCTGCCTGGCTGCCTCTGCTTTATGGAACTACCTCTGCCTCACTCTTGGACAATGTGTTCTGCTCTGCCTTGTGCTTCAGACTAGCTTAGCCCTGATATTTTGGGCTTGAACTACCTGGAAACTTAAGTGCTTCAAGTTTACCAGGAGAAGGCATTTTAGTGCTTACGTGGCAAGAAGTGCCATCGATATTGTGCTCTCTGCACATCTGCAAGAGATCCTGCCTGTACCTCTGCAAACCTCCATGCCAAGAGGAACCAAGATCACGTCAGAGATTGTCTGCATCTTTCCCAGCACCCTGGGAAGATCTAGAAGCCTCTCTACGTCTGAGCAGTTCCAACACTGCTACAAAGGAGCCAGAAATTTCTACTCTGCTACACTGAGTAGAACAGACCTTCCCTAAGGCTCCAGGTCACCTATTTGTAAGTGGGGCAAAGCCATTTTGTGGTTAAACTTTTCCATTTTTTCTAATTCTCCTAAATGAGTGAATTGCCCATAAGCATCCTAGTGAAGATTTTGCTGACAGAATTAGAACCCAAAATGTAACTAATTAGTATATAGTTGTGGGCTGGGCTTTCTGAAAGTAAAAATAACTACATATTTTGTAATTCCTGCCTCGTTAGTTGCTCCAAATAAATCAGTAAGTATGAGATTGCTGTAGGCACTTCCCATCCTCAACAACTCCACAACAGGCTTGCACCAAGCAAGAGGTCTAAACATTTATTTTCTCACACAGCTGTTGAGCACATCTGCCTCTATGATATAATTACATCTGCTGTCACCAATTTTACCTCCTCATCTTCACCTCACTGATTCTACCAGCCTGGTCCCCACAGTTGCCCTTGCTTTTGGACCTCTGACTAGACAGCCTGAAACCAGCACAGGCCTCCTTCATCTCTGCTTATAGGACTTTTAGAGAGCTCCTGCATGCTAGAAAGTGAGATCTTACAGAGAGCTATAATCTAGGACAAGCCCCCAAGCTCTCTAGACAGATGTTTAGAGAACTAGTAACACATGGCTTCCTACCCGTGCATGGTGGTGAATGCATAATTGGGTTAACTGTTCTGTAGTATTAGGACCACCCAAAAGATGGCACTAAACAACCTTTAGTCTCATACATGTGCACACAGAGAATTTGTTTGGAATACTCATGTAGTTTGCTAGCTTAATTCTGTAACTTTTGTGTGCAAAAGTAGAGCTCATCTTAGTTAATTTTGTGTTGGCCAGACAGGAAAATTGAGGCCAAACTTTTTATACAGGCACATAAACTTTTTACTGTAAATATTGCTTTTCTTGACCCACATGAAGGCAGTAGTACTTTTGTAAATGTGCCAATATGACATATAGTGAACAGCTCAAGTGTGGTAAAATTATTCAGCAGTTAGGCACTGCATTTAAACTATTTTTTTTTCTTTAAAAGCTACTGATGCCTTTGCTTTATATTGACCTTTGTACAATCTATGGTTATTGGGCCAAAAGAACTTTTATTTTGTGGCTGTACCCTGGAGTCATTCTACCAGTGTCCACTGAGCAAGGCGGAATGACATGTGTTAGCAAGGGGAAGCTCTGGCCTGTTGTCACTACCTTTTTTGATAGGTAGGGCTCATTTAATTTTAAAATTAGCTTAGTTGTCTGCAATGGGAAGAATAAAACACGTTTCTGCTAGTCACCTTCAGGAAGGAATTGTTGAAGGAGGAAAGAGAAGGCCATTTATGTTTAAAACCTTTGAAAACACAGTAATGGGATCTAATATATAATGAACCCTAAAAATGAGAGTGTTTGTGAAAAGTGCTGGAGGAGGAGGAATCATCACATCCTCTAGAAGTAATCTTCTACATGGACTTCAGTTTCATGATTTTAACCAAATGTTAATAAACAGTGCAAATGAAAGAACACCACCTTTGCTTAGAGAGTATCATCTGGGTACCAAAAGGAGTTGTGATACCTGGTGCCTTCCGCTGATGTTTGATTCACCTGTATTATGAGGTTTCTCTTTTGAATGTGGTTGCCTGTGAACCTATAGCTAAAGTAGGATGAAAAGAGGCTCCCCAGGAATCAGGAAGGATGTAGTAGGAATTGAGCAGTGTAAAGTCTGCCTGGATAAAAAAAAAACTTTTTTCACCACTTGCTCTGAAGCATGTCCCCTCATGAGTCTAATATTTTGATCACTTCTGCCTTTCTTGTTACCACAGCCAGCATGAAGCGTTTATCTCTGTAGCGCTGTGTAACTGTGAAATTAAAAGCATTCCAATCTAATGTATCATCTCAAAAAAGAGAGTAAATTTTTACATTTTTTTTGTTTGGTTGGTTTGGTTTGGATTTTTTTAATAGCTCAGGTAAGACATTCAGGTCATACTATAATCTGGTTATATTCTTGTTAAATTATAACTATTATTTGTTTATAAAATCAAAAAGAGATGTTGGGGTTTTCTTCAGGGAATGAAATGGAGCATATTCAAGAGAATATAGTGGCACCTGTGGAAAAGTTGTGCACAGACATGGAAGCAGCAGCTGGCTTGATTACATTTATTCACCATGGGGTAAAGACAACAGAGAAGAGATAGTGGAAAGTACATACACAGTGAATGGGCAAGGAGATGAGTTCTCTCTTGTGCTTGTAGCACAGCAACGAGATCTAATCACTGAGAGATTCTGCACAACACACAGCATTCAAAGCCACTGTGTTTTTCGTGGCTACCTTTTAGATTTCATTGTCACTGTTTGTAGAAGCTACAGGCTTACTTATAGCAGATGTGTAATAGAGATACTGAGCTATAATGAGCAGTACTGATATATAATTCAGTAATTGACTTTAAAAACTCTGTAGTAACATACAATTTTAATATTGCATATCAGGACTTCCACATTTCTCCAAGGCCTTCATAATATGATTTTAAAGAGCTTCATATTAGTAAAAAAATCTGCAAATTAGTCTTGGCATAAAATTTAAATCACTCCACAGGAATATATGTTGGGCAGAGAGTGAAAAGCAAAGCATTTTTCTGGCATTCATTGCAATATACATAATTTGCATTCTGAGAGGTTTTGAATTAAATGCAGGTGTTTTCTATACCAGTGAGGATGTATAATTTCCTACACAAGCTTAAGAAGAACTTTGCAATGAGCTGGAGGATGTAAGGTGGGGTGATAGGAGGGAGAGTCTGAACTGAACATTGTTAATTCTCACAGTAGTAACTCAGTGAAAAAAATAGTGCTGCAGAAGAAACCTGCCTCCATTCAGTCAATTTTTGGAAAGAATTATAGCCACTTGGAATGGAGTTTTTATTTTCAAACTCTTGGAAACAGGATACTGCTCCCAAGCACTTTCATCCCTTTCAAAACCTGGAATGAGATTCATCTCACTCAGCTACAGACATCTACACTATAGCTGTCTACATCTGAACCCTATGTCTCTTTTGTCACTGGAAAGAAATACATGTTTGTAATGTGCTATTCATCTAACCTGTTATGAACATATACTGTAGGGTGAAATGAATAGCATGTGTGAAGTGCCTGTTTTCTCTCTGTTGAATTTAAAAGGTATCTATAAAGACTGTTTTGGATACAGATTTGACAGTCCACAAGAGGAAACCCCTCCCTGGCATCAAACTATTTTAAGAAAAAAATTTGAAAGAGTTGCTACAGTTTTATGTGTTTAGACTTAAAAAAAAATAGTAGAAGGAACAGTGTAATATACTCTTGGCAGCCAGCATGCCACTGGAATAATTTATGACAGCACTGTTTCTCTTCGTAGAGCAACTTGCAAAGAAGTCAGCCATTGTACCATGAAGTAGTCTGTAGAGCAGTCTGAGGCCAGAGGTGAATTTGTCCAGTCAAAGGTGGAAGCCTTCTCTGTGTCTAATAGCCTAGTCCAGTGAAGAGGAAAAAGAGCCTGTGTGGCATCTTATTCTGACATCAGTAATCCAAAAGTATTGCTCCTTTCTGGCATCTGTTTTTTTCCTATCTGGAGAACAGAGAACAGTCCTCTGACTGGAGACTTGCCAATGTAATGCACATCTACAAGAAGGGCCATAAGGAAGATCTGGAGAATTACAGACCTGTCAACCTGATCTTGGTACCAGGGAAAGTTATGGCATGGTTCATCTTGAGTGCACTCAGACAGCATGTGCAGGAAAACCAGGGGATGATGAAAGTGAGGACTTGCTTGACCAACCTGATCTCTTTCTATGACCAGGTGACTAACTTAGTGGAAGAAGGGAAGGCTGTGGATGTTGTCTACCTGGACTTTAGTAAAGCTTTTAACACTGTCTCCCACAGCATTCTCTTAGAGAAGCTGTCAGCTTATGGCCTAGATGGGTGTACTTACACTGGGTAAAAAGCTGAGTGGATGGCTGTATCAGAAATTAATAATCTGATATGAATTCTTAATATTATTTTTTATTATTAAAAAATCAGGGAAAATCCCTGAGGTTCTTTGGATTTTCGGTCGACAAGAAGCAACTGCATAGAATTAAACAGTTTAATCAACCAGAACTTGGAAAACAATAATGTGAGAACAGGAAAAATTCTAACTAATGCCTATGCAGTCTTGGCATATGCTCATGACACCCTTGGTCTCTGAGTAAGTCTCCTGTATGAAAGACACTTTCAAACTCACAGTGATCCCGGGGTAAAAATACAAATATTTCAGGCAGAGGAGGAAGGGGATGCTGCTAAGCCACTAGTGTGAGCTGCAAACACATGGCCACCTGGTAACGAGCAGCTAACAAGGAGATGCTCGGTGCGGACAATGGCACGGTGCAGAAAGGCTACACGTAGAAAGGCTAGTGTGCAAAGGCTGCTGCAGAAAGGCAGCTGTAGAAAGGCACAGTTTTCTAAATCATCCCCCTTTATATACCCGATTTTGAAATCAAACTGGCCATTAGGCACTACCACCATTGTTCTGGCCAATGAATTCAAAGCTTTGTGGCTTTGACTATGCAGGCATGGTGACGGCAGCACAAGACACCTGGCATGAGGTACTGAGCCCCTCGCCCTCAAGGCTTTGCTGGGGCCAAACCCTTATTGTTTGCTCAATCTACTCGCTCCCAGGCCCCCGCACAACAGGAGGAGGAGAGCCAGGGTTAAACCTGCCTGCCAGGATTTATGCCCTACCAGGACAATGGCTGAGCCCAGAGAGTGGTGGTGAATGGAGTTAAACCCAGATGGAGTTTCCCAGGGCTCGGGTTTTGGTTCCAGTCTTGTTTAATATCTTTATTAGTGTTTTGGTTGAGGTGATTGAGTGCTCCCTCAGTAAGTTTGCAGGTGACACCAAATTTGGCAGAATTGTTGTTCTGCCTGGAGGAAATAAGGCTCTGCAGAGGCATCTGGACAGGCTGGATTGATGGGCCAAGGTTTGTTGTATGAGGTTTAACAAGGATAAGTACTGCACTTGGTTTACAGTAGCTCCATGCAACTCTGCATGCATGGAGGAGAGTGGCTGGGGAGCCTTACCTCAAATACTGCATTCACTTTTCAACCACTCACTACAAGAAGGGAATTGGGTTGCTGGAGTGTGTTCAAAGAAGGTCAGCAAAGTGTGTGAAGAAGGGTCCAGATAGCAAGTCTTAGGAGTGGCAGACAGAACTGGGATATTTAGGCTGAAGAAGAGGAGCCCAAGGGGAGACCTTATTGCTGTCTACAACTGCCTGAAAGGACATTGTAGAGAAGGATCTGTCTTTTGTCTCAAGCAACTACTGATAGGATGAGAGGAAACGGCCTCAGGTTGCATGAGGGGAGGTTTAGATTGGATATTATCAAAGCTTTACTGAAAGAGTGATGAGGCATCAGACAGGCTGCACAGGGAGGTGGTGGAGTCACCATCCCTAGAGGTGTTCAAAAACCATGTAGACATGGCACTTCAGGACATGTTTTAGTGGGCATGGTGGTATTGAGTTGATGGTTGGACTTGATGATCTTGGAGGTCTTTTCCAGTCTTAATGATTCTATGATTCTATTCTGTGATAATTAGGAAAAGTACCTGGGTTGACTAATTAAAGATGCCTCAAGAGCTGCTGTAAGGTGGGACCAGGCCTCCTGTCTGCAGCAGGGAGCTGCTTCTGTAGATGCAGCTGCAAGAGTGAACCTGAATGAAAAAAGCCCAACAAGCTCAGAATGTTGGTCAAATGCTGAAAGTAGCTGTCAAAAATCCTGGTAGAAGGATTTTTGCTAATTTGGAGCCTAGAAATCTACCATGTCTTCCTTGCTGTGTTTCTGTTTGCTGTGTGACTTAAACTGGGATAGTTATAACTTTTATGTCTTCCAGTTGCCTCAGCTGAAGAACAGGGTGAAGGATGTCTTCTGGTGCCTCTTTGTCATCACTTCTTTGATCTGTGTGTGCACAGGCAAATCCTGGAATCTTGCAGCTCGACTTCATAGTTGAGTGGAACTCATGGATATTTAGTTAGGATTATGCTCTGAATGTCCACTCTTGTTGTAGCCAGCTCAGTCTTGGGTCAACCCAGCATAACTTGTTTGAGAGAAAAATCCAACCAATCTCCAGTGAATTCTTGGAGATACAAACTGCGTTTTATTTTGCAGCATCATACACGTATGCTTTGCCTTTTCTCATTTCTTTTTATTATCCTGTTGCTGGCTCAAGTTTGGGAACTGGAGTCCAAAGCAAGGAGGAGGCATCCTTGTTGGTGTACAGCCTTCCTCTTTTCTGAAACGACTCCATAGAGAGGGCTGCTGTAATTCCATTAGCTGCACGAATCACATGCATGCTAAGAACAAGCATGAGTGGGCCAATTGATGACTCCTGCTATTGAGCTAACCACTGGGGAGGGATATTTAAATACTCTAAAGTCCTATTACCATAGCTCTCTATGTTTATTGTGTTAAAGCTTAAGTGCCTAACATAACTGTATGATACATCACTTGCATGGAGGCAGTGAAAATAATTTTGAAGGGAAAATCTCAATAAGGTAAGCACTTCATGGGGAGAAAAAGGATTTTAATCAGTGAAAGCCAACACTGAATACTAGATGATGTCACACTGCTGAGCTTGGAAGCTAAACCATAGTAAGATTTGCCTCGCAGTTCTGGGTGGGACCTGTGGTCTCTTGTTACTTTACCTTCCTTTCTGTTTTTCCTTATTTCAGGCTTGGGTACTGTCTGTGCTTTTGGGTGCTTACACTGTCTACACTGTTTCTACAATTTGTTTGCAAAATATCTTGTTGGCTGAAGCTACCGTGGTGGAAATTATCAATGATCACAATGTGTGCAGTGCCTAATTAGTACTGGAATTGAGCCTTATCCTCTTCATGCAGCCAAAAATCTCAAAATCACTTGAATCGTGATGGTTGTGTTGCATTTTAGTGACAACCCCAGATTCACTCTGTAAGAGAATTCTTGCTTTGTAAGTGACTCTTCATCTCACAGTTACCATGATTCGTGATTCATTCAGTTTTTTGACATTCTTGTACATCTGTATTCATTTGTTATACAGGGGCGTGAAAGGGGAGCACATTAAACTGTTTGCTCAAGTGGTCTGTTATGATGTTTTCTCATAATAAGAGAGCATGAACTCATCCAACTATCTGCTGGAAAATGTACTAATTATTTTCTGAGTAGGGAAAAGATCACAGCTAACAAAGCAAGGGAAAGACAAGCAAGCTTCACATAACTGTGCATTGGAATTATGCCTAGGAAGGGAAAGTAATATTTATAAATATAGTACATAAAAATAATTGTGAAGATTTCCAAAAAGCTTTACCATGTTGTCAAGCAGGAAATTTGAGAATTATTTTGTGTCCAGACCAGAAAGACCTGCTCAAAGAAGTAGAATTTTGGTACTAGCAAAGAATAGGAACATTTTATTTTCAAATTCATAAAGAAGGGAAGAGAAGGCTCAGGGGTGACCTCATTGCTGTCTACAACTACCTGAAGGGAGGCTGTAGCCAGCTGGGAGTTGGTTTCTTCTCCCAGGCAACCAGCAACAGAACAAGGGGACACAGCCTCAAGTTGTGCTGGGAGAGGTATAGGTTGGATGTTAGGAGGAAGTTCTTGACAGAGAGAGTGATTTGCCGTTGGAATGGGCTGCCCAGGGAGGTGGTGGAGTTGCCGTCTCTGGAGGTGTTCATGAAAAGAGTGGATGAGGCACTTAGTGCCATGGTCTGGTTGATTGGCTAGGGCTGGGTGCTAGGTTGGACTGGATGATCTTGGAGGTCTTTTCCAACCTGGTTGATTCTATGCTTCTATGCTTCTATGATTCTAAAGCAAACTTTAGTCATCACATAGACTTAAGAAGCTCTGCTGCTGCTCTCTCTGGTAGAATAAAGAGAGAAAAAAATCTTTATGACCAATTGTTTAATTACTCTTATGTCAAGAATTTCAAGAGAGTTTGAATCCCAAATCTGCATTCTAAGAAAGGAAAATATCTTCTCTCACTGAACAGCCCTGGGAATGGCTGTTTTTTCTCCCTTGACCCTGCATCTCTCCCTAGGAGGTTTTTCTTTGTTTGTTTTGTATTTGGCTTGTTTGTTTGTTTGTTTTACTTGCATGCACATGTAAAAATACAAAGTAATTTGTAAGAAGTTCACATAATGCCTCACTCTCAGCTCACATTTGTTACAGATTTTGTTTGGCTTCCAGTTTGCCAAAGGGAAAGGAAGAGTGTGCTCTAGCCAGGGAAAGCTGCTGTCCACTGAAAAATGTGTTTGGATGGGGGAGCTCTTTTTCATGGATGGATTGTGGCTTTTGGCAGCAAAGGTGGCAGGAAGCAGTTGCCATAACTACTATACCATTAAAAAAGAAAAAAAAAAGAAAAAAAAAAGCTTTAAGTAAAGAGATATTTTTTGAAATTAAGCTTTTCTTAATCCTGGTAAAATCAATCAGTTCAATATGACAGGTGACAGGACACCAAATGTGGTCTCTTGGGTGCATGCTAAGGATAAGCTTTTAGGGCTATATTCAGTCATTGGCTTGTAAGGTACATAGGGGAGGAAAATATGTAGACAGCCAGAGAACTGAACATAATCTGCCTTGCGTGGGATTTCAGGGCTTGGCTTGAATCACACCATGGTGTGGAATAGCAGACTGAACAAATAATAATATATGGGTTTTTTTGAAAGCTTTAAAGATGGGATTTACAAATTCACTGAAAGGATTTAGAAACATGAGTTACATTTTAAGTCAACACTAAAGCCTCTGCCTTAGGCATAGACATAATTTAATATTTATCTGTATTAAAGGGACAGGTATAACTAAGATAAGGATCCCATGTATAGTTGGTTAACATTGAATATTACTGGAGTAGACCAAGAGATGGTTTATACTGGGTCAAACCCAGCCAAAGGCTTTTCATCCTCAACGTTGCACCACACGTTATTGTCACTGGCAGACTGCTTTGGCACTTTTTTGGTGTGCTGTTGGAATCAGAAAACATTTCACACTGTTAAAATAACCGTGTCTATTGCCATATGGATGCCAGTGTAGTTTTTGTGGTTCTCCTAGCTGCTTTCCTGCAGTACTTTGAGTGGGTCCCAAATGACCAAGCTATTTATTTACTCATGGGACTTCTACTGAACTAGGCAGGTGAATTGGGCTCATGGCCCTACTCCAACACTCATTCCTAGGCAGGCTTTATTCCTTAATTCTTACAAATGTTATGGTGTCGAGCACCTATGAGACTGACCCTCAACAAGCCTTTGCAATCCACTGTCATGCTGCAACTTCAGCTAGGATCCTTCCTTTGGTCCCACAGAGAGAAGGTTCCCATGTTCTCACTTTATTGAGCCAGTGGCTTTCTCTTGTGTAATGACACAGAATCACAAAAAACATGCAGTTGGAAGAGACCTCAAAGATCATCCAGTCCAACCCTCAGCCCCACATGGAAGAGTCAATACTAAATGATGTTGCTAAGTGCCAGGTTCACATGCTGCTTAAACACCCCAGGGATGGTAATTCCACCACTGCGCTGGGCAGATCATTCCAATGTTTGAGAACCCTGTCACTGAAGAAATATTTTGTAATATCCAACCTAAACCTCCCCTGGTGCAGCTTGTAGCCATTTCCTCTAGTCCTGTCACTTGACACCAAGAAGAGGCTGGCTGGCCCCTCCTTGCTCCAACCTCCCTTCAGGTAGTTGTAGAAAGTGATGAGGTTTCCCCTCAGCCTCCTCTTCTCTAGACTAAACAACCTCAGCTCCCTCAGATGCTCCTTGTAGGCTATGTGCTCCAGGCTCCAGGCTCCAGGCTCCAATGAGCCTCATNCTCCTTGTAGGCTATGTGCTCCAGGCCCTTCATGAGCCTCATGCCCTTCTCTGAGGATGCTCCGACACCTCAATGTCCCTCTTGTAGCAAGGGGCCCAGAACTGAACATAGTACTTGAGATGTGTCCTCAGCAATGCTGATCACCATCCTGTTCCTGCTGGCCACAGTGTTTCTAATACAAGCCACTGGCTTTCTTGGCTACCGGGGAACACTGCTGACTCACATTTAATTGACTATCAGCTAATACCCCCAGGTCCCCCTCCAAGTTGTAGCTTTCCAGCCACTCATCCCCAGGTCTGTAGCTTACCATGGGGTTGTTGTGACTCAGGTAGAGGACCTGGCACTTGTCCTTGTTGAACTTCATAGAACTGTCCTTGACCCATTGATCTAACCTGTCCAGATCCAGTTGTAAAGTTTCCCTACCCTCGAGCACCAAGAGCCTTTGGGGTATTTGTTAATTAAGGTTAAGTCTAAATGCCTTCCCTATGAGGTATGTTTCCTGTGGTACATCTTCACAGCCTGAGCATGTGCACCAAAGAAACTTTCTAGTCTACTTACTAACCCCTTGCTTTAAAAAGCAAGTGTTACAGGAGAAAGTACATAAGGAATGTTTGGTTCACTCTCATCTCTTTGTGACTCGTGATGTGTATTACAGATACAAATGCATCCATACAAGAGTAGTGAACTCTTGGCATATCTAATTAAATAAATCAATGTACAATTTAATTCAATCTTTAAAGAGGCTTAAATGATGAAATTACTTGGGCTCTATGTTTTAGACTGTTCAGTAACAATATCCACACTCATGATTTGGCTATGAAGTTTCCAGCTACTGCTTCTAATAGACATCTGCATTTATCCTTTAAATAAAAAAAATAAATAGTTCCTTACAGTTATCTGGTTAATTTAATCTTGTATGAAGTTAGTCTAAATAGTCACACTCCCTTCTTAGTTACTTCTTATCCCTTGCTGTATCGAACTGTAATCCCAAAGCATTTCCCCCCTCTATTATTAATCCATTCTCTTATCTGGTCTGCTTTATATCACAGAATAACAGAAACATTCCTTTTGGAAAAGACCTTCAGGATCACCAAGTCCAACTGGTAGCCCTACTCTACAAGGTTCACGCTAAACCATATCCCCAAGCACCACGTCCAAACAACCTTTAAACACATCCAGGGTTGGTAGATTAACCACCTCCCTGGGCAGCACAGTCCAGTGCCTGACCACTCTTGCTGTGAAAATAATGTTCCTAATGCCCACTCTAAACCTACCCAGTTGCAGCTTGAGACCATTCCCTCTTGTTCTATTGTTATTTACCTGTGAGAAGAGACCAGCACCAAGCTCTCCACAATGTCCT
Organism: Tricholaema leucomelas; assembly: GCA_013400475.1. Classification (NCBI taxonomy): domain Eukaryota; kingdom Metazoa; phylum Chordata; class Aves; order Piciformes; family Lybiidae; genus Tricholaema lacrymosa; species Tricholaema leucomelas. The sequence goes on along the minus strand of WAAF01001950.1, from coordinate 142,622 downwards.
TTCAGGTAGCTGTAGACAGCAATGAGGTCTCTCCTCAGCCTCCTCTTTCTCAAATTAAACAGCCTCAGCTCCCTCAGTTGCTCCTTGTAAGATTTGTTCTCCAGGCCCTTCACCAGTTTTGTTGCTCTCCTCTGCACTCGCTCCAGCACCTCCACATCTCTCTTGCATTGAGGTGCCCCAAACTGAACACCTTACTTGAGGTGTGGGCTCACCAGAGCAGAGGGGACAATCATTTCCTGACTCCTGCTGGCCACAGCATTTCTAATACAAGCCAGGATGCCATTGGCTTTCTTGGCCACCTGGGCACACTGCTTGCTCATGTTCAGCTGCTTGTCAGTTAGAACCCCCAGGGCCCTTCCTGCCAGGCAGCTTTCTGGCTGTTCATCCAACCAGTGCTTTATCCAGTTTGTCCATGAGAGTTCTGTCGGGAATAGTGTCAAATGCTTTTTGAAAGTCTGTTTTAAAGTTTATCCCAATATGTGGCTTTCGACAAGATTTAAGGTTACTTGTCCAATTTCTTAAGTTTTTGGATGCTGCCTGGTTATGGCTTAGACTCAGATTCAAGATAGAAGGCACTGTTCCCTCTTGGAGCTNTCAGCACTGGTCAGGCCACACTTTGAGTGCTGTGTCCAGTTCTGGGCTACTCAACGCAAGAGAGATGTTGAGGTGCTGGAACGTGTCCAGAAGAGGGCGACAAAGCTGGTGAGGGGCCTGGAACACAAACCCTGTGAGAAGAGGCTGAGGGAGCTGGGGTTGTTTAGCCTGGATAAGAAGAGGCTCAGAGATTATCTCATTGCTGTCTACAACTACCTGAAGGGAGGCTGTAGCCAGGTGGAGGTTGGTCTCTTCTCCCAGGCAACCAGCAACAGAACAAGGGGACACAGTGTCAAATTGTGCCTGGGGAAGGTATAGGCTGGATGTTAGGAGGAAGTTCTTGACAGAGTGATTTGCCATCGGAATGGGCTGCCCAGGCAGGTGGTGGAGTCACCATCCCTGGAGGTATTAAAGAGTGAATGAAGCACTTAGTGCCATGGTCTAGTCGATTGGCTAGGGCTGTGTGCTAGGTTGGGCTGGGTGATCTTGGAGATCTCTTCCAACCTGGCTGATTCTATGTAATGAGAAGTAGCTGCATCTTCTAATTTATTTTTCAATGTATTTCCCCCCCCTTTTTTCCTAATTACTGTGTTTTTAACATTTTCTTTTACATATTTCTAGCAACTTGACTAGCTCTGCAAAGAAACCCGAGTGGTGATTTAAATAACCACTATAATTGTGACCAAAGCAATGGCTTCTGGGGTATAAAGGTACAGGTTCTGGGGAGCAGGACCCTGAGATTAGAGCCGTACTGTAAGTGCCTTCAGCAGGCTGGGGCAGACAGAGACCTCAAGAAACTATTCTGGGGGGAAAGAATAGCCAAAAATACATACTGAATTAATCCTAAAATAATGATTCTGATGGAGAGGGAAATAAAACATCCTTTGGTTCTTTCTCCGCTCCTCTGAAGGGAAAGTTCTTAAGGTATAATGCTTCAGCTCACCATTTTGTTTTACCCCAAAGAAGGGCTAGCATTTTGATGGCGATTTCCTGCACACATGAAGAGGCTGAGGGTTACACGGAGAAATCCTGCGACTTCCCTTTTCCCTTTGAAGTGGAGCTGAGCAGCATTACAGTGTGCCTGTATGGCCAAGAGTTCTGACTGTGTGTTTTGGCATCCGAATGCCAGACTGGTTGGTAATTTCCCCTTAAATCCTCTCATAGCTCGAATTCCTGTCGAAAGAACCTGTATGTCCGTAGCCGCTGGTTTCCCATATGGAGCCTGTCTCGGCTGTTGGCGGCTGCTCTGCCCTTGGGTGCGCGCCTCAGAAGCAGTGCCATTTCACATGCTTTTATTCGCTTGTCTGCAGCATATATTTAAAATTAAACATTGGCTGGAACCCCCCTGGATGCCTGTCAGATCTTAGCATGCCACATAAATAACAGTATGAAAACATTCCTCCCAGCCCACACAGAATGCATCTAACACTGTTTTTTCTGGACAAAACCAGCCCTAGTACAGCAAGGCCTTCAGCAAAGGACCACTTCCAGTGGGCAGGGCCCTGTCTTAAATTGACCACTTTAAAGCGTTTCCAGGATAATTTTCGTTACCCTTTAGTTACAGACCACCTTTACTAGGTAACTAAGCGTGTTTGCCAACCCACTGGGCAGCTGCCATATGAGCAATTGCCTAGGTGGCCTGCTGCCAGCTTGCAACTATTTCAAGATGTGAGTTACCTGATGCTCTCAGGCACTATGGAACCATAGCGATGCCTTCCTGCTTAACAAGCAGATGTTTCCCTGTGGTGCCTTCACAGCTTTATGGCTGCAAGGGGTTGGTTTTCAACGGGTCTCTGCTGGATTGCCAGTTGAGGGCAATTTGCACATTTTTTTTGCAAGGATGTGCACTTTATGTGTGCTAACACATGCTTGCAGCCCTTCTGTGGTTACCGGCATGGCCAGGGCAGAATTTACATCTGCAAACCTCACTGCGCCGTGTGGCCTTTGATCATGATGGCAGATAAGCAAAATCATCAATGGGCACGAGACACGTCCGGCTCCCATCAGCAACTTAAAGCACAGAATGGGTGTGCTTCAGTGCCTCCAGAGCAAAAAATGTACAATCTGCTTTAACTGCACTCTCTCAAAATAACATCACAGATGTCTAAGGGGGAAAAAGGTGACTTGTGGAGCCGGCGCTTTTAGAAGAACCTTATTTCTGATGCATGCCTGCATGAAGCAGTCAGATGAGAAAGGCATGTCCTTGCACATACACAGGACTTGAAAGTTCAGCTCACTTCACCCCTTCAGACAGTTCAGAGTCAGCTGCCAGCAGGGCTCTTGTGTGGTGCTACTGGGCTCAGGCCCTTCCCTGCTCTTCGCCTTGCAGCTACAGGGGTGGGAGATGTCCCTCCTTTAGCTGCCTTGAGCCTAGCAACTGTGCTGACTTACTGGGAAGAGTTGCTGCTGACATGAGTCTGTTAGCAGAAGTTGGATTTATGCAGTCATAGACATGCAGGAGGGTTTGGCTTTAATTCTACAGATTTGGGCCCTTTAGGTAAAGTCTTACTGAGACAGAGGAACAGCTGGAAGAAAGAAAATGAAGGCACACCGGTGAATCAAGTAGACAAAAGTACATGCTTATGAATTTCCTGTAGTAAAATGCATTTAAGCTAACAAAGATTACAAAATACAACACTTCTTGCCTCTTCTGCCTTCTGAGGCACCCTTCTCTCTCTCATCCCTAAAGGCAGAATTTCCTCCTGTCTTCCTTGGAACAGTGAGACTATGGTTACAGTGGCCACAGTGTCTATTTTAATAAGCTCATTCTTAGGCTGACACAATTGCTTCAACAAAGCATTCTTAAGCAGCGGCTTGAGAAAATGTCTGTGCACTTTTATTTGGACATACTTTTCCCAGAATAATCAAGGGAAAGCAAAAAGATTGCTGCTTTGGTCCTCCAAGCATGGAAAATAATAATTTTTCCCTTGGCTTTTCTCAAGTAGTTTTCCCACACAATTACTCTTCAACCCTATCCTTGGGTCAGCTTAAAATGCAGAATAGTCTAAGTATGATGAATTTATTACTTTAAACTTTACAGTGCACAGCATAAGGAGAATGAGGTAAGGGTTCAAGTAATGTGAACAGTTTCTAGTTTAATTCTTGGATATAATTTGAAGTTTCCAAAACTTTTTTTTCATGAGGATCAGTTTGGCTAGAGGACTGAAACTGGATCAAGTCCATGTTGCATCCTCACCTAAAAAACCTCTAAGATCCAAGTCTTGGGAATAGTAATCTCCCTCCTCACATGTAATTAGGTATAGTGTCTGAAGAGGTGAAATGTCATATTGTGAAGAGTGGAAAATACATTAAAAGAGAACGAGTTCATCTTCCTGATACAGAACAGTCCTTGCATAGTAATGGGATTATGACAGCACTGGACATTTAGGACATTTAAGAAAGTCTATACTGCTGCTTGTGCTCTATTTGATTTGTATACACATGGATTTCCATTCCCAGTGGTGGCTCTCTCTGAGCCATTGCACTATAAAATGGGAAATTAAGTTTTAATTTTGAGAAAGTCAGACCTGCCATAATCACTTGGTGACACTGCTGCTTTCTCTGCAGACAAAAAATATATCGGAGGTACTGTTGTATTGTGAAGGTGGTGGAAACACTTAGGGAATTCTCCAAGACACAAAAAGTATATAAAACTAGAGGAGTAAAATTGTGACGTAGTTTGTGTGTTTACTATTTCTACCTGCAGGTGGGCAGGAGGAGATAAGGAGTTAGTGGAGGTTTTGCTCTGCCCTCACATCATAGCTGAGGGAATATGCAGAGAGGTAGGAACACCTGCTAGTCAATTTTTACTGTAGTAGTAAGTGTAGCAGGTGACTCCTACCCTTCGAACCTTTTAGGCAGGGTAAACACTAATTCTGCCTTCCAGTAGAGGTTTTTCACTGCACCCTTCACTGATGTTGTATTCTTTCTGATTTCCAGCAACCAGTCCTACATCCACTCAATGTAAATGTAAAAACAAGGCTTTCTGAAACATCTTACATAGACTATAGTACAATAATAATATTACAATTGGATAATAATGTGTATATGCATATGTAACCATATACTGTACCAAGCATGAGCAGGTCAGATGTTTTGTAATGTGATTCCAGCAGATTACTACTCAGTGCAACAGATTATTAGGTATTTTTTTCTGAAGACCATGGGCCTGTCTATAGGTCAAGCTTCACTGCTGCTGTTTGAACAACCTAGGAAGTATTTCATGGAGACTTCAAATATTTCTGAATCCAAAAGTGGAAGGGAAGCACTTGTAATATGCTTTGACAAGGGTTGGTCTCTTCTCCAAGGCAAGCAGCAACAGAACAAGGGGACACAGTCTCAAATTGTGCCCGAGGAGGTATAGGCTGGATGTTAGGAGGAAGTTCTTGACAGAGAGAGTGATTGGCATTGGAATGGGCTGCCCAGGGAGGTGGTGGAGTTGCTGTCCCTGGAGGTGTTCAAGAAAAGACTGGATGAGGCATTTAGTGCTATGGTCTAGTTGACTGGCTAGGGCTGGGTGCTAGGTTGGACTGGATGATCTTGGAGGTCTCTTCCAACCTGGTTGATTCTATGATTTTAAAAAAAGTTATTCCTAGGTGCCTATGTTTTGGGTTTTTTTCCTGTGCTTAATAATAAATATCATTTATACTTTGTAAAAAACAACAGCAACAGTGACAAACCAACAAAAAAAAGCACACCCCCCCCAAAAAAAAACAACCTTCCACAATTAAAAAAAAAAAGGTAAAATCCAAAATTCATTGAATGTGTCATTGATTGATAGATTAGATGCGCGCATATGGCAAGATGTAGGCAGGACTGGTTTGCTTTCACTTTTGGAAAGCAAGCATCTTTTAGGGGAACAAAACCCCCTCCAATGTAGTGTTGTGGAATGAGAAAGGATAAGCAGGAAATCAGCATGAAAATTGAATTATAATGCATGGTAATAAGGTTTTATTAGAAAAGCAAATCTTGGTCATAACTCATCTTAAGAGCCAGACTTTGACTGGAGTATGTATGCAACTCTGTCTCACCAGCCCAAACCTCCAGCTACTGCTTTTACCTTTCTTCTGAGACACATGGTGTGCCACCAGTTCTGCACACGTCCTGCACTGCCATTATCCATTCAGGCAGGTTTTTACTACTCTTGGATTGACTTAGATGGCTAATTATTCTGAATATCTTTATGTGCCAATTCTGCAGGACAGATGTCATGGATTTCATGGGGGCTTTGCTAAGGCTCAGGCCATCTTCGTGAACTGCAGCAAATAGGATCTTTGTGCAAGGCTCTGGAAGGGCACCGAAGGCCACTTTCTGCAGTATCATGACTCACAAGAACACTATGACACAACACCTCACGACAATTAAAATTCATTGTTTACATAGGCAAAGAATATTGATGCCTAAAAGCTCAATCTTGTCACTTGTCTGTCTCTAGTAGGGCTAGAATGGCAACCAGTAGCCCACAAATATACCATATAGAACAAGTATTTTGGACCTATGATACAGTTCATATTTATTACTTTTACTGAAATCACAGAATCAAATGTTTTAAGGTTACAGCTGGTAAATTGTACATACAGCATAGTTTACAAAACAAAATATTGGCCTTCAATGTGTCATAGTACAGTGTAGACCTTGTACAATTAGTTTCAAATGAATTTATATTTTGCATAACATATTACTTGTGATGTAAACTGACGACATAGTAGTGCTCTAAAAAAGTTACCTTCTCTTCGATTAGACACATACTAGGGTGACAAAAAGTTTTGTGACAGGTCTTGTATTTTCAGAGGTTCCTGGTATTTCAGCCAAGTTACCTGTAATGCACAAAGTGACACTTTCCAGAATATGCTGACACTAATATAGTGGATGAAGAGGCACATGAAGAAAACTTAAGCAAAAACGTTGCCGTTAGCCTTCCCTACAATGCCTCTCTTGTTTTATCTTATCTGATGTTGGGCAGATGACCTGACAATAGAAATTAAATTGATTTATTGCTATACAGGAGTATTAAGCTGTCTCCAACTTACTTGAATTCAGTCTATTATTTCCTGTACCTGATGGGACTAAATCAATGCCTATATGCTTGACTGCCAGTAAGTATGTTTCATATGATAAACTATCTGAAAATTTCACAGTTTGTATGATAAATTGTGTAAACCTGTTCCTATAAATTAAAAGACAAATTATGCTGTCACTTATAGTGGTAAAAGTTTGAAGCAGCTCCAGCAAAGCCAAGTGATGTAATGAAGTTGCTCTGAATTTACAGTTATAACGAAAACTGGTGTAACATTTTTGCCCTGTTAGAGGGAGTAATGGAGACCAAACACTCTTTTATATGTGCAGATTTATGTGTTTAGGTATACACAAGTACACAAAAAATAAGCACTTTCATTTAGCCACAGTAAAGTTCCACATGTGCCCATGTATGTGTTTCAACACAGACTATGCAAGGCTGATGCACAATGACTTTAGTACCCTGCCAGTGATCATGAGCTTCTACAGAAAACTTTCTGGACAAACAATATATTAAGTTTTGATTTAGATCTGCAGAACGGTGGAACAATGTTGGGATGTTTGAAGCAGTGTCTGCAGACAAGTTCTTAAACCACTCATGTGGAAGGCTAAGAATACGTTTGTAGTGTTTCAGTTTTTGTACCCTACCGCTGACAACTTGGCCCTTGTAATAAAATTTTCTAAAGCCCAAAGCTACATTTTGTGGTGTCACAATTGCTCTTACAGTAAGAGACTGGCACATTTGATAAAACCAGAAATGTCTGCACTTTCAATGTTTTTCAAAACAAGAACTAGCTTTACTATACAAGCTAGTACTCACAGTAAAGAAACAAACCTCCTCAAAATGTTACCAGTAGTGAGTATGAATGCAGTGATGCACTCTGGCAACTCTATAAACACTCATCACTTAAACAGGGAATAAACCCTTCCAAACCAACAGTTTTTTCTTTCCCCCCCCGCTGAAAATTGCAGCTCTTGCTCAGAAAATCTGATTTTGATTCTTGCTGTAGGCTTAATCTTCCTCAGTGACAATGAACAGCATGCCATTCGCTAGCACGAGGAGAAACACTCACCTGAACACACTGATGAAACTCCACAGTTATTAACACATCATCCTTACAAGTAATTTTAAAAGACTGCCCTAAAGATCATCAAAGTCAAGGCTTAGAGTAATTTCCTGTCATTTTAGAGTGGGTCTTCAGTGAGGAAGCATCACCCACTGGCCATCACAATTTCGTCTTAAGCCTTGTGGCTGACTCTGGGTCTTTGGGAATGCCCTGACAGCAGCAGACACTGGAATTGTGCGAATGTGTGCACTGATGAGCAAGGTAACTTCCAACAGTTTGAAACTGATTATTTGCAGTCTGTAGCCACTTCACTTATGGTAAAGTGGCTACAGAAGTAATTTGTTTTGTGAAATAAATCGACTATAGAAAAGATGCAGGTTTGTCTGTATTGCTTTCCCCCCCCCCCCCTTACACTGGGCCTAATATGAGTTCCCTTGAGCTTAGCAGTAGCTGGACTGGATGAAAAGTTGAAGCAATCAGGTATTGTTATTTTCAAGGAAACACTGGGAATAGATACTTTGCTGTCTTTTCTGCATTTAGCTTTGCCTGATGTGGTAAAAACATTGTAAAAGCCTTCCAAACTGGGCTTTGGACTTTTTACAGCTGTGTATATGTATCTGTTTATGTATATAAACACTGGCAAGATTGAAAAAAGTAGCTTTTTAATGGGTCAGTCTTCATAAACCAAATCATAACATTGTTTCAGCAATATTTTTAGAGGCGCACAACTTTCTCTCGTTTTCACTTAAACCTAAGAAGCTGCATGACCAGAAGGCTCACTTGCCACCCTGACAACTCAGAGAAACTTCATTCACAGGTAGAGAACTCCCATTTACTAGAAGCCTGGACTTGCTCCCATTGAAGCAAAGGGTAAGACTCTGCCAGCTTTGACGGTAAATCGCCAAGGCATGCAACGTGAAGTGCAGGGATCTGTGGAAAACTTAGTCTGTTGCTATGACTTCTTTAGGAGCTGGTATGGTGAGATTTTTAGGTCCACAGATCTGTGTGATTTGCTAGTTGTAAGATTCTTATTTTTTTTGAAGGGAAGCGTAAGAAGGAGCTTTGAGGTGTCACAAAACTAAAAATCCACAACTTCTCAAAGAAAAAGGTGGTAGTAGAAAAAGAATATACATCTCTACAGTGTGCACACACGTATACACATATACTCCTGTTTTATGCAGAGAGCTTTCTAAGTAAAAACATATAAAAAAAGAACCAGTGCCATACATTATGTAAACTCACAAGGCGTGCTTTTGACATAAATCTGAAGCATAAATTAAAAGAGAGGAGAAAGAGACAGACAGATACGATAGCAAATCATTTTAAATATAGAATTTGCACAATTGGTATTTTCGTTAAATAAGAATAAATAAATTCATTACATCCGTTCACATACTAGTAAAAACAATAAATTATTTTATTTTTTTCAGTGCTGTGTTGCCTTTTTTTTTTTTTTTTTTTCCTTTTACAATTATGATAAATCCACAAGATTATTCCCTCTTCCCTTAATGATAAAACTGTTTCCACAGGAGGGCAGCTGAATTTCATTTCTTGTCTCTGGTAAGCCCAAAGATGATAGGCTTTTTGATAGAGAGAATGTCTCATTTGAGAAGCAGCTACTTTAAAAAACACTGATGCTTAGAGGTCCAGCTTCACTTAAGGGCACTGGAGATACAGCCCAAACAGTCAGCAATGAATTTAACAGTGAGGATGGCTGATTTCTATGCAAAGAGCAATACTCCAGGTTCCTATCCTCTAGATGCACTTTATTAATCCTGTTTGGCAACACTCAGCAGTACTGTAAACAATAACATAACAGCGTGAGAGACAAGGAATTCAGCTACAAACAGAAGCTGAATTGACAGTTACACACCTGGCACCAATTTTTCATTCATCAGCTACATGGAATATCTAAGACTGACAAAAGTGAGGTTTGGAACGGGAGTCTGATTACAAAGACCAGCTAAAAGCAAGTGCCAGCTAAAGCAGGCTGACCTAGTTTATCTTAGAATTTGAGAGTTACTTTCTTGGTCTGTCCTCTTTGCCAGTTCATAATGTAACAGCAACTGCAGTTTTGCATGCTTCATTACCACACTAGTGAGAGGGAAAAATCACTACAGTGGTTCATTGTCCTACTTCTTTTTTTTATAAACAAACTCTTTCTATCAAAAAGATACTTCTGATCTGAGGAAGCTTTAAATTTATACTTGTCTATGGCATTACTCTTCTGGAGCCTGAATAGCATCCAAAAACTTTACTCATCTCGTTGAATATATAATAAATTATTACTATTATGCAAACAAAAGTACGTGCACATTCTGTCTCTGTTTTGATAAACACAGGAAAAAACAGATGCCACTTAATACAGCTGTGTGTCTAGACAAATGTTTAGTGTATGCCGAGACATTAACTTCTCATTTTTTCTCTCAGGATGGTTCTTATTTGTTATGAACTATTTTGAGAGGTTCTAGAACATGTGCAATACATACATAAGAATTAGACTACTTCAAAGGAAAAGATGACCTTTCAAAGTGATCCTGTGTTAATGGACAACAAAGGCATAAATCCTAACTTTCCAGAACTCTGAAAATATTCAGAGCCTTGATCTCAGTTCTTAGACTGGGATCAGAGTTAAGTGGGGAGGTTTCCTCAAGATCCACAGTTTTTCATAGGATTACTCCTAAAAAGGTGGCCACACCATTTTCCTAAGCTAAGATGACTAACAACATTTGTTGGTAATTTATTTTGACAGAGATGACTGTTTATTTAGAATGGAGTACAGAAATAGATGCTTCTCCAGGTCTCACACTTGCAGATGCGGCAATTCTTTGCTGTTTTGAAATCATCACATGCTTTCTAGGAGCTCACACAAACATGCCGTAGTTGCAAAAACATGTTTGTGTCACCCTGAAGTGAAACCTACCCATCTCACTACACATATTAACAAGTTTCTTCTCCTGATTTAATAACTGGGATTTTCAGAGGAGCCTAGGGTATTTCAGTGCTCAGGTATCACTGACTTACGGTGTGAGGCTTGTCTGAAAATCCTCCTGCAGTTCCATACTCTCCTGTGTGGATGGAGGAATAAAAGACGCATGAGATTCTACTTTCTTCAGCATATTATAACCATTTCTTTTGGCACCTGTCATCCTAGGGCTTAATTCAAAGCCTGCTGATATAAAAGAGGCAGTTTTAACAGGATTGCTAACAGGCCTCCACCTCCTTATGGTGAAATGCCCATCCATGGTCACCAGAACTTCTACCAGGATTCAGAAGTTGCTGCCAATGAAAACTATTACCAGCTAGTGCCTGTACCGTGGAAACAGTCTTATTGATATTGCGCAAGTCCTCCACATCCTGATGTGGTTTGACTTCTTAGTGACCCCTCTTCCTCCCAAAAGTACAAAACATGAACGCCTTCTCTAGCTTTAAAAAAAAAACCCAAACACACAATAAAAAATAAGACAAATGGTTACAAACTTTTGCTGGTAAGACGAATACCAGAGTTAGACATGATGGACAAAACGGTGATAAAATATTAACTGCTTGCTGTGTTTTTTTTGACCTTTATAGCCTCTTCAGAAGATGTAGGTGCATTACACATTGTTAGAGTCAAGGCAGAAGCCATAGAGAAAATAACAGAGAAAGCAGCTGAATATACCTCAGAATATCTGAGTTAGAAGACACTTAATTATCTTACCTGTAATTTTTTGGTTCTCTAACTGTTTCTACAAAATACAGTATGCCTTTGTTTTATGGAAAGATGCTAGCAGCTATTGGTCAACAAAGACCCCAAGCTGTGACACAGCTGAAACTAGCAGAAGGTTTACTAGAAAAGTGTACACGTACACTAATTTCCTCTAGCAGTCAACTCCTCCTTCTTTGTCTGGTACACATGGTGAGGAGTGGCTGTTGGTGCTGGCATTTGAGCTGTGTACATGTAGGGATCCCTGGCCTGCAAGCTGCTGCAATGGTCCTGAGAATTCACTGGTGGAAAAACATAGTATTTGTCAAAGAATAAAGGACTTCAGGAAATTCCTAGCATAGAAATGATTCCTTTTGTCAAAACCTTAAAACCAGCAGCAAGCTATTAATTTTCCAGTAAAACATCTGCAGCCCTTTCTGAAGAGTGGACCATGCCCACAAGAGCTGCAGATATACTTTGGTCAATCTCTTTGCTTATCTAGTTTGTCTTTTGAATTTTTTAATAGAACCAAGTGATATAAAGTGACATACCAAAAGAAAGATATTTACAAAACAGCATGAAATAAGCTACTGTAGTATCATGGGTACATGTATTGTTTTCTAAGGACATACTGTATTAGAGGTAGGTGAAGAAGGGGAGATGATTCTGTAACCTTCAAATATCCCAGGATCCTCCATCCACTGTTTTTTCTTCTTTTGCATTATTTTATTTTATATTTTTGCAGACATAGAGGGCTTATAACAACTTTAATGCTTAGGTTTTGACATATTAAGATCACCCTACTATTACTGAAAGCAGTGCACCTCTTCATTTGGTCCAAATAGGCAGATTCTGCCCATAATTTGAGACTGTAGATAAGTACATTGAAGCCTTTGCTTCTCTCTGATTGGGCAGACCTAATACCAGTATGTCAACAATGGCTTAATAAAACTTCTTTCTAAAAAGAAGATCACAACCACAGGTTAACACTTTTTCAACAAGCACTGTTTAAATGCTGATGGTCTCTGAGAGAGAAGACATCCCTTAGCTAATTTTCCATGCCCATCTTTGCACTGGACAGTCCTGGTGTGCCATCCTGTGTCGCATGTTCGAGAGCAAGAAAGCCACGGCCCCGTAACCCAGCGGGGTTGTGTGAGCTCTGGAGTTACTTTGCTGCTGCTGCTGCCACTGCTAATGACAGAGTTAGTCATTTGCCCTTGCTTCTTCGGCACGAAGAAGCTGTAGCGGACATCCACTGGTTGAGTTGGATCAGTTGCAAGTATCTGCACAATTAGAACCTCTTTTGTTGCAGAGTGTCCCATTGCATGCAGGAAATCATCTCTGTGACTCCAGCCGCTGTAGTTCATGACAGTCCCATTGATGTCAATGATTGTTTCTGAAGTGGAGATCATGTATTTTCCATTGACAAGGTACTCACCATTTTTCTTTTTCAGGGCCAGGTAGGCAGTGAACCTGCTCTGGTCTTTATTCTTGAACTGCCGAACTTTGATGTGGGTTGCCCCTTCAGGGATTTTCACTACGTCTGTGTAGCCCTTGCTGAACGAAGGGGGAAAAGAAAAAGAAGAGAATATTCAGTAGCTAGCGTGAAATGAGCCTCAAGTCTTGCTGCAATGCCTAGTGCAGTCACCGGCATGGCACACGTGGCTTTGTTTGAATTCAGGCTCTGAATCCATCTGGATTGAGGGTCCTCTAAGATTAATTTAACCAGCTTCCACTGTTTGTCTACTGTATTATTCTTCATATGTTCTTGAAGAAATTTTTACTGCACTTAATTCAAACTGCTTAATCTTTAGCTTTAGTAATAATTTTATGTGACTCAGATACAAGAGGAATGAAAAACAACAGATAGCTTATATGTCTCAGCAGTGGGTGGGAGATGTGAAATACAATGCACATTTTGCCTGCCAAGGAAAAGATAATGAGATATGCATTGGTTACAGCTGTTTCTTGCTGTCTTTGCTATAATGATGATTAAGGAAAGCATGAGCAGAGTAACAGCTGGGTAGAGGTACCTTGGGAACATTAAAAAATAATCTTGATCATTGAGAAAGAATTTGTTTATTTTGAAATTCATAAATTGTCAAGTGTCTAATATGAGGTGCACCCAAACGTTTCATTTGTACCATCGCAGAGTTCTCTCTGTTGCTACTTACAAGGTATCTTAATTCAAGTCTAGGAAAAGGCATTTAACTCTTCTACCAAAAGTAACAGGCATTCCAAACCTGCAAGTGTGTGCTGGAACTTATCAATTTCTCAAACCAGCTATTTATTTTAACTATACTGATGTACAGAAACAAAATCTAAGACTATACATAGCTATAAGCTACCAGCTGGACTTGGGAGACATCTATCTTCATTTGTGACAAAACCATTCTGCAAGTATCTCATTTCTGAAAAGTTTACTGTTGAATCTTCTAGAAAAAAAAAACAGAATGAGAAAATATACTAAAGTTATATAAAAGTGAAGTGGTCTCCTCCTTTGGGATTGTTTAAAGAACAGGCTGTTAATTTTGAGACTTTTTGGCTGCACAAGTAGATACTGCACAGATTAGAGATTAAATACTTGTGCTATTCCCCTGCTATTTCCAGCAGTTATGGGACAATGACTAACTACTGATTTAGCACCTCCGTTAGGCTGAAGGAATATGGCGTGAAAAACAGGCTGGGGGATGGAACTCTCCTCTACAGCATTGCACAAATATTTTTATGTAACGGTTGCCAAAATAACTCTGTTAAAATGTGTTACTGAAGTTACAAAACCAGTAGGAAAATAAAGGCGGTGCTGGAGAATTCAAGCTGTCTGTAGGAAGAACTCTAACACTGTGTGCACAAAGAAGCACGTGCAGCCTCGATTCTCCTCTTTTCAACTTCTGACAATATGGCTTTACAGCCTTCTTAAAAACCTCTTAGGAAGGAAGTTTTCTAGCAGGTTATGCTTTGATTGCTTTAAAAGAAAAAAGTACAAACAAATGTTGTTATGGCAATTGTCTGCGTTGGAAATGCTCGTTTCCCCTTGTACATTGAATAGTTTCCTGTGTATTTTATGCATAGATTGGTTTCTAATGGACAGAAATGCAGGGGTTGATATTTTTCAGTGGAGGAAAAGATAATTTTACTATAGATTTAGTAGCTATAGGTAATTATATTATCTTTAATTATTATCTATCTATATTATAGATAATTTTACATCTTTCACATGTAGAAAGAGTTTACTGATGAGATTTCATTATTTTAATGAGGGGTTTATTTTAAAGTCACATAAGGAAATTGTCTCAAGCAATATTTCCAATATGAAAGACACCCTCCTTGCTGCAAAATTCAATCAAAATCAAGTTAGACTATACTTGTTAATTACAGGTTGACTATTACTTTCTAAATGGGGCAAGTTTTTGAATGTAGTGTGGATGAATTAGTATTTTACTTTTGCATCAGTCTCACTCCAGTTAAAGGCATGATTCATGTAGCAAAATCATAGGAAAGTTCACCATAGAATCTCTCAACCTCCAAATGTATCTGTGCTACAAATCTGGCCTCACTGAAATTTAGAGTCCCTTTAACATTTCTGCCAGAGCCTAGCTTCCAGCACAAGGATCATTACTGAATCAGATGAAGTATATCTCACATTGTCTTCTTTATTTAGACATCTGAGACTTTTCAATATTTACAAACTGCAAAATACTTGGTTTATGTAACTACTGATTTGTATGGGAAGTAATTCTTTTCAGCACAGGCCCTCTGGCATTGTTAGGTGAGTAATCATTGGTTTACCAGGAAGATTACTTGTGTTTATTTTTAGAATAAATTAATTCTCAAAGCCATGTCTGACTGTTATTAATCAGCATGTTGAAATGTCCAGAAATAAAAGGTCATTTCAAGAGTCAGATTTCAATTTCTGGTAGCTTTCAACACGCTATGTAAGAGTTTGGAAGAAAAAAAAAGCAAAATCCAGTTTACATATATTTTAAAAAATGATACACTAATGCAATCACCAACTGAAAGTTTCTAAGAGTTGATCACTAGAGCAGTCCTTTGAGACTTTAGAATGTATATAAGTGATAATTAAAAAAACCTTCTATGAATCTTAAGACTTGAAGAGGAAGAGAAACAAATTCAGGTAGAAAGCAGAATCACTTGACATTGGTATCTCAGTATGAAGCTTATGTCTGCTTTCAGTATGGTCAGGGAAAACCATGGGGCTGGTTCCTTTCATTTTACTTGTAACTGTAGTTGAAAGCTGAACTCTTCCAGAAGAAGTCTTATGGATAATTGCTACAAATATTTGATATAAAAAAAATCCACCTGGAGATTGATGCTGTGCCAGTGGACATGAAGGGATAAAGCAAAAGCCATACTTAAGCCTATGTTTACATCTGACATCTCAGCTAGCCATCTAAGCTCCATATGTATTCAGCAGTGTGACAAGGCATTTTTAGATTATAATCCCTTTCAACTGTTCAGAAGACTTTTACAGTTGTGCTGTAATGCTGTCTGCTTCTCTCCACTATCTGCATAAGGAATCCATGTTACTAAGTCAGGTGGGATGTCCCTGTTGTTATTCAAAGGTAGACGAAACACATTCTTCACGCGTAACTTGCTAGCACGGAATCACCTGGGAAATGCAGAGTTTCAGAGACACCCAGATTATTCTGACCCAACCAACCTTCTGTTTCACTACTCTCTTCCCTTTCCTCTCTGACACGTCAAGATTAGCAAGTAGAACAAGATCCTATGCCTTATTCTAAGCAGACTTCCTACTAATGAGGTGCTCATCTGTATCACTAGTACTTTATAACAGAAAAGAATTTGGTAGAGTGTTTTGCCAGTTGATTATTTGTCAGCTTTGGGTTAATGTTAAGAGGCCAGCTGTAAACATCTGGAAAGTGCAACAAAGCACAGGCTATGTAGTTTCTTGCTCAATCTTCCTATGACAGAAAACTGCATTTAGAAACAGAATGAAAGCAACCACATAGCACAACAAGATACATTTACTAATACTCAAGATCAATACCTCCTTTTGGTAAAAGTTCCCATGACTTTTGTGCAGCTGGAATTGTCTCCTCCACACACTCCACATTTGTCATACTGGAGCTTTGAACCAATGATGCCATCACAACCAGTTCTTATGCATTTTCCCCGGACGCAGATTGAATTACTGTAGGGTCGACACTCGGTGCCATCAGTTACCTAGGCAATCAAATGGTTGTTAGTCAAAACTACCATGGAAAAGATTGGCTTTTGTGAATCTGTCTGGCAGAAGCCAGTTACTTACTTATGCCACCTCCTCAGAACAGAGTGCCTACCCTAACAGGTGAAACTGAGTTTCTCTTAACACTCCCAGCTCAAAAGCTGATGATTTAACAAAGGGCTGAAAGCAGTGACATATTACTCCACTGTAAGACACTAAATGATCCTGGCTTTAATGATAATTTTGCAGTTTATTAATAATAACAATACCAGTACTTGCAGCTAGCCTTTCATTTGAGCTATCTGCATCTAAATGTTCCCTTCATAACATTCAGAGGCAGAAAACTGCAATGTGAGCACAGAAGACATTTCAGTTCAAATTGCATCTGATACAGGAAACTGACCACAGTATCATCTATACTAATTGGTTGATTATACTCTATTAACCAGGTCCATAAGAGTTACTCCAGGCTACCTTAACATAATTGAAGTGAAAACATATTCTTTTACTTATATTTCTCCTCCAGAATGAGTGATGACTCTCCAGACAAAAAGCTCTTTATCCACTACCGAGAACAAATGAGTGCAGAGCACACTAAGAGGCCCATATTTTTCATGAATCCACATATTAAGATGTGGAAAAACTCACTGCATTTTAGAGCCTAACTCTGGCCCAAACAAATAATCAGTGGCTCAAACTATTAAATCTGAGCACGCAGTTAAATCTCTGAATCATATGATTAACTTTTGTTCCCTTGTCATAGGAGAAGTTTTCTAAGATAGAGAACACTTCTAAACTGGAGCATGAAATCATCATTAGAGATGTCATTACCTTCTGAGAAAATACCACATAATAGCCAGTTCCTTTGGCTCGGCAAGTAAGCTTGCAAACATCTCCGGGAAGTACTCCAGCGTACTTGGGGACCCATTCAACAAATGTCTTGACACCTTTTGCATCAGACTGATAGCCATTCCTTGCTTCACACTGCTCTTGTCGAAAAGATTTAGCTGTAGAATTATTCACATCATTAGCGACTATTTCAGACCTCGCTGCAAATAGCATTAAGCCCATCTATTATTCCAATTTTATACATAACTTTAAAGTTACATCACCCAACGTCTTTACTTAGGACTGGCCTTCAAATCATTTGACTGTTCTAGCTTGTAATCTCTCCATGACATAATATTCACTAAAGGATTAAAGTTTGCATTACAGTTGATTTTCCAAGACTGAAATTTCTTTTGATTCGACTGTCCTTTCTATATAGCAGCAGGGTGGGGACAGGGGTAGAATGATGGTACTGCATTGATGTCTTGCCTTGGTAAATGTATTTTGAACCTCTCTTGTTTCCCTTCATGGCAGATGTTTGGTATTTACTATTATGAACGCAGAGGCTGAAGCCTGAAGGTACTTACCATTGACTGGGCAGGGTGTGACGTTGCAAGAGCGGTAGATGGCCCGCTTGCCAGTGCAATACCGGCCATTGTTTCTAGGAGCTGGGTTATTGCAGTGACGATAAGCAAACTGAACTCCTCCACCACAGGTACGGGAGCATTGTCCCCAAGGTCCCCAGGACCCCCAGTTACCATGGCTTGAAGCCTGAAATATATGGAATAGTAGGAGGTAAGGACATCACCCAAGTGTGACTGAAGGCGCTGCACCTCAAAGATACTGCTTATGTTTCCCTCAGCTGAAGGCAACTCCTCTGTCATTTTAATTTGGGATAACTGATCTTATGCGCTTTCTTCCTTCCAGCAGAGTTAATTTCTGTCTTTTACCTGCACATTGATGACATATTATTTGGCACTGTGCATGCAAAGGCAATATTAGGTCTTGCTCTGCACAGCTGCCTTCAGTCTGTTTCATGGAAGACAAAGATGCACCAGGAAAGGAAGCCCCTAGTCTTATGTTCTGCTCTCTCATTGTTTGCTCTCTGACTAACAGGCTTCCTTAAACTAGCACCAGGGTATCTGGCTCCCAGAATAGGCTCACAAGGCTAATCTATGATTAATTGAATGCAGCTATTGTGGTGTGTATGTATTGCTTTGAATTACTGGCAAGAGATAGACTTGTCAGATATAGTTTGCAACTATGCTAAATTGGCTACTGAAAGTATTGTAATAGTATGTAGAAGCATCTAATTCTTTAAAACAGGGTGTTATAAGGGCTGGAGCTTGATTTGAATGATTCTCACAGTTTGCAAGTAACTTCAGGAAGCTCTGCAATTCCATACATTTTCGGTGGGCATAACAGAAGGGGCACTGCTACTTGTCTACCCAGTAATTCCAAGTATTTGAACTGTGCAGTCCACAATTCTCATGCCTGGGGACTTGTCAGGTGTATAAAACTGACAGAGGGGACTCTGTCACTGGAAGTACAAACTTTTCTGCTCCAGAAATTATATTCTGGATGAACTTCATCCACATTTTTCTTCAGCAGAGCTAGGGCCTCAGGGCCTTTCAGATAAGGGCTACAAATTAAATTTGCAATCTGTTGCCAAAAATGTTAGGAAGCTAAGAATGGGTCTTCAACAGTCTCTCCACATGTCCTGAGACCTGAATGCGCAAATGCTCTATTCTGAAGGGATTCTCCAGTTTTCCATGAATGAAGGTTTTCATACTTCAAGAAGAAAACATGCTCCATGAAACTGGATGGCATTTTTCCTCTATCACCAATAGCACTCTAATTACATGCCAAAAAAAATACGGCAGCTTTCAATCTGACCCCAGAAAAGACCCTTTCATTTCCACAGAAGTCTGCACCTTAGAGGATCATGCCTTCTAAAAGTCCTTAAGTTCACAGCTGGTAACTTACTGAGTAGTACTTCTTCTTGGTTTTGTCAACACATTTTCCCTGGAGGCAGATCCTCCCTTTTCCACATGGTGTTCCCTCCACAGCAGGCAGTTTCTTAGTCAGACAAACCATCTGACCTTGGCGCACGACTGCACACCAGAGGCGAGAGCAGACATCCATACCGGGACACACTGTGTATTCAGATCCAAACGCCAGTTTGCACTGACGAATGGCATCGTAGGTTTGTCCTGGAAGCTCCTCGGGGCCCAGGATCTGCTTTCTTGGTTGGTCCAGCAAACAGTTACCTTAAAGAGCAAGCCAAGCTTTTATTACTCATTTGCTAGTTTTCTCTGCTGTGCTTCACAGAATCATAGAATCATTTCACAAAATTATTTTGGTTAGAAAAGACCTTTAAGATCATCAAGTCCGACCATGAATCACAGAATCACAGAATAGATTTGGTTGGAAGAGGCCATCAGGATCATCCAGTCCAACCTTTGACCCAGCACTGAAGGATCAACACTAAACCATGTCCCTAAGTGCCAAGTCCACACGCTGCTTAAACACCTCTTGGGATGGTGATTTCACCACTGCCCTGGGCAGACCATTCCAGTGTTTGATAACCCTCTCTGTGAAGAAGTATTTCATAATATCCAGCCTAAACCTCCCCTGGTGCAGCTTGTATCCATTTCCTCTAGTCCTGTTGCTTGCCACCAGAGAGGGCAGGCTGCCCCCTCCTTGCTCCAACCTCCCTTCAGGCAGTTGTAGGAAGTGATAAGGTCTCCCCTCAACCTCCTCCAAACTGAGCAACTCCAGCTCCCTCAGCTGCTCCTCATTCAAGTTAGGCAGATCAATAATAAGTTAGGCAGGCAAATAATAGCACAGAATCTCATTCAGAGGATGCTGACACTAATGGAAAGGTTTTCTAAGGTGTCATCAGGTTTTGGCCAAGGTTTTTCTATTGCGCTCAGCAGTGACCTATGTATTTAGCTGCTTACTTCCAGTCCAAGGGTGTAAATGAGTTTTACTCAAGTTTCTTTATTTGAATTGACTGAGTACATTCTACTCTATTTATTAATTTGTGATTTAAGGAACAGATAAGACTCAGGGTAAAGTAAGCAAAGTTGTCATTTGAATTTGAAACAGAATGTTAGAAATGGTAAAGCTTCTAAAGAGATGTCATGGAAATCACAAAAAAAATAGACTCACAGCCAATGAGGCACTTAAAAAAAGAAAAAAAATCAAAAGAGAGGAAAAAAAAAAAAGAAAACTATAAGCTGCACATCAAACCTACTGTTGGCAGTAAACCTGAACTGGGCTTTCCTTGTAAGGAGTGACATTTGGCTGCTTCTGGAATTTGTCTGAAGAAGGTTTTTTACACAAAAAATACATAAACAGAAAGAGAAGAAAAGAAGTAGCATAAATGTAAAGAATTGTATATGTGTTTTGAGATACACTGTATAGGTTGAGATTAGTCTTCAAGGCTCTAAAAATGAGAATTCACATTTAGATTCTAGAGGATGTGCTGATAATTTGTTACTACTGAAAATTTCACTTGTTGACATGCAGAACTATTTATTCAGTGTAAACTCTTCTACACTTCATGAAAGGGATACGTGGTCTGGGCAAGCATCACCCACCCTTGGCCAAAATAACTTACCACAAACTCATTTTGGAACCTACACTGCCATTCTTCACTGGATCATGGGTGAAAAAAGGCTATCTATAAACCTCTCACTATTTACACCAAGAGGAATAGAATTTCAGCCTATGGCAGTGAATGTAAACAAAACAAATACCCCATCTGTCAATGGGTTGGGCTTTCCCTTCCCTGCAACTGCTCTTTTTTTTCCCTCTAAAGACTAAGGCCAGTTAGCCAGATCACCCAAAAATTCTTTTTGCATCATCACTTATTATCGAAATCCAATCTGTTCAGTTAAACCTGTTCTATTTGTCCTTTGCTGACCCTGATTTTACTCTAGCCTTATGTCTAATCTGGATTATGATGTCTTTTCTAATGCAGACAAGGTGTGCCAGTGCTAGCTGATGAGCTGAGTGGCATGAGACAAATATAATTAAAAGCACCCTATTGCTCAAACAAAATATTAAGAGACATGGTGAGAGTAAGGAACACAAGCTTCTCTCCTGGAGTTTCTGAAAAGGCCATAACTGGCACAACTGCTATTAAAAATACACTTTGTAAAAGTAAGTAACAGCGCAAGTCCTACTTCATGTACCTTTGATGAAGGAGGAAGCTAGTACAAGTGTTAGGATGATGGGAAGGCACTAGCAGGCTAACGTTTGGTAATACACACTGCTGTTGCATATATACTCGCAGGCAGAACCATCATTCAGTATTTGAAAGCACCATAATAACACTTAATTTCACATGACAGACACTGCTGCCCATCACTGATATGTACCATGACTGAAAAGAAAACTTTAGAGAAAGGAGAACAAAAAAAGTCGTATCTTTGTATATATTTGATCTGGCAATCCCTTTAGTTAACACTCATTTGAATACCTTTCAAATGTGAACAACAAACAGGTTTCAAAGCTTAGACAACAAATAGAGCATTTTTTCCCCTCCAGACCGCAGGGGAATGAGATCCAAACTTCTTAACTGATACTGCTCTGAGGAAATGTGTGATTTCCTCAGAAATCTGAAGTTTCTCACCCTCCTGATACCTCAGAAAGTCAAATGTTCCAGCTGACCTCACAGGATAAATTCAAAACTGCAGACAGCAAAGGCCCCTAAAGACTCCTCACACACACTAAAGTAAAAAATCTTGTATTTATAGGTAGCTGCAGTGTCTACCTTTAGGTAAGTTTCAATAAAGTGCAGGTGTTTTTACCACTAGATTGTCCACCCTCATACTTGTAATAGTCAGAAAAGACAGAGTTAAGAAGTGGAATTAAGAATGGTTTGCCCTGGGCCTCCTGGTTTGGAAAGCAGAAAGGCTTCAGGTCACTACATTACATTGCAACATGCAGAGCATATACATTCTGCTATCCCCATTTTTCATCCCCAGTATCAAAGAACATCTGTGTGCCTTGGAATAGAGCAGCATTGTTGGCTGATGATGGTGCTAATTAAGCCATCTCATTATCTTCCCTCAATGTTACGTGTAATGTAACTTGGAAAAAAAAAAGGCAGAATAAGATCTGTGCAGGAAGCAGATAACCATGATATAAATGAATTAAAAAAGAAGTAGTCTTTGTTTCAAACTGCACACAGCACCGAGCGCTCTGAATAAACACAATAAATTGCAAGCAATCATACCACAGCCTAGTGGTTGGCATGACAATAAAGGCAATTAGTACCTTAGGAGGAGGGTTGGCTAAAAGCAGATGGAAATAAATGTCACTGTCTTCTGGACACTAATTGAGCCTTTTCTTTCTAGATGTCAAACTGCTGTCTGGGGTCATCTCCTGAGCGTAAAACAAATGGTTGTATCATGCCAATGATGTTTATAGTTCTAAGAGTGGGCCTCAGGAGACAGAATCAGCACCTTGATCCTCCCCAGACCTCCTGGTTGACCTTGGACAAGACATTTATATTGGGATTTATTTGGCTGACTTCAGCTGTGTGTAATGCTGGTGTCTGCAATTCAGTCAGCTGTCAGATGTTTTACTACTCAGAAAAACACTCTTATGGTGTAATTCAGCACCACTAATGCAACTGATGAGATCAGCCCAACCACTGATGTATTGATCAGAACCCCTCTGCACTATGATGGCAACTTAAACGCATGGTTTAGGAGTGTCTACCTACATTGTAAATACTCACATTTTATAAGACGAGTCTGCTTCTCAACATCACTTCCCAAACTTGGAAAATAAAAACATCAATACTTGCTGAAGTGATGTTAAGGAATTAAGAGTCACAACTCTGGTGCTTCCTGTTACAGCAGTATGAGATGAACATCTAGATCTATATAAGAAACTTAAAGCTTTGGTAGGACATCGAGTCTTTTTTTAACAGAATACTGCTCAGAGATCCAAACTTCTGGACTTCATTTACATTTCATTATGCTTACCTGAAAGGAGGACCAAGCAACCACTCAATTTATTTCCTTACAGCAATGCTGCCGTGCTCTGTTTGTCACAAAGCATGGCTCATAAGCTTATGCTCATTCATAGAATCATAGAATCAACCAGGCTGGAAGAGACCTCCAAGATCATCCAGTCCAACCTAGCACCCAGCCCTATCCAGTCAACTAGACCATGGCACTAAGTGCCCCATCCAGTCTTTTCTTGAACACCCCAGGGATGGTGACTCCATCACCTCCCTGGGCAGCCCATTCTGACCAAAAGCCCTTTCACAACAGTTTATGTTGCCTATCAGAGAATGGAAAAGCGTCCTCTTGTGTAGCCTTTTCCACATAAGCTTCTTGTGACTACACAAAAGCTGCTCACAAACATTCCATAAGAAAGGTTGGCATGTGCATACCTGTATTCTTTTCTTGTGATTTTGTGCCTGCCTTATCTACATCACGTCTGCGGCACTGCTCAAAATTCCACCTGAACGGGTAAAGTTTTCTCTGCCTAGCAGCACTTGAGAGATCCTTCACCAGCTTTGTTGCGCTCCTTTGCACTCCATTCAGCACCTCCACATCTCTCTTTTATCGAGGTGCCCAAAAATGACCAATACTTGAAGTGTGGCCTCACCAGAGCTGAGTACAAGGGGACAATCACCTCCCTACTCCTGCTGGACACAGCATTTCTAATACAAGCCAGGATGGCATTGGCTTTCTTGGCCACCTGGGCACACTGCTTGCTCATATTCAGTTGCTTGCCAATTACAACCCCCAGGTCCCTTTCAGCTAGACAGCTTTCCAGGCACATTTCCCCAAGCTTCTAGACTGCTTGGGGTTGCTGTGGGTCAAGTGCAGGATCTGGCATTTGGCCTTGTTGAAGCTCATGCCATTAATATTGGCCCATCGATCCAGTCCACCCAAGTCCCTCTGTTGTGTCTCCCTACCCTCACAGTGATCAACACTGCCATCCAACTTGGTGTCACCTGCAAACTTAACAAACAAACCAAAGGTGAAATGCATGGGAGAAATGCTCTTCTTGCTTTCCTTATTGTTGAAGAAAGTAGTCAGCTGAATGTGGAGTAAAGAGAAGAACTCAGACCATGAAAAAAGAGAAAAAAAGGAGAACAACTTTTCTACTTGCCTGCAGCAGGAGAGGAACAGAAGCAGCAATGTAGTTCAGAGTTCCTTGTACTAAGAGATCACTGATGGATAGCAAGTGAGATAATTTTTTATCCTAGTGAACTGTACTGTACCTCAGTAACTAACCTCAAAAAAGGAAAGTTCTCTTTGTCCACGGAAACTAACTTGGCAATTTTGAGTCAATGCCAGAGCAAGATGGACCACAGAACAAACAGAGCAGTACAGATTAACGGCGATAACAAAATTAAGAGGAAAAAAAATAAGCAATTATCCGATAGAGGAAAATAGGATAAAATATTTCAGAGCACACTGAAATTAGCCAACAAAATATTTAACACTGAAAAGAACTTTACATTCAGCAAACATACCATGCTTTTTTATCCATAATCATTTTGGTTGCTGTAACAAGTTGATCCATTCACTCAATTATGTCATTTTTATCTCAGCATTTTGGAATTTGAATGGTTTGTTTAAGAACTGCAGTTGCTTTGGGAGCACAATGAAGACTTTAAAATGCATTAAAGAGAAAAAATTATGGTTTTTTTTTATTAATGCTTTTGGAAAATAAAGTTTTGCACTTACTCTCTAAAGAGTAAATGACGTATTTAACAAATATTAGTTACATGACTTGGAAAGCAATTTCCTTCCAAGTGCAGAAGTAATTTGTTATCATATACAGCAGAATCTTAATTTTGGCTTACAGTCCCTCTACATAAATGTAATAAATAACATGGCATTATAAATCTAATAAATATAATGGCACTACAAAGATAATGAATGTAATTAATGGTAACAGGAACACATACACTCTACTCGTATCTTTAGTCTAGTGCTAAGTAGACCATATCAATCATTTTAATCTCTCTGAGGAAAATGCAATCATATAATGCTAATGGTTGGAAAGTACCAACCCCCCTGCAAAGCAGGACCACTTAGGGCAGATGACACAGGAACACCTCCAGGCAGGTTTTGAAGATCTCTAGAGTAGAGACTGCACAACCTCTCTGGGCAGCCTATTCTAGTGCTTCATCACCGTCACACCAAAAAGTTTTTTTCATGTTGAGATGGAATTAATTTCCTGTCACTGAGTTCACGTCCAGTGCCCCTTGTCCAGCTTGTCAAGGTCCTTCTGGATAACCTTCCATCCCTCTAGCATATCAACAGCACCACTCAGCTTGGTGTGATCTGCAAACATCCTCATGGTGCACTCAATCCCACTGTCTATATCATCGTGACCAAAACCAGATCTCTAGTTCCTTCTATTTGTTGCCCATGCTGTGTGCATTAGTACAGATGCACTTCAGCTGGGCCAGTGATCCTGCCACTGTTTTAGAGGATAGAAGCCCTAATTCTTATCTGACTGTTCTCAGCTGCTTTCACAGGTCCCTCATCTCTACTGAGATGTCAGACTGAGAGAACAAGCCAGCGCACCAACCCATGAGCACTGGTATGCCACGTCCAAGCTTTTCTCTCTTGCAAGCCTGGTTTCATTCCATCTCCTTTCAAATTTAGTTTAAATGTCTTCCTGTAAACCCTGCTAATTCTTGTTCCAGGATCCTTTTCTACCTTTGAAACAAATTAACCCCACCTGTTGCTAGCAGGCCAACCCATGATCAAAGAACCCAAAATTCTGCTGGTGATACCATGCTCAAAGCTGAGAATTCATCTGATGGCTCTTCTTGTCAAAGCCCTCATCATTCCCTGCAATTGGTGGAAGAAAAGCAATCACTACTTGCACTCCTAATCTCTTAACCAGTTAGTTGTCCCAGGGCTTGGAAGTCTCTCCTCATTTAAGTTCATTGCTACCTGCTTGAAAAATTAGTATCAGGTAGTTAACCTAGGGCTGAACCAGCATGGGGAGCTTTCTTTTTATGTCCTAGACCCCTTGCGCCAGAGAGGCAGCAGACTTCCCTAAGAAGTGGGTCCGGTCTACAAACAGGACCATCCATTCACTTCAAAGGTGAGTCCCTTATGACAAGGACATGTCTTTTCTACTTTATTGAGGCAGTTTTGCTACAACACTTAGTCCAATTTAGTATTAGCAACTCCACTAAGTTAGATGAATCTTCAGCCTTATTGGTATTTGATTCTCCTTGCAGAGCAGTGGATCAATTTGCAAGGGCACCTGTGAGACAGGTACATCTACTGTGCTTGGCAGGAAATTGTTGCTACTGTTCCCTATTCTCAAAGTCATCCTGTGCAGCAAGCTAGAGAGAGGATGGGAAGTCCTCTGCATCTTTAGCTCCCTGTGCTGGTTGGGACCGTTTCAAGGAAAGTGGAGAGTGGCTCTATCAGTCTGTCTCCCTCTCACACTCAGCCTTTCAACCTCCTCTTTCACCTCAGCCACCAGGCTAAGCACATCGTTTACCTGCTTACAGCAAACACAGGTCCACCTTTGCAAGTGAAAGGCTCTGGCACTCCCTGCAGCCAGGAGCCTGGACACCTACTTGTTCACATGGGACCACTGTCTGGGTCATCACACTTCTGCCACCAGCTTTTGTCCAGATTGCAATCATAGCTATTCCTGCCTGTGTGTCTAACCATACAAACTGCTGTGGAATACTCAGATGATGTGATACGTCCCCTCTTGTTTGACCTTGTTCAGTGTGATCCCTGTGCTCCCAAGGAGTTTAGCCTGCTGAGGTTGCAGATCTGTCCATGCCTTGCCCATCTCTCTCTCTTTCCCATGGCTGGCTTAGTGAGGGACGTTGCTCCTCTTGCCAGGTGTAACCTGGATTTGGGAAAAAAAGATCCCATCCACTGAGCTCTGCCACTCTGACGAACTGTGGTGGGTATGGTTCAGCTCTGGAGCTGATCTTGGTTTATCTCAGACCATGGTGCCATGGTCTAGTTGACTGGATAGGGCTGGACGATAGGTTGGACTGGATGATCTTGGAGGTCTCTTCCAACCT
The DNA here is from genome assembly GCA_013400475.1 of Tricholaema leucomelas. NCBI lineage: Eukaryota > Metazoa > Chordata > Aves > Piciformes > Lybiidae > Tricholaema lacrymosa > Tricholaema leucomelas. Next base: position 115,170 of record WAAF01001950.1, on the reverse strand, counting down.
GGTTGATTCTATTCTATCTTTGCAATCCTTGTGTTCTTGGTTTAAAGTACTCTCTGAGCTCCTATCTCTGGCATCGAGGAAGACAAGACTAAGTTAATGCTTTTCAAAAAACCACTACATGTTCCAAGCCAAACTATTGCCAACACACACTCCACCAACTCTTTCTTTTCTCTTGCATTTGAGCCATATAAATGGAGGGTGAGGCTCTGCCAGCCTTTTAGACCTTTGCTCATTTTGCAAGCACTTCCAATACACTTGAGAAGATGAGAAAGAAATGTACAAGCTGGTATAAAAAGTTGTTTAAAGAAAATAAATCACAGTAAAAGCCAAGACATAGCTGGCACAAGGTGTCACAATACATACCATGACCATCATCGAAGAATTCTGTTATAGTTGCTGAAGTGCATTTGGACCAGGGTTTTGAAGCATCAATGCTAGTCAGAATGGAGGACATTAGGCGCTTATCTTCCATGGAACCAAAGTTCTCCTCACAAAATTTGGAGTCATCATGAGAAAGCCCAAGCAAGTGCCCTATAGAAATGAAGCAAATAAATAAAACTACATGAGTATCCTTAACAGAATCTTCCATGTGGAGCTCACAGTGAAGGTAAAACGAACTGTGTAATTCGTTCTCAAATGGCCCAAAGCCAGCCATGTGAAACATGGTATCTGCTTGAAGACAAAAAGCTGGGACAGTTCACACCATAACATATGGCAACGAAGGAATGCCATCAGCTGACATCTCATCCACTTGCCCTAGCTGAAACCTGATGAAGACGATGAAGACTAAATTCAACTGTACTCATTCATATTAGCAGCAATTTGTTTCTTACTGCTTTTGCAAATTATCTTCAGCAAGAAAGACTAATATTTCACTGCAAAAATGTTCTGCAGCTGTCTTGAAAGGTGCTACAATATCTTTCTAAATGCACAAACCCACTAATACTTATCTAATAACTAAGCAAACTATGTTAATTTTTACAGCCTGAGTAACCCCCACAATACATCAAATGATCTGAATTATGTCTTCCAGGTAGACAGCCTTGTTTTGTGGGAGGGCTTTTTATTATAGTTTTGATTAGGGTTTTAGTTTTGCTGGGTTTTACTTTTAAATGTGTATGGTATTACATATTTATGCTCCAGAACTCAAAATAATCATGCACACAAAGCAGCACATGATGGAGTTTGCAAATATTCTTAATGTCCAGGCCAGTGCTAGATGAGTTCTTAAACATGATACAGCAACCTTTTCTGGAGATCAGTGACCCTCAACTCTAGCCTCTGGGCAACAGTTCTAGGTAACACACTTTTTCCCCCCTGTATATAGTCCATGTCTATACTGCTATCTCGGTTTAACTTAACAACAGTTCACAGCCAACTTACTATCCTTACTAGAGGTAGAAAACCAAGTTAGAACAAAAGATGCAGGGAACTAAAGCCTGAAATTAACACTATCAGTCTTCAACCTAGGCCAGGAGATTAATGATCAGACATTCAGGGCTAAACCAAGAGAGATTAAATGATAAGGACAAAGATCATCCGCCAAAGCCACTGCAGAAAAATAAACCTGGTGACCTCGAACAGCAGCTTAAAAGACATTATTGTATGTAGTTGTATTGTGCATAGTGTATATATACACAAGAATTAAAAGCCTTCCATGTATCATCAGCTTCATGTTTTCATGTAACTGCTGTAGACTAGCTGTAAGGTGACACAAGTAGGGACACCGATGACAGGATATTACATTCTGATATTCATAGCAATAGGCATGACAGTAACAATAATACTTACAATAATACAGGCTGGAAAAGAACAAAAAAGTAAATTTTACTATTTGTCTTCAATACATTTGCTGTTATGTTGTTTTCATCTGCTCTGGAGGAGAAGCCAAGAGGAAAGAGGTGGAAACAGCACTCACTGCCAAACTGTATGTAAGACTAGGGAAACAGCTACCTGAAGGCTGTAGGATATCAGAAATTAGTTTTTGTCCTGTTAGAAAAGTCAAGGTATCATCTGTCAGCCTTACTCACATGCTAGGTTTCTGACAAAGGATACGTCTACAACAAAAGTGACAAGAGGACTTTGATCTATTACTTCTAATTGTATTAGTGATGACTGAGAAAAGCATCTGTCTTCTGCAGCAATTGAATCTTCACTGGAGGAAAGGTGGGAAGGAGAATGAAGAGGACATTTCTCTTTTTTAATCTCTTTGCCTGATGTGCACACATCTACCAATATCATGCAGATACAGCCACTATTTGAATAAAAGGACCTCTCAGCAAGTTTGCAGATGAGACCAAGCTGGGGGCAGATGTTGCTGGGCTGGAGGGCAGAAGGGCTCTGCAGAGGGACCTTGACCACCTGGACAGATGGGCAGAGTCCAAGGGAATGGTGTTCAATAAGTCCAAGTGCTGGGGGCTGC
>WAAF01001950.1:51205-112299 GCA_013400475.1 Tricholaema leucomelas | reverse complement strand
TGGTGCCATGGTCTAGCCTTGAGCTCTGTGGTAATGGGTTGGACTTGATGATCTATGAGGTCTCTTCCAACCTTGGTGATACTGTGATAGTATTACAAACGCTAGTAAAAATGTATTCAAGGAACCTGGGTTAACACTGAGGAGACAACACTCCTTGCCCCATTACTGTTGCTATTTGCTAGTGCAATGCTACAGGACAAGTTCATTGTTGCGAAACCCTAACAATCAAAACTTCACACAGAAAGCATGTCTCATTTCCAGTGTGTTTTATAGAGATGATTATGGCTTATTTTTGTTCTGATTGGCAAACCCACTTTCCTTTGGAAGTACTTAGTATGCATGGGCTAGATAATGATGTTTTCATTTTGCCCTGGGACATGACTATCAGTAGGTCTATGGCAAGTTTCAAGCTGATATAGCACTATATAAATACTTGCTCTGATGAGATGACATATTTATTTTATTTAAGCCAAATGCTGGTGTTGAGCAAAGTAATCCACTACTACGATTATTTCAAACAGATGCATTTCTCTGACAGAGTAACCAAATAATCAGTGCCATCACTTCTAACCTATAGAGCAGATTCTGCAAAGTGTCACAGAGTAAGCAACCGATGATGAATCAGCAGCTACTGTGCCAGTGAAGGCTACCTCTGACTTTGCCAAAGTCCTAGACACTGACAATGAATATCTTCAAAGACAATGTTATTTTTGGCTGCCATTCTATAGTGTTATCACTAAGCCTGTACTCAGCTTATGCACTGAATGGCACCAAGTCACACCCCGTGTCTGAGAACTGTAAGCAGAGCTGACAGGTTCATGAACCTCAACACATGCCTAGAAGTAATACAACTAGAACCGTTTTGTGCTGATTTTTAACTCCTTGTAATATGTTTCACCAATGTTCAGGTAACTTAAGCAAACATCTACTAGAGAGGGCTTTAGGCCTATCCACTAGCTTTTGCTGACAGACCCCCTATTTTAATCAAGACCACACACACTCTGCTTTGCAGAGCTGTTCAGGATTTTCAGCCAGTTTCTTGTATATTACTTGAATCCATGCACTTCAACATGCATACACTACCAATCAATTACACAAATATTTGCAAACATTCGACCAGTAAGCAAGAAAATATCACGCTGGTTAGACCTAAAGCTCACTATAGCAATCTCTTCTGAAACACCATGCTGGTTAGACCTAAGCCTCACTATAGCAATCGCTTCTGAAACACCATGCTGGTTACACCTAAGCCTCACTATAGCAATCTCTTCTGAAACACCATGCTGGTTACACCTAAGCCTCACTATAGCAATCTTTTCTGAGACAATTTGTATGCTTAAAGGTTGCAGGAAGAATTTGTATGTAATGTCTCAAGACTGCTCATAGTTGTAACACTGCAAGAAATCACTGCAGCGTACTTTTGAAGTAAGGTAATGGGGTTCTGCCAGTGGAAAAGGACTTTCATATGTCAGTCACTGGTAGTTGGTACTAAGTAACTCTGGGTGAATAGCAAAAGCTAGAGCATTGTTCTAAAACATTCAGCTGAGTAACATCACCTGGCACACAATACACATTCACTGACATTTAAGAACTTAATTTTCAGAGTGCTCAACATTTTGCAGCACCATTCAGAACTACCTAAAACTCTGTGATATGAGATCTACCTAAAACTCTGTGATATGAAAACTACCTAAAACTCTGTGATATGAAGCATTTGGTCTTGTAGGTCAGAATTCAAGTTTCTTAACCTTCACACCCTGTGATAACGCCCTGCAACACTCCACTCATTGAAGATACAACTTTGTCCTTTATACAGATCCCCTGCATTACCAGACTTCACCTTTTCAAACTGTTCATCTTAGGTGATGGACATCTCACATGAGCACATAATGAAAGAATTAATATGCTTCAAATATGCGCAGGCCTTGTTAATGCTGATGCTTCTGAATGAGCAACTTGGATAATAGTTTCTCTGCTACCTGTGGCATTCTATTAACACAGTTTTTGTGTGTTTAAGTTCCTCTTTGCAAGAATTTCATCAGCCCTGGCCATGGAAAGACCTCTCAGTCTTTCCTACGTGCATTTTTTTGGCCCCAGTTCCTCCTGTAGAGCAATTTGTAAACAACCTCAGCTTAGATTACCTACTGTCAGAGCAATGAGGTTACACCATGTTAAACTACACAAATCCTACAGCCAGACAATGTGACTGCTCCTAGAGCAGGCCAGGGGGTATATTGTGCTCTCACTCACTCCTGCCTTCCCTGCCTAGAGATGGTGTAGTTATCTTCCCTCAAACATGCTAACTCTTCAGAGAACGCTGAACTATAGACTTAAGTTGTTCTCACTTTCTCTCTCCTTCAGGTACAGATTTCTTCCAGACACATGAAATCTTTCAGCCAAACGTTAAGCAGACACTGAAAATTCTTCCACAAAATGATTTCGAGTTAGGGTGCTCCTCAGACAGTCTCTGTCTTCAGAGTAAATAAAAAAGAAATGCTTTTCAGGCGACTATTCATCAGAGAACATTTCATCCCAAGTGCTTTGGCAAAAGCAGAGGAAAACAAAACAGGGTCCTCTTCTGGAAAGTGTCAAGCTACTGGCTTCACCTTTAATTAGAGTGCAGTGTAACTTCTATACTGTAACAAAGGGGGTGAGCTGAGGACACACCTCATTAACAGCCTCTGCTTTGCCATATTAAATCAGATCATTGTTCTGATGCACGGTGAGAACTAAGTCACTTACTTGGCAGACTTCAGCTTTTTGAGGAGAATTTTCCCAAATTATTTGTGAATCTCATTATTTTTAAATTTTTCAAGAGTGATATTCAGTAATGGTGACAAGGAAAGAAGTTTTAACTAGGGAATAATTTGAAAACTACGTAATTTGGATTGTCAGTATCCCAGCTCCTAAATTAGCCAACAGTGACATTTGTGAGGATAACAAAGGCTGTTTATTGCATTAAATATATGGATTCTAGCTCTCCATACTGTTTGCCAGTTAACATTGTATGCCTGCTTACAAACACTCTGAGTACAACTTCTTAAAAATCACAGAATCATAGAATCAACCAGGTTGGAAGAGACCTCCAAGATCATCCAGTCCAACCTAGCACCCAGCCCTATCCAGTCAACCAGACCATGGCACTAAGTGCCTCATCCAGGCTTTTCTTGAACACCTCCAAGGAGGTGTTCCACCTCCCTGGGCAGCCCATTCCAATGGCAAATCACTCTCTGGGAAGAACTTCCTCCTAAAATCCAGCCTATACTTCCCCCAGCACAACTTGAGACTGTGTCCCCTTGTTGGTTGCCTGAGAGACCAACCCCCACCTGGCTACAGCCTCCCTTCAGGTAGTTGTAGACAGCAATGAGGTCTGCCCTGAGCCTCCTCTTCTCCAGGCTAAACAACCCCAGCTCCCTCAGCCTCTCCTCATAGGGTTTGTGTTCCAGGCCCCTCACCAGCTTTGTTGCCCTTCTCTGGACACCTTCCAGCACCTCAACATCTCTCTTGAGTTGAGGAGCCCAGAACTGGACACAGTACTCAAGGTGTGGCCTGACCAGTGTTGAGTACAGGGGAAGAATAACCTCCCTCGTCCTACTGGCCACACTGTTCCTGATACAGGCCAGGATGCCATTGGCCCTCTTGGCCACCTGGGCACACTGCTGGCTCATCTTCAGCCTACTATCCACCAGTACCCCCAGGTCCCTTTCCTCCTGGCTGCTCTCCAGCCACTCTGTCCCCAGCCTGTAGCGTTGCTTGGGGTTGTTGTGGCCAAAGTGCAGAACCCTGCACTTGGCCTTGTTAAATTTCATCCCATTGGCCTCTGCCCACCCATCCAGCCTGTCCAGGTCCCTCTGCAGGGCTCTCCTACCTTCCAACAGATCAACACCTGCTCCTAGCTTGGTGTCATCCGCAAACTTAATGATGCTGGACTCAATCCCCTCATCCAGATCATCAATAAAGATATTGAACAGGACTGGGCCCAGCACTGATCCCTGGGGAACACCACTAGTGCCAGCTGCCAACTGGATGTGGCACCATTCACCACCACTCTCTGGGCTCGGCCTTCCAGCCAGTTCCTGACCCAGCACAGAGTGAATTTGTCCAAGCCAAAAACTGCCAGTTTAGCCAGGAGCTTGTTGTGGCAGACATTGTCAAAGGCTTTGCTGAAGTCCAGGTAGACTACATCCACAGCCTGCCTCACATTCACCAGGCGGGTAACCTGATCGTAAAAGGAGATCAGGTTGGTGAGAAGAAGAACTTTATGGAACTAAAATGCCTAATTCTTATTGTAATGGAAATCTCTTTCCACTCTAACTTTGCCTCTTAAGGCATTCTGATCAGACTGAATACAGATTAAGGCATGTAAATAACTTCCAGCGACTCTTAACAGTGTTTCTGCATTTCATTAAAATAATCAAAATACAAAATTTCTAAATAATTTCTAAATACTGCCCAGCTGAGGTATGCTCTTTTTAGCACAGAAGTGAGAATGACAGAGTACTTCTACACCTGTGCCCTTTGTACTTTTGCATCTAAGAATTAAAGAAGAGACACTTCCTCTTCTGTTCATGGAACCACAAAATCAGTCAGGGTTGGAAGGGACCACAAGGATCATCTAGTTCCAACCTCCCTGCCATTGGCAGGGACATTCTACCCTAGATCAGGCTGGCTAGAGCCTCATCCAGCCTGGCCTTAAACACCTTCAGGGATGGGGCCTCAACCACCTCCCTGAGCAACCCATTCCAGGCTCTCACTACTCTAATGGTGAAGAACCTCCTCCTCATGTCCAGTCTGAATCTCCCTACCTTCAGTTTTTGCTCCATTCCCCCTAGTCCTGTCACTACCTGATAGCCTATAAAGTCACTCCCCAGCTTTTTTGTAGGCCCCCTTCAGATACTGGAAGGCCACAGTAAGGTCACCTGGGAGTCTCCTCCAGCCTGAACAGCCCCAACTCTTTCAGTCTTCACAGGAGAGTTGCTCCAGCCCTCTGATCATCCTGTTTGAAAAGTCTTACCACTACCACCACCGCTCGCAGGCATGCATGCACACACCCATATTACCACATTGCTCAGGACATTAGGCTGATTTCTGGCATTTACTGGTGGGGTGGTTCCTCTCATAAGAACCAAAGTGAAAAAGCTAGAGTGGACTCTTTGAGTTTGGATGTAAGCTTAATTTTATGAAAGCTCTGGGCAAAAGTGAAGACTTAGGGAACAAGAGCCTTAAAAAGAAGGCTTTAAAAAGCAATGTCAATTTTACTACCACACTGTTTTGTACTACTATGAACTTCAAACCAGGCTATTGAAAAAAAAAAGGCTACCAGCAGCTCTGTAGAATGATGACTGATTGAGAATGAGTTAGTAGATCATCTGATGTTTGCTACTTAATGAAGCATATTACTAGTGTTGACAGTTTCCACTGAGTGAAAATGACATAATACAGTTTTACCAGCAGGATGGTGTTTAGTTAAGTTATGCTGTAGGAATGCAGAAAATGGTAAAAGGAACAGATGGTGAGGAGGCAGCGTTTACCCTCATGCGAGTGTAGAGGAGCTAGCTGTGTAAATTGGTTCCTTCCTAAACAGCAAAATGACCAACCAACTAAGTGGACTGACAGCCTTTCCTCACAGCCTTCCTTCTCCCCTTGAACTGTTGAAAGCAGTACGAAAGCAACCTGCAGACTTTGGAACATCTTCTGCAACAGGCACTTGGCACAGCTCAGTCTGTTTAGATCCCGAGGCAAGAAATGAAGGACTCAATAACCACTCACCAGCCCCTGGATCCCAGTTCATTAGCACTGTCTGTTCCTGACAGCTGACTTTGCGCTGCACAAGTTTTCCTACCCCAAAAACTACTGATGGCCAACACCTGTTATAGCCCAACGGAAATAATACCCCCTAATGGGTTCAGAAATAATTCCTACACCTTGCAGAAATGGGATACATATTCCTAATATGAAGTAGGGATGCTCCTAGGTAATTATGACAAGACAGCTAAAACTGAACACGTGCTCTAAATGTTAGGATATGATGAGATTTTCAGGTAAATCTGGAGCTCATCAGAGCTATGTGGGATGTGTGGGGAAACACACTGCACTGCACCTAGTTTCTTCTCAGGAATTTTCTTCAAGTATGTTGCCACACTATCTGTAGAGGTTCTTTGAGTGAACAGCATGCAAAGATGTCTCTAATCTCACAGAATCACAGAATTAACCATGTTGGAAAAGACCTCTAAGATCATTGAGTCCAACCTATCACCTAACCCTTCTAATTAACTAGACCATGGCACGAAGTGCCTCATCCAGTCTTTTCTTAAACACCTCTGGAGATGGTGACTCCACCACCTCCCCTGGCAGCTCATTCCAATAGGCAGTCACTCTTTCCATGAAGAACTTCTTCCTCATGCCCAGCCTAAACCTGCCCTGGTGCAGTTTGAGACTCTGTCCTCTTGTTCTGTCACTGGGTGCCTGGGAGAAGAGACCAACTGCCACATAGCTACAACTTCCTTTCAGGTTGTTGTAGAGAGCAATTAAGGTCTCTCCCCTGAGCCTCCTCTTCTGCATGCTGAACAACCCCAGCTCCCTCAGCCTCTCCTTGTAGGGCTGTGCTCCAGCCCCCTCACCAGCCTTGTTGCCCTTCTCTCAATATGTTCAAGCACCTCAACATCTGTCTTAAACTGAGGGGCCCAGAACCGGACACAGTACTCATGGTGTGGCGTAACCAGCACTGAGTACAGGGGCAGAATGGTCCTGCTGGTGACACAATTCCTGATACAGGCCAGGATGCCATTGGCTTTCTTGGCCACCTAGGCACGCTGCTGGCTCATGTTCAGTTGGCTGTCAACCAGTATCCCCAGGTCCCTCTCTGCCTGGCTGCTCTCCAGCCATTCTCCCCAGCCTGTAGTGCTGCATGGGATTGTTGTGGCCAAAATGCAGAACCTAACACTTGGACTTGTTAAAACTCATGGCACTGAACTGTGCCCATTATGTCCAGCCTGTCCAGGTCCCTCTGCAGAGCCCTCCTACCCTCTAACAGATCAATACAAGCTCCCAACTTGGTGTCATCTGCTAATTTACTGATGATGGATTCAATCTCCTCGTCCAGATCATCAGTGAAGATATTAAACAGGACTGGGCTCAGCACTGATCCCTGGGGCACACCAGTAGTGACTGGCTGCCGACTTATTTTCCACTGGTTATCTCAACAATAGGAATAAAGAAAACAAAATGTGTCTCCAGTGTGCAGCAAGCAAAATTCAGCTTTGCTAAAATACAAACTGTAGTGTCTCTTTGGAAAAAAAACCCAACCACCTTGTTTTGTTTATGGACACCGGCAGATCTCTAGTCTAACTGAACAGCACATCAAAGTACAGCTCTTGACTGAATCTGACCACAGGGTACCTGAAAAGTGACACAGCATGCTAAAAAATGCTGGAGGCATTGTAACAGGCTTTTGTAGAAAAGCTCAGCTGCAATGAAGCATGTGTTCCTCGCTGAGGTCATGCTTTTCACCTCATTTTCAGTGGGCATGACTGGGGTACAAAAGAAGCTCAAGTCATTTGCCCAGGGTTACCCAATGAGCCACTGGTTCTCACGGGACCAGGATTCAGGAAGTTCTTGGCTCCACATTCCTTGTTCTACTCACCAGCCTATACCTTCTGCATGAGCCTCTCTTGCTCTCTTCTTTGCTAAACAAAGGTTGCATGCAGTAACTCTTTTAAAATAAATGGATTTATTTATGCATGCAACTAATTTGTACAAGTGCTTGACTCCTCTTTAAGAAATGCATACTGGTATCACTCAGAAATCCTCTTGGAGTCAAGGAAATGTTGCATTAAAAATGAAGCATCTAAGCAATAATGATTAATAAAGTTGTATTTTTTATAAAACAGAAGTGTTTTGACTTGTATGACTTACAAAAACCATGCACTGAAAACATAACTGGCTATTCTTCCTTCTTTGTACTTGAATTTCCCTTCATTTTCTTTCCTTTCACTACCATCACTTGCTAAAGAGAAAAAGGAAAAAAGTAATCAGTCTCTCTTTAAAATCTCCAGGCCAGAGGCAGCTCTTAATATTTCTAGGTTAAGAGAGTTCTTCAAGCTGAACGAAACAGTAGTCTGAAGTGTAGCTCCTTTTCAGGAGCTGAGATAAAAAAAAAAAAAGCCACAATCAGACGTTCACACACCAGCCCTGCAGACTTTACCCAAAACAAACTCCTGCTGAAATGGCTTGTTATAACAGACTTCCATGGGAGATCACAGATACATCACCCCCGTCAAACAGACAATTTGCAGGCAAGATTCTGCCCAGGCAATGCCAACTAGGCAACTGGAAACCGCTATCTGCACACAGGCTCAAATAATCATTAAAAAGATGTGGTCTTGGAGGTCCATGCTACATTTGCTATGCTAATAAGATGGGCATGGAGAAGGCAAATATTAATTTTAATGAAAAAGTAGAAGATGGTGACACCCATTTCACACATCTGTCCAACTCAAAGTAACTTGCAAAGAACAGAACTGATGGCCACTCATGGTATAAACAAATGAACTCTGTGACAGTAGCTAATGCAAGAACATAAAAAATGCACTACCTGCTGACAGTTTAGAATAGAATAGATACAATAGAATAGAATCAACCAGGTTGGAAGAGACCTCCAACCTACCACCCAGCCCTATCCAGTCAACTAGACCATGGCACTAAGTGCCCCTTCCAGTCTTTTTTTGAACACCTCCAGGGATGGTGACTCCACCACCTCCCTGGGCAGCCCATTCCAATGGCAATCACTCTCTCTGTCAAGACCTTCCTCCTAACATCCAGCCTATACCTCCCCCAGCACAACTGGAGACTGTGTCCCCTTGTTCTGTTGCTGGTTGCCTGGAAGAAGAGACCAACCCCCACCTGGCTACAACCTCCCTTCAGGTAGTTGTAGACAGCAATGAGGTCTGCCCTGAGCCTCCTCTTCTCCAGGCTGAACAACCCCAGCTCCCTCAGCCTCTCCTCATAGGGTTTGTGTTCCAGGCCCCTCACCAGCCTTGTTGCCCTTCTCTGGACACATTCCAGTATCTCAACATCTCTCTTGAATTGAGGAGCCCAGAACTGGACACAGTACTCAAGGTGTGGCCTGACCAGTGTTGAGTACAGGGAAAGAATAACCTCCCTTGTCCTACTGGCCACACTGTTCCTGATATAGGCCAGGATGCCACTGGCTCTGTTGGCCACCTGGGCACACTGCTGGCTCATATTCAGCTACTATCCACCAGTACCCCTAGGTCCCTTTCTTCCTGGCTGCTCTCCAGCCACTCTGTCCCCAGCCTGTAGTGCTGCTTGGGGTTGTTGTAGCTGAAGTGCAGAACCCTGCACTTGGCCTTGTTAAATCTCATCCCGTTGGCCTCTGCCCACCCATCCAGCTTGTCTAGATCCTTCTGCAGGACTCTCCTACCTTCCAGCAGATCCTTTCTGTACTGGAAGTACTTGCTGTACAAGAATTACATGACCATATCTGTAGCACTTAACTGCCAAAGAAGAAAGTAATCCCTATTTTCTCCTGCAATCTGGAAGACCAGGGTTTCAGGCACACAAAGCTGAAGTGGACTTCTTTTAGAATCACAGAATCATTGTCTGAAAAAGACTGTCAGTATCGCTAAATCCAACCACAAACCAAAGACTGCCAAGTTCACCGCTAAACCATGTCCTTTAAGTCATTTTTTGACAGTAATTTTTCTGAAACATCAGGCAAAACATATTTTTATTTTCAATTCCCTTAAAGTTACAGAGCTACTGATATCTTACTCTACATATTTGGCTTTCAGATATGACGTCTCAGGATCTGCAGTAACTTTTCAGTGCACAGTGCTTGTTTAATCTAATTATTCATGAGGTCAGATGTACACCAATATCAGCACAGCTCCTAAAAACCTCAGGAAACTCAGGCAATGTTAGTACTGTGTCTGAGTAACTTCCTGAAGTTTCCCGTTGAGAACCTCTACCTCCTCACCACTGTATAAGAATCGCTTTGCAGACATTAAGAAGGCAAATATCCCCTATATACTCAGACTTTAAAGTATGTGGTACCATATTCGGAACCTCAGGACTCAAATTTTTCTACGTCCTATCAGTTGCTCCCATCTGTCTCTCCCCTCTTCCACGAAAGCTCTCTCAACTTCACTGAAAAAAGGTTTGTTTCAAGCACCATGTGTGCTTCAGGTGGAGCAATTATATATTACATGCAACACTGTAAGTTAATCAAAATATTGTTGGGCAAGTCAAGAATTTTTACCTAGCAACCCTTTGTACAGCTGTTGTTTGTTTTCTGAAGCATCCGTTAAATTTTCTGCCCCACTTTTTAACTCTTGTGAAGGTTTAGCTTTCACAGAATCACAGAAACATCCAGGTTGGAAAAGACCCTCAGGATCACCAAGTCCAAGCTATAATCATACTCAACAAGATTCACCTTAAACCATGTCCCTAAGCACCACATCCAAATGACCCTTAAATACATCCAGGGCTGGTGACTCCACCACCTCCCTGGGCAGAACATTCCAGTGCCTGACCACTCCCTCTGTGAAAAACTTCTTCCTAATGTCCGATCTAAACCTACCCAGTCTCAGCTTGAGGCCATTCCCCCTTGTTCTGTCTCCAGTTACCTGTGAGAAGAGACCAGCACCTGGCTGTGATGGTTTGGGTGTCCCCTGACCCCCCACACTTTTAGAAATCACCCAGACTAGACTCAGCCGGCTCTGGAAATATGAATGAAGCTTACATTTACAGCTGGCACAATAAACAAGCAGATATTTACAGTATATACAGAAATATACAAGGTAAAAAGGTAATACAGAAACACAACTCCCCTCCCAGAAACCTGAGTCCCNTCAAACTAGCACACAGGCTCTCCACAATGCCCCTTCAGGTGATTGTAAACAGCTATGAGGTCTCCCCTCAGCCTCGTCTTCCTCAAACTGTCTCAGCCGCTCCTCATAAGATTTATTCTCTAGACCCCTCTCCAGCTTCGTTGCCCTCCTTCGGACCCGCTCCAGCACCTCCATATCTCTTCTGTATTGCAGTGACCAAAACTGAACACAATACTCGAGGTGTGGCCTCACCAAGGCCGAGTACAAGGGGACAATCACATCCCTACTCCTGCTGGCCACAGCATTAATAATTTGATTGTCCATCTCTTCTCTTAACCAAAGGGCATATGTTCACAAAAGCTTCTGCAAGTCTAAGTTTAGAGAGAACGCTGAAAAAGGTTCAAAGAGAAGGAATCAAGCAATTTTCTTGATATATGTCATCCGAGAAGACTTGGATGAGTGTATTCTCTTTTTGTTAGGAAAGCAAATCTGCCTAATTATGATTACCTGGATATTTGCCTAAACTTTGTGTGCTGTGAAGGAAACATAATATGAAACTCAGACAACCACCTTTTTTTATGTGCCCCTGAGATTCTATGCCCTTGGCAATGTATGCCCCTTGAAATGAAAGGCTACAAAAGATTTGTACCTGTCAAGTCTGAAGCTTGCCTTTATCCGCTCTATTGTGACAGCCTTGAAATCAAAGTTTATGTTCAGCAGTGGAAAAGACGACTACATTTAGTTGCTTTTGAGTGTATACAAAATGAGCACGTGCAAAATATGGGATAAAAGTATTTCTAACTCTTTCATGGACATCGATAGGCAGGCTATCATTTAAATGCATGCACATTGTTAGTTTTCAGTTTTAGTTTCTGTACAGTTCCTTGGGTCCAGGTGTTGCACAGTATAGCTGTGGAGAAAGTTGTGATAACTACTCACAAACACAGAAAATGAGGCTGAGAGGAGACCTCAAAAAGCCATCTTATGCATTTCTCTGCCCTGGGGTAGGATCCACACACTCTAACCTACGGCTGTTTTAGCCAGCCAGCTCCTGTGAACCTCCAGAATGGAGATCTCACAGCCTTCCCAAGCAATTTATTTATGTCCTTAACTGTCCTTCTGGTTAGATGATTTTGGCTAATGCTTAAAGTAAATCTCCCTTGCTGCAATTTAAGGCCATTACCGCTTATGCTGTCCCAGGTGGACATGAGAATGATTTATTATGTAGATCTTTGCATCAATTTTTTTTTCTAGCGTATTTGAAGATTGCTTTTGTGCTGCCCTTTGGCCTCCCCTTCTCTAAAATCACATGTAAAAGATAAAAGTAAACTAATGAACAGAAGTTTAATTAGTTCCATGCAGCAATTTTAAAGTTACATCCTAAAAATAAAACACTTGAAAAGACCATCAGTAAACCATATTACTCAGGAGGATAGAAGGAGTAATAGCATGCCAGTGTGCTTGCATAACAGAGAATGGAACTTTGTAAAAGGTCAAATGAACATTGGCACTGAGCAAGATACCAGTGCATTTTCTTTATCTCCTCTTAAAAAAGAAAAAAAGAACAAAAAAAAGTTCTTCAACATTGGTGGAAAGAATAAAGATACACACAATTTAAGTTATGAGACCCATAGAACTCTCAATAAACTCAACTGTAGCTTTGCTTGCTTAAAGACTGCAGGAAGGATGCTTTTGTATTTAAGGACTGGACCAAAACTCAAGAAACAAGTTTAATCTTTGTCTCTCCCTGAGATTTCCTTTGTGATTTTGGGAAATTACCTATTGATAAAAGCAGTAGCTTCACTTATTTTCTCTTGAAGTCTTCTCATTGCTTTTGTAAATGAGAAACCCTTTAGGATGGTGGGCTCTCTATACTGAAGCTTGTGGGACTCTAGGGGAGCCAATGTCAGCATAAACTTCAGACTGTGACTGCATCAAATCAGACTACTAAACAAAGTATTAAATATACCCCATCATAAGAGTTGTTAAACATAACTTCAAATTGAAGGACTGTATCTGTTGGATCATCCTTATCTTCCTGGGATGTACGGTTGGCTTATAATTCAACACTGTTAAAGCAACAAATCTCAACCCCAAATTCCAGAGTACTATAATGAGAATCTAGTTATTTTTGTTTCCTGATGGCTATTTCAATAAGAGATACATGGAGAAGCAATATGCTGGTGCTGATCTGTTTAAAACACTAAATAAATGTTGAGATTATTGAGCAATCACAGGTTCATAGAATCATAGAATCCCATCTTGTCAATCTATATATATGGATATCTACCTGTTATTGTCAGCTAATAAGCTGTACTAACAGTTTGGTTGCTTTCTGTGCTCTCATTTACAGCTCTTGGGAGACTTTTGCAAGCTTTGCTGTGCATTCATACTTTCTCCCTCAAAATCCACTGGTCAAAATTCACCTATTTCATCTGAAAGGAGTAAACTACACATCTAACATAATGTAGTAGAAACCCTGGCAACAGAAGTGGCAGGCTTATTCACAAGCAGGCTGTATTTTGGCTTCCTATGAGCGTATCCAACCTGAGACCCTGGTCTGTTCATTGTCCTCCTCAGCTGACCTACAGTTCCATTTACTTTGGTTGCCTTCCAGAGAAAGAATCCGATCCTTAAAAGTGTTCTTGGACCTTTCAGAGAGGAAATAAGAGCATTCAGAATCCCTTGGAAGTCAAAGTGAGGACACACAGCCATTCTCTGGATTAAGTCCATGTTAATGATGCTGTGTCTGCTACCCATGCACATGCAGCAGGGTTATCTGAAAAACTGCAGATGGTGACTAATTGACTTAGCAGCTCACTCTGCTCTTCCTACTGACAAAATGGAGCATCTTAGGCTGAGAGCCCTTAGCATCTCCACTGTCTTGCAAGGGATGTTGCCCCCTTCCTATGATGCCAGCTGAATTCCACCTACTAAGCCACTATAAAATTAAAGCTACACCCTGCCCACAGGACAGGGGGAACTTCATGTCTTCTGTATTGTAGGAAGAAATGTGGTCTCCAAATAAAATAAAGCAAGGTTTTCCCCAAAGTGCTTAACTAAAGGGTATCCATGCCACATTTTTATTTTTCATCCTTTTTTGACCTCTAATTTAATATGAATACTCAAGCAATTTCAGCTGTTTTCTTCTCAACTTCTCACACTTCAGGCCACACAAAGAAAGATAGTTTTGTGACTCAACACCCCTCCTTTCTCAATATCTCATGGTGAGTATAAAATAAAAGGGATGTTATTTTAAACAACCTCAGACTAGAGGGTTTTTGTCCATTAGGGTACTTACTTATTCATTTCAGTTCATGCATTTTTTTACATTGAAAATTACAGCTTTTACAATTCCTGTAAACATCCAGGTATGAAAATGGTTCTCTTTCAAAAACATGCTTCTAGATCTCTAAAAATAATTCACCTTTCATTTTCTTTGTGTGGAATTCAAAGTAATAATATGCATATTTAGTGCTCATCCTTCTCTTTATTCATCTATATTCTTCCATTTTTAATCTACCTAAACGTGTATTTACTGCTGACAAAATGGTAGCCTGAACACATTAGTCACTTCTTCATGTACTAGATATGTCAACACCCTCATCATAAGGTTCCTCACCCAAACTGACCAATGCTCACTAACTTTCATCAGTAAGCATCACTTCTGGGTGCAAGAAGATGGAAGGATGGCCATGAGCAAATGCCATTATGGGGTGTATTAGAAGGCCTGTGGTTGAGGGGTGTTCTTCTTCCCCTCTCCTCAGCTCAAGAAGGACAGAGCTGCTTGAGAGAGTCCAATGCAGAGCCACAGAAATGATTAAGGAAGTTGAACATCTTCCTTATGAGGAGAGACTGAGGGAGCTGGAGCTTTTTATCTTGGAGAGGGGATGACTAAGGGGTGCATTCATGTTTGTAAATATGTAAGGGGTGAGTGCTAGGAGGATGGAGCCAGCCTCTTCTCGGTGATGCCCAGTGACGAGACAAGGGGCAATGGGTTGAAGTTGTGGCATAGGAGGTTCCATGTGAACCTGAAGAGGAATTTTTTCACCGTGAGGGTGATGCAACACTGGAACAGGCTGCCTAGGGGGGTTGCAGAGTCTCCCTCTCTGGAGATATTCAAGAACCATCTGGATGTGTTCCAGTGTGATCTGCTTTAGGTGATCCTGCTCTGGCAGGGAAAGTTGGACCAGATGATCTTTTGAGGTCTCTCCCAGCCCCTGACATTCTAAATTTCTATGATTCTATGATTGTATACAAGCAGTCCTTCTAGTAGACTGCTCTCTGAGTGATGGGCTAAGTTCACCAATCTCCCCATTTGTCCCTTTTCTAGACCAGTTTGTGATGGGTCATTAGCTTCACAGCATCCAAGTCTGATGCCACCAAACTCATCTGATGTGAAGTTGCATTTGATGTTTTGCTGTACTTATCTCCACATGCTTTGAATTAGTGCTTTTTTTGAACTTTTTCTTTCATAATTATACTCATGCTTATTAAAATAAAATCCATGTTTTGAGGGCTGATTCTGCCACAACATTTTACATTTTCATGCAATGCATGATCCCCCTCCAGCCACTACTGATTTAATTTCTTTGTAGCACCACAGAAGCAGCAGGGTTGAGTTTACTAATCATTGAAGGGTTAGGTCACTGATATGCCAGCTGCCTTTTCATACTTGGTGACCTCTCATTGCTCAGCCAGATGCATCTATAAGGCACACAACTCTTGGGCTTTACCTGCTAGCTACTTGAAAATTGAACTACTGCAATGATACTCCCAAAGCAAACTTTACTTTGGTTTGGCATGAAGTACAAGGCAATTCAGCAATTGGCTCCCTCTGAAAGTTCTCCTTTCCTTGTTAATTCCTTCCAAGAATGTAAAAAAAAAATGTTCTCCACTTTCAAATTGCCGTTCACTCACCAAAGCGAATAGCCCTCATACTGAAAGCATTTCCAGGGAATATAGCTCACGAAACATTAGTAAAAGGAAAGTAATCAAGATGGCAGCAGTCCCTCTGAAGGAATATATCATGAAAGATGTAATATGTCAGAATATGAACTTTCTTCTGTTACTAATTCTTTCATAAATCCCTCTGAAGGGTACACATAAGGCTCTCACATTAAATTGTTGCCCACTGAGGTGAAAACTGAAACAGTTACAGAACTTTCTTGACCAAACCTTTATCACCTAAATCTCATTTTATAGAATCATAGAATCATAGAATGGTTTAGGTTGGAAGGGACCTCAAGGATCATCCAGCTCCAACCCCCTGCCATAGGCAGGGACACCTCCCACTAGAGCAGGTTGCTCAAGGCCTTATCCAGCCTGGCCTTAAACACCTCCAGGGAGGAAGCATCCACAACCTCCCTGGGCAACCTGTTCCAGTGCCTTACCACCCTCACTGTAAAGAACTTCCTCCTAACATCCAGTCTAAATCTCCCCTCTTCCAGCTTAAACCCATTCCCCCTCGTCCTAACATTACTAGACCGTGTAAATAGTCCCTCCCCAGCCTTCCTGTAGGCTCCCTTCAAATACTGGAAAGCCACTATAAGGTCTCCTTGAAGCCTTCTCCTCTCCAGGCTGAAGAGCCCCAACTCTCTCAGCCTGTCCTCATAGCAGAGGTGCTCCAGCCCTCTGATCATCTTCGTGGCTCTCCTTTGGACCCGCTCCAGCAGTTCCATGTCCTTCTTGTATTGGGGGCTCCAGAACTGCACACAGTACTCCAGGTGGGGTCTGACGAGAGCAGAGTAAAGGGGGAGAATCACCTCCCTTGCCCTGCTGGCCACACTATTTTACTTACTCCAAGATTTCTATCAGCACTGTATTTTGCCAGGAAGATGGAACTTCCTAACACTTAGGAAAAGATCAGAATTCTGGTTTCACCCATGAAAGCCTTTCTCTGCAACAAATGCTCTGCCCTTCAAGTAGTTATGTCAGAGTAGAGACATGTAAGGCAAGTTATTTTCCACTCTGTGTACACTGAATGAATGCAAATTACAATAGATAAGGTAAATGCTTTCTCAGGAGGGACAAGTATTGACATCTTTGGACAGTAGCAGCAGCCTTTGAATTTTCACTTCAACTACTGCTTAGAGACGACACTGTCAGAAAGGAAACACCTACTGTGTGCCTTCACTTGCCTTCTGATCCCTTATTAGTTAACTCTGAAGTGCGTATGTATACAGCCCGAATCCCCAAGTGAGTATCTGGACCAGGGGAAATCTGGAATTAATTGCAAAGTATTTTGGTTACTAATGCAGCTGTTACAAGTGTTTGATTTGGCAAGCGAACAGAAAAGGCACTGCATACCAATTTCGTGAGCCACTGTAAAAGCTGCATGGAGGCCGTCGTCTTCAATCACCGCACAGCTGCGCTCAGGAGAGCATATGGTCCCAACGTCTGCCATTCCCAGAGTATCACATGAATGATGCCCACATAAATCCTGCCCAGGAAGGGGGAAAAGAAAAAATAATCATTAAAATAAATGTTTACACCTGCAGGCAACAACAGGTTAAAGTCACCAAATTTCTGCAAACAGCAGAACTTGGATAAAAAACATCAATATAAGCTTCCAGCTAAAGATGTCAATGCAGTTTAAAAGCACAGTGACCCAATTCTATGCCTGGTACAGTCGGTGGGAGTATTTTCATTCATTTCACAGAACTTGACTATGTTCTGTAATTAATTGCTCTTGGTTAAATTTTTATTTCTGCAATGCATCCAGAGGCTCAAACCTGCCCTGAGTCAGGTACTCAAAACACATGCTGTGGAAGCATTTCCTCATTGACAATAAAAATAGACTATTCTCTTTATTTATGGAAGATGAAGCGCGGCACAGAGAGAAAGCTTCAGACTCCTGATCAGTCATTGAACCAGAAATCACCTTTTTTTTTCTAAAGGTGAGTCTTATACCTGCACTTAAAGAAATAAGATTGCTATATATTAAACCTGATGTCATGCATCTGCCAAGAAATACAATCTATTACTAAAAATACCCAATTTTTAAGCAATACTCAAAGGTTGCTTAAATTGTCAGCGATACGACTGTGTCTTACTAGTGCAACAACTTGATCGTCTTTCCTACTTGTAGATATGGCAACCATGCAGCTTGCCTGAGGTTTATTCTTTCTGTTCCAGAATGATAGTGATAACTATAATGATAACAGCAGCTTTGGTCAGACATAGTGTTTTAATTATCAGCAGTAATGTTTTAGTGCTTCTGCTGAAGCACAGGGAAGAATACTAGTCTGAATGTAGATATATATACTTTAGTTGTGAAAGAAAAGTAGGTTATATGCTATTTAGAACACTTCAGCATTTCACTGTGGTTGAATGAAACTGTCATTTTTAAGGCAGGAGAGCATTATCAAAATTGTCAAAGAGTATCTTTTCCTCTTAATTGTTAGGACTTTCTTCTTCCCTTCATATCTCCTTTTATAATGACTTTCCCTTTTGAAGCCATTCATTAAAAAACTCCAAAAACTATCTGAATAACATATGTTCTGTATGAGGCTTCAGGTCAGAAATATTCACTGACTCTGACAGTTTCAAATTTAGGAAAACCTGAAAACACCCAAGATTCAAATCCCACTGAAGTCGAGGAAAAATGCATTGACCTCAGATACCATAACAGAAGATCTCTTTAAAAAAAAAAAAAAAAGGTGTATTTTTTTTATCCTCCCTCCCCTACCCAGAAGGAAATAGACATTTCCAAACTAGAATCACATGGGGATAATATATATATATATGGAATTTTGGGATCAGTTCTGACTTTCAGGTGTCTGGGAACTCTTTTTGGTAAGTGTACTCTTGGTGCTACTTAATACCTGGATTTAACTATCACAGTACCAAAACAGCCTCACAGGAAGAGAAAGAATGAAGTTCAAAAGTATTTCAATTCCCAGATCTTCAGCCTGGAGAAGAGAAGGCTTTGAGGAGACTTTATAGTGACCTTTCAGTATCTGAAGGGGACCTACAGGAAGGCTGAGGAGGGACTGTTTAAAAGGTCTTGTAATGACAAGACAAGGGGTAATGTGTTTAAACTGGAAGAGGGGAGATTGAAAGTAGATGTTAGGAAAGGATTCTTTGCAGTGAGGGTGGTGAGACACTGGCACAGGCTGTCCAGGGAGGTTGTGGCTGCTCCCTCCCTAGAGATGTTCAAGGTCAGGTTGGATGAGGCCTTCAGCAATGTCTTCTACTGGGAGATGTCCCTGCCTATGGCAGGGGTCTGGAGCTGGATGATCTTTGAGGTCCCTTCCAACCTAAACCATTCTATGCTTCTATGATCTTCACAATCCATGACTTAAGAAAAACTTCCACTCTGTAGCAATGCAGACAATTTTCTTCCTGACCCCACTGTCTCCCACCCTTGGCATCCAATTAACTCCTTAGACATTGATTCTGGCTCTGCATGGGTTAGGGGAAGGTACAGAATAAGGATGCTAATTTTCAAGTAAAAGAAGTGCAAGCTTTTTTCCAGTTTTATTTAGGCAAATAAAGTTCATGTAATTTTCAGCATCTCTGGATCACTGCTGGAAGAGGCCCTGAAATCAAACATCTGGGACATGTCCAACAAGGAAAATATAATCCTTAAACACCTATTACTTTTGCTCGAGCTCATATCCACTCAGCCTTTTAAATGTTACTTCTTAATCTGGCCCATTCACTCTGAGGGTAGAGTTTACACAGTGTAAACTCTACATAAATGTAACTGTAAGTGGTTTACCTACAGCAGCACAAGCAACAAAACTCAGGAAAAAATGCATGTGCATAGTGCCAACAAAAATATCTTTTTCCAGTGATATGATTGATTTGAGTAAATGAGTCTAAATTATACAGGAACTAAGGTAGCTTTATTCTAATGGAATTTGCACTGAATTCACACAAGCAGTTGAACTGAAATTCGTAACACAAGTATGAAAAAGCACATAAATCAGACAGTAAGTAGCTTAATGGGGGAGGTCTACACTACTCTCAAGTTGACAGCACCAGAAATAGCATAAAATGAATTAATTCAGGCTTTATCCCTGCAGGCAGATTCCATGTTGTTTGGCATTTTCTTATATTTGAGGGTCATTATTGCTAGGATATGTCAGGACTGCTGTCAGTGTGAAAAAATTCATGCCAACATACAGGTGTCTAATATAAGTGCACGATTTTATTTCCACTTTCCTAAAAGAAAAAGCTATGCCAGTGATGTGGCTATGAAGTGCTGTCAGCAAATGCAACCAGACCTCATAATTCTCCAGATTTGATAACACAAATATAATTAAAAGAACACAGTCTTTCTAAGCAGGCATCTCATAAACTTATTCAGTTACTTCTGATGGGAAGTGTGGAGCATGGAAAATTACTACAAGAATGTTAATGGTAAGCAGCCCTTCCAACTCTTGGCTGGTAAGCAATACCACCCTCAACATTTTGAAAGGTATGCACAAGATTGTGTTACATCCCCTTCACTCAAACTAAAAAATAAATAGCTATGTACATATGAAAGCTATGATATAACAGTCATTACTGAAACTTGACAGGGCGAATGCTACGACTGGAGTGGGGCTGCTGAAGGCTACAAGCTGTTCCAAAGAGAGAGGGGAGGAAGGAGGGGAGGAAGTGTTGTCCTCATGTTAAGAAATGGATACAGTGTGTAGAGATGTCCCTAAAGAATAGCCACGGGCAAGTTAAAGGCTTATGGGCAGGAATTAGAGACTGAGGCAACAAGGGCAACTTTGTGGTTGGAACCTACTACAGGACACCCCATTAAAGGGAGCCTACTGGTGAAGTCTTCTTACTCCAGCTACAGGAGGCATCATGCTCACATGCTCTCATCCTGCTGAGAGATTTTAACCACCCCAGCATCTGCTGGAAAACTAACACAGTGAGCTGCAGGCTATCCAGGAGACTCCTGGAATGTCTCAGTGGTAGCTTCTTAAGATGGGAAATAGGAGAAAGCAATGCTGGATCTGCTGGCCACCAGTGCAGGCAAGCTCATCAGGGATGTCAAGATTGGAGGCATCCTGGATTGCAGTGATCATGCACTGGTGGAGTTCACAGTCCTAACAGATACAAGTCAGGATCCTAAATTTTAAGAAAGCAAAATTCTAGCTCTTCAGGGAGTTTGTCATTTGGACCCTCTGGGAAATAGCACTCTGGGACAATGGAGCAGAGCAGAGCTGTCAGATCTTTGAGGACACTTGCCACACAGCACAAGAGCTCTCAATTCCCAATCATCTGAAATCGAGCAAGGAAGAGAAGAGACCAGCATGACTGAGTGGAGACCTGCTGACCAAACTAAAAGGCAAGAAGGAATTTTGGGAAGAGTATAGGGATGCTTCTCAGTTGTGTAGGGATGAGGTCAGGAAGGCAGGCTGTGGCTGGAGCTGAAGCTGGCAAGGGATGTGAAGAGTAACAAGAAGATCTTCTGCAGGTGTGTCAGCCAGAAAAGTTAAAGAAAACATAACCCCTCCCAGATGGGCAAGTAAGGTAGTAACAACAGATGAGGAGAAGGTTGAGGCTGAAGGACTGTGGTCCAGGAAACCAGCAGAACAAAGTCCCTCCCACTGTAAGTGAAGGCAAAGTTTTTGACCACTTGAGGAACCTGAACATACACAAGTCTATGGGACTTGCTGAGAAGCATCCCAGAGTCATGTATTGCCTATGCTTTGAACAGAGAGCATATGCTAAGTTTTCTGTTGGAGGCTTCAGTCCTCCATGACTTCATGAGGATGCCTTTTTAAAGCTGATGTTGACATTGTCCATAATCACTTAGTGAGGTTACTGAAGACTTGGCTCCAGTATGTTCTCAACTTATAGTCTCATTTATTTTTATTTCTCTTGCTTCTGCATGATTTGAACTTTCCTATCTTTATATTCATAGCACCAAATAAAATACATAATATACGTAATTGAAGCCTATCAAGTAGCATCTCTGGGACACATATTCTGAAAAGTTTGCTATTAGATTAATTCATCATTCCATATCCACACAGTCCTTTCCAATAGCATGACTCCAAGTGGCATCTCTGAAAATCACATCTGTTTACACTTCCACTGGTTTAAATCCCTATGGCAAAATTTCTTTTGATATAAACCATGGATTATATGTGACCAGCATCAATAGCCATATTTTTAGTTGTCCTGGGCAGTCTTGGAAAGTAGTCTCAGGCTTTCATGAAGCAAAATTTCTGAGAGGACCATAAAAGTTTTTATGCTCTGTGAAAATAATATTTTTTTTTCTAAAATATATATATATATATGTAATTATACTATTTTAAAAGTCTGTGTGTGTCTCCTCAAGTTTTCATACTCCATAGAAAGCACTAAGAAAGTGAGGACTCACAAGATAGTTAAAATCAGTTTCCAATAATTATTTTGTTCTAGTGCTTGGCTCCTATTTAAAAAGTTAATTGCTTACTCAGATCTGTATGTTCATGGAACTGCACCCAAAAAGCAGCAGAAGCTTTGAAGGATAAGTGTTTCTTAATGTTTGTAAAGAAAGAACGGAGAGTCTGGTCTTCACTCTGCATTACAGTAGTTTCAAAACAGAAGACTAACTAGGGAGTATGTTTGTTAGAGACAATAGAATAGAATAGAATAGAATAGAATAGAATAGAATAGAATAGAATAGAATAGAATAGAATAGAATAGAATCAACCAGGTTGGAAGAGACCTCCAAGATCATCCAGTCCAACCTATCACCCAGTCCTATCTATAGATGTTGAGTCTTAAGCTTTGGCAAAGTAATGTCCCAGGAAAACTGAGCTGTACATCAGAAGATGAGTAGTTAATTAGACAGCTTATTAAAGGCCAGATTTTCTTGGAATTTTGAAGCACATCTAGAGCAGCTGGCTGTTTGCCATCTGTACAAGGCACTGCTGAGAATGAAGCTAACTCTTGTGGCAGCCACTGGAGCAGTTAATTCGTTTTACCTGAAATTCTTATATTTCTGTAGTAGGTTTTAAAACAAGAATAAACTGTTTAGTGAAACCTGGTATTAGGCCAGAACTCGTGGACCTGATGCAAAGCACCACATGGACAATATGGTAGAATATAAGGGTAGAAGAATAAAACTGGCTCACATGTCCTCTGGTCTTCAGTTATTTACCCTTCATATAGTGTGCAATTTGTGATCTTATCGGATCCAGTTTTAAAACCACAGTTTTATAGTTCTGAGCATCTTAAGCACTTTTATACTAAAACTTGACTGGGGTTGAGATGCTTAATGCTTCTCCATCTATTCCTGTAAGGGAAGCTAAGCCTACAGACATTCTCTAATGAGATGTACAAGAAACCAATGGGATTAGACTTGGCAGGCACAGCTGCACATCACCCTCTTTTAAAGCTCAGCTAACAGCTTTTACATCTCTATATGTTTGTTCACTTGCTTTTCTGGTTTCTTCATAATGGCTCACCAGTTAAAGCCTTTGCCCAATAAGATGGTGATCCAACTTTAAATTCCTTTCAGGCATCAGGATATTTTGACGTGTGTTTCTTAGGAGTGTGCCCATGGTTTACAACAGACTATGGCTGAGAAAGAAGGTCTGCACATCCGTGTGTGCAGGGAGTTGTGGCTCCTTCTGTGCCAAAGCTTTCCCTAACTCCAGCTTGCAGTTAGTGTTGATAGTTCTTTTGGTCCCTATTCCTCAGCCTGCTTCTGTATTTAACACTGAACAGTCCTTTGGTAAATTACAGAAAGAACCATCACTCCATGCTTTGGAAACTCAGCCCACCTTGCTCCGAGCAGTGTGCGCCAGTCAGAGGCTTCGGGTCACAATTTCTCTCCTCACCATATGAATCTTAAATTACTTTCTAAACAGTGACATAATTTTGGTCAGAGGAGTGGAAAGTTTCCTTAACACCTGGAACAGTTCACAACCAACTGGTTAAGGATCTCTCCTGGGAGGCAGGTGATACTGACCTAAAATCCCTCAAGCAGAGGAAGGAATTAAACATGACTTTTCAACTCCCTGCAGCAGTGTTCCCACCACAGCCATGTGAAGGGAAAGTGGGGTCAGGAGGTATCTGGGACCTCTGCATCGACCCTCTCACATTCCATTCTGCAAAGTGGGCAAAAGTTTATCAACGTCACAGAAAAGCAGAACAACACACGATGGGGAAAGCAAGATTTACCCAGAGCACTATGGGCATCACCCAAGAAGTACGTGATATCTTGAAGTCAAAAGAAACACAAGACCTAAGACAAAACAAAGGGTACTTAAGATAAGGACTAACTGGTAAACAAAGCAACTAGGGAATCATCTGTTTCACCGCTCAACTAACACTTAAAAAGAGAGACTTTACAAGCTGAAACAGTGGAAAGCTGCCCTGGAGGAAGTCTGATGTGAAAAGTCCTTTTCCCAAGGAGATACTGCTGAGCTTCGCTCAGGGGGGTTGTCTACCACACACAGGGCCTAAAGCAAGGAAAGACTCATTAAAGGTACTTCTTTGTTCTCCCGTGGCCATGGTTTGAAAGAATAGGTCTAAATCTAGTCAACTTTCTGGGAAAACAGGAGTGGTATACCTGCCATACACATCAAACCAGAAGTCACGCATTTTCCTCCAGTAGTTTAACTTGCTATCTTCCTTTCAGGTCAATATGCTTCATTTAGGACAGAATTTTGGGCATTTCAATGTGAAATATAGAGCTGTCTTTCTGAATTCTAGCTAAGGTCCAAATCAAGAAAACCCAATGCACAGATGATGCCCTGTTGTCTGAACCTGGGGTCTACACTTGATGGCTTCCGAAATTACCACCTCATCAGACAGGATATTTAGCCATGTTCTTACTTTCCCCATATCACAGAATCACAGAAACATTCTGGTTGGAAAAGACTCTCAGGATCACCAAGTCCAACTGATAACTCTACTCTACAAGGTGCACACTAAACCATATCCCCAAACACCACATCCAAACAACTTTTAAACACATCCAGGGGCGATGATTTGACCACCTCCCTGGGCAGCCCATTCCAATGCCTGACCACTCTTTCAATGAAAAACAAAATCCCTAATATTTAGTCTAAACCTGCCCAGTCACAGCTTGAGACCATTCCATCGTGTTCTATCACTATTTACCTGTGAGAAGAGACCAGCACCAAGCTCTCCACAATGTCCTTTCAGGTAGCTGTAGACAGCCATGAGGTGTCCCGTCAGCCTCCTCTTTCTCAGACTAAACAGCCTCAGCTCCCTCAGTCCTCTTAAGATTTATTCTTTCGATCCTTCACCAGCTTTGTTGCTCTCCTCTGCACTCAATTCAGCACCTCCACATCTCTCTTTTATTGAGGTGCCCAAAAATGACCAATACTTGAAGTGTGGCCTCACCAGAGCTGAGTACAAGGGGACAATCACCTCCCTACTCCTGCTGGACACAGCATTTCTAATACAAGCCAGGATGGCATTGGCTTTCTTGGCCACCTGGGCACACTGCTTGCTCATATTCAGTTGCTTGCCAATTACAACCCCCAGGTCCCTTTCAGCTAGACAGCTTTCCAGGCACATTTCCCCAAGCTTCTAGACTGCTTGGGGTTGCTGTGGGTCAAGTGCAGGACCTGGCATTTGGCCTTGTTGAAGCTCATGCCATTAGTATTGGCCCATCGATCCAGTCTACCCAAGTCTTGTAATGAGATGCCCTAAACTGAATGCAATACTCAATGTGTGGCCTCACCAAAGCTGAGTACATGAGGCATGAGTAGCCTAGAAGTCATCATTTCAGGATGGTCTACAATAAACTATTAGAAATACAGCCTAAACTGGATTAAGCTATTAAGCCCTGGACGTCCAAATTAACAACCTCTTTTTTTTTTTCCTAAATCAGATAAAGAAAACATAGCATTATACAAACCACAGATTATTTTAAAATATTGGGGAAAGGCAGATAAAACTTTTTGTACTCTGCATGAGGAGGGGAAAGACAAAAAAGAGTTTCAGCCACAAAATGTGATGAATGATAAAAGATGTGATTAACTTGCCTAACCCATAATTCCTCCAAGGAGAAACTCCACGCCATCTCTGTAGATGAGCATCATGTTACTTCTGCACAAATTAGGTACCACTTTATTTTCCCCAGGGACATTATCTGAATGTATTAGATTTGTAACATTGGTAAAAACACTACAAAAGTGGTATATATGTCACATTACAATTTCCCCGATGTAATGATAATAAACATTAGTGAAATATATTCTACTGATAATTGGTACAGTGAACTTGTTCTACTAATGCAAGATAATAATTGTGTGAAAATCATTACACAGAGAAGTAAAAAAGAAGAAGGAACTAGAGCCGAAGAAAGCATGTGCTCCACACAATGAAATTATCATCCAGAGCTGACATAATCACAGAATGGCAGGGGTTGGAAATGACCTCTGGAGATCATTTCGTCTAACCACCCTGCTAAAGTAGTTTTGCCTGAAGCAGGTTGCAGAGGAACATGCTCAATTGGGTTCTGAAAGTCTCCGGAAGAGAGGATTCCACAATCTCTTTGGGCAGTTTGTTCCTGTACTCCATCATCCCAAGGAGAAAGAAGTTTTTTACCTGGGCGTACTGATCAACAGCCAACTGAACATGAGCCAGCTATGTGCCTAGGTGGCCAAGAAGGCCAATGGCATTCTGGCCTGCATCACAAATAGTGTGGCCAGCAGAACCAGGAAAGTCATCCTCTGTACTCAGCACTGATTAGGCCACACCTTGAGTACTGTGTCCAGTTCTGGGTCCCTCAGTTTAAGAAAGATTTTGAGATGCTTGTACATGTCCAGAGAAGGGCACCAAAGCTGTTGAGGGGGCTGAGACACAGCCCTACGAGGAGAGGTTGAGGGAGCTGGGGTTGTTTAGCATGGAGAAGAGGAGGCTCAGGGGAGACCTTAATTGCTCTCTACAACAACCTGAAAGGAGGTTGTAGCCAGGCATGGGTTGGTCTCTTCTCCCAGGCACCCAGTGACAAAACAAGAGGACAGAGTCTCAAACTGCACCAGGGCAGGTTTAAGCTGGATGTTAGGAAAAAATTCTTCACAGAAAGAGTGATTTTCTTTGGAATGGGCTGCCTGGGGAGGTGGTGGAGTCACCATCCCTGGAAGTGCTTTAAAAAAGACTAGATGTGGTGCTTAGTGCCATGGTTTAGTTGATTAGATGGTGTTAGGTAATAGGTTGGACTTGATGATCTCAAAGATCTTTTCCAACCTGGTTAATTTTGTGATTCTGTAATGTTTAGGTGGAATGTTTATGTTCTGATTTGTGCCTGCTGCCCCTTGTTCTATCACTAGGCACCACTGAAGGGAGTCTGGCCCACCCTCTTGACACTTGTCTATATATATTTACAAATGTTGATATACTCCTCCTTAATATTCTCTTCTCCATGCTAAACAAGTCCTGGGTCTCAGCCTTTTCTTGTAAGAGAGATGCTCCAGTCCCCTAATCATTTTTGTAGCCCTCTGCTGGATGCTCTCCAGTAGTTACCCACCTCTCTTAAACTGGTGAGCGCAGAAGTGGACATAATACAGTCTGGCCTCACTAAGGCATAGTCAAGGAGGAGAAGAACCTCCCTCAGCCTGCTGGTCTTCTTAAGTCTTCTTAATGGATCCTGGGATACCACCACTGCCCTTTTTGGCCACAAGAGCACACTGCTGGCTCAAATCCAAAGCCTGATTTTAGATTTCAACAGCACCATCACATCAGATTGACAGTTAAACTAAAGCACACCAAGACCCATACTGCATAGGGAAAGGCAGGACAGTAGCCTTTGGCTCTAATATGAGCTTTCTGATGGAGTCAATCATGATGGTACTACCACAGATGATGCAAACAAGCACTTAGGAAAGTATTTTGTCTTTCTCTTATTGCCTGTATCTACCCTGAGAAATACCTATTTTAATTTTCACATGATTCGGAATTGGAGAAGTACGAAAGGCAGAGAAATGGATTTTGTCCAAATGTATTCAACTATATTCAACATCTCACTTGAAACATAGCTAAAGGTCACTAATGAAATAGGTTGGATGAATGCTAGAGGATAATTGCAGAGTAAGCTGGATCTCAAGAAAGAACAGCCTAAGTTCAAGTGTAGCGTGCAAGTCATGAATGTTTTCCTACTGTGACAAATCTGGCAAGTTGCACTTATAAAGAGCCTGAAGACAGAAGATAACCTGCTTCCAGCTTCTCAGAACTATTCACAATAAAAACCTCTGAAACGGACTAAATTCTAAATTCACTGTTGACTTCACTGCCACTGAGAACAAAGTGCGCTAATCTCCAGGGCAAGGAGGCTTCACAAGCTCTTCCTCAATCTCACCACACACCTTCACACTGACTTGGTTCCTTCCTACAGCCAAGTCACCTTAATGAGAACTCTCACAGGATTTACTAGGAAATGATTGCCTTTTTGGTACTGACATGTCAGACCTCTGACAGGATTCTTCCTCTATAAGAAAGCAAAGCTACTATCTTTTCCAAAAGCCCCCTTTAATGCCAAAAATAAGTAAATGTCACTCTAGAATGAAGATAATAACTACATTAGAGACCTGTATGGCAACAGGCACGCAAAAGTGAGATTCTAACTGCAGTTACATGGTGCAGAGGACATGTGTTCAGATGACAAATGATTTGCAAATATTATTCTGTCGACGCAGACACACAAAGTTCTAGGTGGCCTCAGTTAGTAAACAAGGATGGAAAATGTACCTCACACATTTACCCCATGCCTAAAATCCAAGCCATTTAGAACAAGACATCTGGATGTTAAAAAAATTAGCATGACGGTATTCAGAGCCCATCAAAACATGCAGCCATGGCTTAGCGTCTAGTAGCTAAGCAACGTACTTCATACATTCAAAACACAGTTGTAAAAGTTGGATCCTCCTGCCAATTGCTGCCACTCTCATTGAAAAGCTAAACTGGAAAAAATCTCTCTTTAGTTCAAAAGGGGGCTGCTTTCTCTGGGAAACATCTCTACTACTTTTTAATCCTTTAACCCTTTTTGTGTTTACATTCCAAGAGGAGCAAATGTTGACATTTCAAGTGTAAGCATATAAAATCCTGTGGACATGCACAAACCCCTTGCAAAGAACGTCATAAGCACATCCAGTAAGAAGCTACAGTCTTGTTCTTATTAAGTCAAATACTGAAATGTGATGCCAAACAATGTGCATGTGCACACAACAGATCATCAAAGCAGACTAAGTTATACTGAACTGCATTGAGGAGCTAATCCCATAGTTAAACATGTTAAAATGTAAACCAAGACAACAGAAGCTGGTGCTTTTTTCTTGGAAAGCATTTGCATCCCTAAATAACAAGGCAAATGATATTTGCATCTTAAGAGTGGAAGTAGACCACAGGAACTGTGACATTTTGTTTACTTTAGGTACTACTTACATCCAAAAGAAGTAACTCTACACATGGAAGATGCATTGCTCAGGACTCTTTGAAAGTAGATTACTGATTAGCAGCATACTCTTACTCCGGCAGGAGGGCACCCATGCAAAGGAATTACAGATAAGCATCGGGAAAGCAAGTGCACTTTAAATTCACATCCTATCTCAATATAAATTAACTTAATAGCTGATGCGAAGATCCACAGTCTGACACGGTTTTTGAATTGTAATCAATAACAGGGAAATAAATGGGAATACTAGCAGAGAAAAACACTCTTCAGTGAAAAGTGATGGATTCTGGCCCAGGCTTAATTAATAAGCCATTAAAAAGGATGTTTGTAACAAAAATCAAGAGCTTTCTGCCCCAGCCTAGGTAGCCTGCTTTCGTTCAGATTATAATGATAAAAAATTGAAAGCTTGCAAATTGGACCAATGAGCTTTACACTGCTAAAAAAGGCTCCTGCTACACAAGTGATCCCTGACTGACACAGAACTTAATGTTTCAACTATTTACAGCTATAAAAGCAAGCCAGGCACTTTTTTTTTTCCCCCTTCTGGAGTAACTCCTTCCACAAACCATCCAAAGCATCCTTTTTGGCAGCCTCCTACGATGTAGAAAAGCAGAACTGAAATGAACGGAAAGTCATGCAGTTATTTTTTTCATTCTTGGGGAAAAGGAAAAAAAGAAAACACCAAACCCAAACCACTGAAGGGATATTCTTACAGAAGAACTTCATTGCATAAACTCGGCCACATGTCTACTAAAGCAATGTCCCTTAACGACCTCTGCTAATGCAGTTAATTAACAATCAGGCAGGGAGCAAGGCACAGCTCTGCATGGGTAATACTGGCCGTATCCAGCCTAGAGTTGATCAGATTGCCCATTTTTTTTCACTTGGGGAACAACCAATCAGCCCAACTCACTCAAATTCTGCAGCTCTGTTTATCTGCAGTTTGCATTTACGTCCCACCCTTGAACCACAAGTGTTGCTGGCTACCAGTGCGGCCGAGCTATTCTTGCTGGAAATAGCATCTCCATGCACTCAACAAGAAAGTCGTGTACTTTTAAGGTGTTGACCATTTTCACTAGCAGGTTTGTCTGGGGGCTAATTCAGGCTAGGGAGCGCTATCAGCCCTCTTTGTCTGGACCACTTTCCTGGAGAGAAAGGCGACGTGTGTGAATCATCTCATGAGAAAGATGGAACAACGTCATCTCTCAAGCAGAGATAAATTAAGGCAGTTTCAGCCAAGTCCTGTGATCAGGCAAATCACCACCTCCCCACACTGGCAGGAGTCCCAGCACCACACTGGCACAAACCACAGTGGAGATGATCATACCCACAGTAGGGATGACCTCACAGTCGATGGGGCATACACAAATGCATACATAATTTGTGCAGTTCCCAACCCCTTCTCCATCCCCAGTGGCTGTGACCATGGGTGCCTGTCTCTGAGACACAACGCAACCCAAAGGTAAGACCAAATTTGTGAGCAGGGAAACAATTACCAGGCAAGGCAGGGCAATGCGGCTTAAGAGCCACCAGGCAGACCTCATGGCAGCCCAACCAGCCCACGACACACCATTCGAGGCACCAAATTGCTGTCGTTTGAGATGATGCCTACCTCGCGGGTGAACAGAATGGCAGCATCATAGTGCTCGTCGTGGTCATCGTCGAGGCGGTTGTGCTGGTGCTGCCACTTGCAGAAGTTCTTAAGGGTGGTGGCGGCATTCCTGTTGACCTCCAGCCCCTTCTCCTTCTCCCCTAGGGCCACCACCTTCACCACAGCCAGACGGACGTGGTTCTCCAGGCTGGCGTGGGCATAGAGCCGGGACGCGATGGAGGCCAAGGTGAGCAGGTAGTGCTGCAGTCCCTTCCCGTACTTGCGGACCATGGAGGCGTCGGCTACCAGCAGCAGCTCCACCTGCCGGGCCCGGGAGACGGAGCGACGCCGACGCCGCCGAGTGACCCCGGCCGCGACCGCCGCCGCCCCGGCAATGTCGCGAGTCTCGCAGCTGGTGCGTGCCGGCACTGTCTCGAAGCTGAATCGGTCTCGACGGAAGATGTGCGGGACACGGGCCGGGCCCTCCCCGTAGATCCGTGGGCCGGCTGCCTCCCCGCTGCGCTGCGCCGGTCTGACGGTGTAGCGGGAGCGGCCAACGGCGAAGAAGCCGTCCAGGCCGCCGCAGAGGTCGAAGACAGCCAGGGAGCGGGGGCTGCCGTCCACTGTGCCGCGGTAGTAGCAGCGCGCCGGCCGGCCGGCCCGCGGCGCCCGCGCCCCCACTGCCTCGTCGCGCTCCAGGTCGAGAAGGAAGCGCTGGCCCCCAGCGTAGAGGACGTATCCCGCCTTGCCGCCCCCCGCGTACGTCGGATCGAGGCGCCGCACGACGCCGCTGGCCCCGCGGGGCAGCTGGGGGCGGCGAGGCGGCCCGGGGGGAGGGCCTGGCCGGGGTCGGGGCGGTGGTGGGGCGGCGGCGGCAGCAGCGGCGCGGGGCGGCGGCGCTCCGTCGTCGGCAGGTGCCGGCGGCTGGGCCAAAGCGATGTGCAGCTTGGCAGCCAGTAGCAGGGTGACCAGCTTCAGCAACATGCTTGCTTCGCCGTCAGGAGCGGCCACAGTGGTGGTGATAACTAATAGTAGTAATAATAACAAGACTAGGGAAGGGAGGCGGAAAAAGCCGGTCGGAAGAGTGTGGCTATGTAGTTAGGGGAAGGAGAGAAAGAGGAAGGAGAGGAGGGGAAAAAAGAAAAAGAAGAAAGAAAGAAATGAAGAAAGAAAGAAAGGAAGAAAGAAAGGAAAAAACCCACCAAACAACAACAACAACAACAAAACTCAAACCCAAGTAGAAAAGTTGTCCCTCCCAAACTCCAGTCAAGTGTGAGTGGGAAAGAAAAAAAATGTCAACAAAAGCCGCTCGCGTGTGAACTTTGTGTTTCTCTGCAGGGAAGAGCTGGGAGCACATGGAAGGAGAGAAAGAGGCAAAAAATCCCAAGTCACTGCTGATGGGGAGGCAAAGAGGGGAGCGAAAAAAAGGAGAGGAGGCTCGGACCCGGCAAGTAGAGAAGTTTGAGCACTTCCCACTCCTTTTCCACTTCTCTGCTGTAGTCACCGGATCATCACCAGCAGCAGCAGGGGTAGGGGGCAGATCTGCTGCGACTCGGCACTGTCTCGGGCTCCGGTGGGCTCCCTTTCCTTCTTTTGCCCCCTTGTGTTATGAAGAGACGGAGGAGGGGAGAGAAGAAATTCAGGCACCGAAAGCTGCCTNAAAAAAAAACAACCAAGGAAAAAAATCCTCAAAGCAACAAACCAACTAAAAAAAAAACAAAAAAAAAACCAAACAAACAACGAACCCAAAAGTGAAAAAACAAACCAAAACCCAAACCAAAACCCAAAACTACCAAGAAGTGCAAAACGTCTCGGTTTTTTGTAAAAGCCCCCTCCCCGTATCTTTGTTGTTGTTGATGATGTTGTTGTTATCCCCAGTCTGTCGATGTGAACAAGAGGAGAAGGGAGAGAAATGTGAAGATGAGAGGAGGTGGAACAATGAATTTATAGCGGAATGCCATCCTGCAATGGCAATTTCAACAATTCGTCACTGCAGGCTGCCTCTTAAAGGGAGAGCTTCAAAACCACCACTCCCACACTTCCTTCTCATTTAATCAGACAGAGAGAAACTTGAGGGGAGGGGGAAAGAGAAGGGGAGGGGGGGGGGGGGGGGGGTGTGCTGCGGAGGGAGGAGAAAAGGAGGGAGAAGTAGACAGGAGAGAGTGAAGCAGGGGCCGGGAAGAGCGGGAGGAAGCCGGGGGGGGAAAGCGACAGAGAAAAAACGTTTGTGCGTGAAAACCGCAAGATTTGCCTCGAATCGCTTAAAGCTGCAGTCACCCAGGGTTTGACATGTCACCGCTGGCCGAGGACGGTGGGACTGAGCTTACCTCACGTCCTGCCTGCGTCCCTCTCTCCTGCCTGACGCGGCCATTGATTTTGCAGTGTTCAGCGGAGGAGGCACGTTTACGCCTGGCTCTCGGAGAGGAGGGAAGTGGCCTGGGCTTTTGGAAGAGCGCCGGTGCGGCGCGGACTGGGGGCGGCCGGGGGAGCGGCCGCGCCGGGTTGTGGAGAGCGCGCTCCCGCCGCTGCCCCACATGTCCCGGCTCGCCCCCGGTTCCGCCACCTTTTCTCGGATCAGTGGCAGCACCGAACTTCCTCCCTTTGTCTGAGAGGCCGCGGCTTGTCTGCACCCAGCCTGTCATTAAGGCCCGGCAAGCTGTCATCTAGTTTGGGCGGACTGTGATTTCCCCCGAGCCCCCGAGGAGGAGAGAGGGAGGGGATGAGCTGCTGCTTGCTTTAGCCTTTTGAATGACTTCAGATACTTAGATCATCTTTCTGTTGACTGACACACACACTCACCCATTCCCCTCGTCTTTCTTGCCCCACTTTGTGCTGTACCAGGGACACCGTAAAGGGCAAATGTCTGCATTTACTTTTTCAACTGCCCGTTCCACATTAACACTGCTCGGAGCATGAGGGGAGATTCGCAAACAGCTCGCTCTGCTGAGAGCAAGGGTTGAAAGGCAGCCTGGGCTCTGGGAAGGCGACAGGAGGCAGGACCCCGGAGGAGTCTGACCGGGTTGGCTTTTCTTCCTGCTGAGGTGCCAGCATTACCAGGTGCCTTGCCGTGCACCAGTGAGACACTGATGCATGGGAAACAAATTGCTTATTATCTCTTGTTTCCTTCCCATGTCCCATGACGAGTGTCAAGAACAGGTGCTCCCTAGTGCCGGACTCCAATAGGGACGCAGCTCTCCGGTCTCATAGCTTGTAAATAGCATCTCAAGCTCAACCATTCTTTCTGCAAGGAAACGACGTGCACATCTGCAGTACTTCACAGAATCAGGATCATGGTGGTGGGATGCTCAGAGAATAGTAACCAACACCTGCCTCTCTAGCTTCCAGAGACTGTTTTGAGAGTCTAGCACTTCCGTTAAGAACAGGTTAACTAATGCACACACACTAAAAAAAAAAATTGCACATAAAAGATTACATTAAAATAACCCTGAGGTTGTGCTTATTAAATATCTAAGGTACTAAAAATTTTTAGGTCATCCTTGTCCATTTTTTCCTGAAATAATGGTAACTGTGAATAAAAGTTCATTTATCAATGTCCTGACAGCTCTTTTTCTACATTTGAGTATTTTATCATCACCAAAAATTCTTGACTGGAGTCAGTAAATTCCCAAACGCGGAGTTATATATCAGGAAGGTCACATGACAGTCTTTGGGCATTGGTCCAGGACTATTCAACATTTTAAAATTTAAACATTTTCTCAGTTATTTTAGTTATAAAGATAGTTGAAAAAAAAAATAAAGGGAGAACAAGGCATATTTTGACTATAAGAAACAAACTATAATTTGTGTCTCACTTTTCCTTGAATTGCTCATACCTTTTATTTTAGCTTCGGAGATACCTGTTCAGCACAGGGAATACTTTTATTGACTTCACAGGGATTTGATCAAGCCCTACATTCACATATATGTCTTGTTCCAAACTCCCTGATACCTCTGGGAGAGGTGCTAAAGATGAGATCTAGGATAAGGAATGTAGTTTGGATAACAGCCTCAGAAACTCTCGTTAAAAAAAGTGTTAGTTTGTTAATGAAAAGGCATATGGTGCACAAGAGGCCAATGTAATGTGCTCCCATGCTACAGCATAATTCCAACTGTCCAGTCATGTAACCTAGGAAAAAACAGGAATGCTAAAGAGGCTTAGTGGTAATTAAATGGTGTATTTCACTACTCGTGCCTTGTGTTGTCTTTGATTTCCCAAATGACAGGAAAAGTTTGCTACACTTCCATAATGCTCTGTTTCACTGAGCAGGGATCTAGGCTTTCCAGGAAGGTACAAATTAGCCTGCGCAGATTACCCCATAGATTACGAAATCTTTCCTATTTACATTTCAAAACCATAACTCATCAGTGCAGTAATGGGAAGATAGGTCAGTAATGCCTCATGACCCTTCTAGTCTGAGAGTCTTGAAGTGTAAGGATAAAACGTTTCATTGTCTTCCTTTTCCTCCTAGATTTGCCTTCTCAGTCTCTTTTTACAGTTACGGCATTGCCTTTAAACAAGAAAGCTTGTTAGCATGTCTGAAGTTGTGGATGACACTAAATCCTTGTCAAACAGTTCTGACCTGGAAGTCTCAAAGCTGACCTTTCCTAACTGAGGGACTGAGAACCACAAATCTTCAATTAGGTTTAAGACATAACACAAGTTTTGTACACTTTGGATCAAATTCATTCCTGATGTAAAAATGTGCAGTCTTCTTGAGTTTCTGGGAGCTGCAAGATGCTTTCATTAAGGTTGTGTTTCACTTTCTGGGTTTGCCCATAAGCCCCTTTTGAATCCTTCGAGTAGCAGATTCAGTAGCTAGGGATTCAGAGTATATAGTATTTTAGATGCATAAGAAATACATTTCTAAGCACTGTAAACACTTGCATGAAGGAATAGCTTGAGAGGGATGGAGATACTGAAAAAATTGCTGATTATTTTATCCACATGTCCTTCAAACTGCCTTGTAGCAGGGTCCTGTTTTACATTTTTACAATTCTCTCAGAATGGAAAACCATAAACCCAAGATGTCAGCAAATTACTTGTGTGCCTGCCTATAGCCATCTGATAGTAGTTAAGGCCTAGCAGATATTGCCTACCCAACACCACCATTAACTCTTCCTCCTTGGAAATGAACAAAAAAATATCTGTTCAGCTATTCTGATGTTAGAAGTATCTGACATTTCTCTGTAATTGCACAGGGAAGAGAGCAATTACTATGTATTTTTTTTCTACACCATTACAGGAAGGTCCAATCCAAGAAGATGTCCTGCTCAACATGTTCTAAAGTAATAGCAACCAAATAGCATCTTAGAGATTTGTGATCAACATGGGCCTGTAGCTGGAAACTGGACCCAGGCTTGGGTAAGTTCCTATCTAAGAATCCACCTGTAGCAACATGCTTCTTAACATGGGACAGCTTTCAAACTTTTAAATCCACTGTGGTTTATTGGTCTTGTCATCAGTTTTAATAATACAAATTTTATGATTATAATACACAAGTCTATTCATTTTGAAGCTTCCCTATGGTGATGCATTAAAACCACTGAAGGTATTAATTTCTAGACTTGTTATTAAATAAAATACTCATAAAATAATTTTGCAAAGAACTCTTATAGATGAATAGTTTTGGTTAGTGTTTTGGAAAGCAGCAGATACACTGCCATTTGGAATAAATGGTACGGCCTTTGACCCCTACTCTAAGACAGTGGTGCAGCCAACATTGTCCTATACTTGGACTATGTGCTGGGAACTAAGTGCTTCTGGAAACTGAACTTACTTCTTAATCCATCTCACATTGCATGTGGCAGAGGCAGTAGTGAGAAGCTTGCTGTGGGCTGCAGTTCCATGGCTGGCATTTCCTCCACACACAACTGGCATTTGAAGGAGTCCAGTCCAAAGTTTTTGTAGGCTGTAAATTATTTATTTCAAAGTCAAGTAACATCTACCTCAGAAAAAAAATTAGAAGTATTTTCACAGTGAAGACACACTGTGGAGGTTCCTGAATGGCATTAATCAGATTGTACCTTTTTGCCCCTCACAAGCCAGCTCTGCATATGACCACTTTTAGCTGTAATTGGCCATAGTCAGAATAGAAATAATGTTTGGTTACAATAAAATAATGAACTTAAACCAGCCATATTTAGTAGGAAATACAAGCCTTTTTGGTGTGAAACACTGTAATTTTAAGGCAAAATGTTTTACTTGCTTCTTTATGGTCAATGACATCTTCAACTACAGCCATGTGGGAGAGGAGACGCCTTTGGCTTGGGGTTTAAGTTTTTATAAGTGGCATGTGCAAGTAATATATCAAGTTCCAGTAGGCTGGAAATTTTACATTTGACATCAGCTTCATTTTGCTATAAGAGCTGAGTAGGCATCCATAAGCAATACTGTGTTTAAGCAGAGTTGGACACCATTTAAATAGCTGTGTTGGTTCAGTGTAGCAAAATAAGAACGTTGTGAATTTGTGGGTATCATATCAGGTTGAAGTAGAAGACTGTCTGAGGCCTGGCTACAAGTCAGTTTATTGGGGTATCCACTTATGGAGGAGGAAAAGAGATTTCTGCAGGATTAATCCTATATAAAACATCACATAAAAAAATATAGCTCTTGCCTGCAATGCAGGATTTAGAGGAGAGGTGGCTTTACTGATCAAAAGAACCTGTACCATTGTCCAATCAGGATTAAAAGGAGGCACAAATGAAAAATAATATCTCCTAGATATTGACCTAGAAAATAGACCAGAACGGGGTCCTCACCTTCCAACGACTAATGCAAGAAATGAGCTCACATAAGCCATAACATAAGTGAATAATTGTGACCATTGAACTTACTATGAATTTTGTTTAAAAACACATGTTGGGTGGAGGCAGTGCTCTGCAGGAAGTATCAGATGTTAGTATAGTAAATATCAGATCCTTATAATGTTTTTTTTTCCTGAACAGCAGCAAGATAATCAGAGGAAGGCTAAGATGATAAACTTTCCTTATAAAAAAATGACACTTGTTATAAAAATGCGTTTTAAGAGTGCAAGGTATGCACATGATGTATTCAACAGCTGTTTGTTTCAGAAGACTAGAAGGCTCAAAAAACTCTGCTGTCTAGTTTGTATGAGGAGCAGCAGACATTTAATTAATCTCAGTCCTAAAATTTTACAGCCAGTATGTGGTTTCTGAAGATCTCTGCTCTTGTTAGCAGAACATCTGTAGTAGAAAACCAGAACTTAAATAAATCCAAGTATTCTTATACCCCTCCAAACCTTACCGCTTTCTATCATCAGTTCTTTAAATATTTTACCAAAGATTTGTATGTTCAGCTTCTCTGTTGTCCTCCTAGCTCTGCTCATGAATCCACCCTTTCCACTAGCCTTGGATGTTTAATAAGTTACATCTAAGCAAAAGCTAGTTCAATGCTGATTTAGCAGACAAATAGCCTCTCCTCACTTCTACCCAAATCTTGTTGTTTTTTTTTTTGCACATAGGTCAGGTATTTTTCTGTATATTCTAAACTAGCTGGATCTGAAATATTAGGGCAATTATCATATGCATTATTATTTTTTAAAAGATATTTATTTATTTTTAGGCAAGTTCTCAGTCAGTGAAAATTGGGATAGTTCCATGTGGCAAAACTGTTAGAGGCATAGCTTTATGAATTTACACATCTATAAATGATATTCCAGTTCTGTAGGTGGAATATCTTTTTTCCATGTCATCTGAGGCATAAACCAGAAAATGTACTTCCCTAGACTTCAAAGTTAAAACTGTAAGAATGATTAAAGGGAAATTTAAAACAAACATTTGCTTGCCAGATCTCACCTGGCATTAATACACACGCTGCACCACTTAAGATATCAAGTTAATATTGCCATGTGCACAGATTTTTCCACCTGAATCCTGGCTGCCCTGAAACTTGAAGGGAGAGAATCTTGCAGGTCCTCTGAGGCAGGGCTGAGGGGAGCACTGTCAGGTGGCACTAATGCCTGGCACACAGCTTCGTCTGGCTTGTTGTCACTCGAAATAGTAACCATTGAATCCTAGAATGCTTTGCCATGGAAGGGAAATGTGGAAACCTGCAAATTGCTCTCTCCATAGATACCTTATGTAACGTTAATCCACAAGTATGATCATACTGTGAGCTCTTGTTTGTCTTGTATGTTGTCTAAAAAGTTACGTAGGTGCACATAGGGTGCATCTAGGGTAGGATCATGAATGTGCTTTTGAAGTAACTCTCCTTATTATCTCCAATTACTGTGCTTTGATTTATACTAGGTAGGAGCCATGGAGCACACAAATGGGATTCTTTTCAGATGAAACTAAACCAGCAGATATGCTCCCATTGGCATAAAAGTCATGGGGCTAGACTAGAGCTAGACCAAGTAAATTCACCTAAACTCATACTGAGTAGATGCCACATGCTTAGCACCAGCTTTTCTGCTGTCCAGATCGTCTCCTATCTATCTGCACTATTTTCTAGTCCTACTACTGTCCAGTTCTGCTACTACTGTTAAGGAATGTCAGACAGAAACAAGCTGCAGTATCAGCTAAAGGCTATACAATGTTGTTTTTGAGATGCAAGTGTTTTAAACATTGTAGACAAGATTACTATGTGAAGAAATGAAATAAAGAGCATATATGTAAGACAGGGAAGTAGTTTTCTGGATATAGTTTAACAGTGAAAAAACATATATTTGAATGATTAGCACACATCTTGTAATGCATACACTTTTCATCCAAAAGGCTAGGAGGTCCATATACCATTAAAATGGTAGGTGAGTCTTATTTTAAGGGCTTCAATTGATATCAAATGGTGTACAAGGCTTATGCTTGCCTTGGGCATAAGGGCACAATTCACCCCGAAAGAAGAGACTGAACATAAGTCTCATCACAGCTGCAATATTCATTTCTGGAATGCACCCAGCAGGTCTTATCCAAGCCACTATAGACAGGCAGCTTGAGTTTTTCCAGTTCCTAATGATTACACAGTATCCTGGAGTCAGTTGGACAACTTCCACAGAGAGTGAAACTTTGTATTTAATATCTCCCTGAAATAAAAGTGGTATAAGAGAAGGGCCTCAGTATTTTTTAATTTTTTTTTTTCAATTTTATTGCTGTTGTTGAAAAGGTTTAGCCCACAGGGACTGGAGCACTGGGCAAAAATACAAAATATGCAGTACATCCTGTTACACCAAAGTAGGCAGATCCTCTCCCTTAACAACCAGACTGGTACAATGGAAGACTTTGTCTAGTTTCCCTGACCGTAAGGTGCTGTAGTGTGCATGGTATTTCATTATAGTTTTCATTTCAGGAAGTTAAATGGTGGCAATCACCAGGTGTTGTGACTCTATTTTCACCACTGTTGCAGGAGTGAGTGTGTTTAAAAGGAATGGATAAATCTTCCCGGAGTTCAATTCAATGACACTGCAGTGTACCAGATGAGATTATTTCCCTCTTTACTGGGTACCCAAAATATTGTCAAATATGAGTCTAGAAAATCCTCATCAGCTATGTTGCACAGAAATTTGCAAAAAAATAAACAAATGAAGTGCCTAGCAGATATAACATATGGACAGAAAAGAGAATAGTTTGATCTTAAGTTCATCCAAACAAGTGGTTCTTTCAAAACCTGTCTACTGTGATCTTTAGCAGGATTAAAAATAGAGCTGGCCCACTACCTCCACTACACATCATGCTACAAAATACCATTGCTTTCTCATGTGACCTGGAATAGATTTACAAAACACATACAGCCATGGAGGCAGCTTGCCTTTCAAGGTGCTAGAAGAACAGGGCAGGGAACCTCTAAATCAACCCAAACTTTTGCTCTTCTATGTAGTCTGAGTTAGAGAGATTTCATCACAGCCTCAAGGCTTTTCCCCAAATTACCTACACTGTCTGAGAGCTCTTCTGCTTC
Source organism: Tricholaema leucomelas (assembly GCA_013400475.1). Lineage (NCBI taxonomy): Eukaryota > Metazoa > Chordata > Aves > Piciformes > Lybiidae > Tricholaema lacrymosa > Tricholaema leucomelas. The sequence continues at coordinate 71,578 of WAAF01001950.1, read as the reverse complement.
TCTGCCTCCTTGTCTGCAGTATTTTCAGACTTTTTTTTTTCTCCCAGGAGGACATTTTGAAATGTGCACGTCATGGTCCAGATCATAACCACACCAGGCAACCTTCTTTCCTCCCTGATGTTTACTGGGGTTTATATTCTCCAATATGAACTGAAAAATGTGTGTACTCAAGCCCTTGCCAGTGAACAGCATGACTTTCCATGGTTCATAAAAACTCACCCATTCCCTGTGTAGGAAAACCATTCTCCTTTGCACAGAGCAGTTCACAGCCTCAAAACACGGAAACCACATGGTGACAAGTTTTAAAAGAAAATATAGCAAAACAATGTCCCACCCATGACCCTCCCCAACAAAACCCCACCCTTTTCATCCTGGAAAAATGACCAGTGCAACCATCTGGTCTCCCACAATGTTCCAGCTCCTGTTGTGTGAGGAAGTGTTAACACCGTGTTTCTGCTTGGCAGCTTTTAAGTCAGCCTGTTTTCAGCCTTACCACCTTCTTCCTTGGCCACTGACTTATACTCAAGGCAGAGCATGTTAAGGGATACTTGCACTTGAGCTTCTTCCCCCAGTGTGGCTGGGAAGCTCTCGTATGTGCAAGAATTTATACATGTAGTTTGGAGTCGATGTGTGTTTGGGTTTGAGAAGAGCCATATGTTCACAGCTCAAATACTCAGCATGACCCACCTGAGTCATATCTTAATGTTTCCAGGGGAGAAATAACAGCCTTTGGTAAGATGTTCCAATACTTTTTAACCTTAACAATTAAGAAGTTACACCTGATTTATAATCTGAATTCCGTTAGCTGCAGTGACCAGCTATGACACCTTGTTAAACTTTTCCTTGACAGTTGGAAGGATCTGCTATTTGGTTTTCCTTGTCGGTAAAGTTATAGCTAATACCCATATCGTGAGTACTTGTTTGGGGAGGCTAGAACATGGTAAGGAACTTATGCATATCCAAAAAACTACTTTTCAATACTTCAGCCAGGGTCTTGTCTTAGCCTCCTTCAGTTTATCAAAGTTCTCTCTAGGATGTGCAATCCCAGGCACAGATACAGGCTGGGTGGTGAATGGCTGAGAGCAGCCCTGAGGAGAAGGACCTGGGGGTCTGGGTTGACGAAAAGCTCAACATGAGCCGGCAGTGTGCACATGCAGCCCAGACAGCAACCCTGTGCTGGGCTGCATCAAGAGCAGTGTGGCCAGCAGGGCAAGGGAGGGGATTCTCCCCCTTTACTCTGCTCTCCTCAGACCCCACCTGGAGTACTGTGTGCAGTTCTGGAGCCCCCAACACAAGAAGGACATGGAACTGCTGGAGCCAGTCCAGAGGAGAGCCACGAAGATGCTCAGAGGGCTGCAGCAGCTCTGCTATGAGGACAGGCTGAGAGAGTTGGGGCTCTGCAGCCTGGAGAAGAGAAGGCTTCGAGGAGACCTTAGAGTGGCTTTCCAGTATCTGAAGGGAGCCTACAGGAAGGCTGGGGAGGGACTATTGACAAGGTCTAGTAATGTCAGGACGAGGGGGAATGGGTTTAAGCTGGAAGAGGGGAGATTTAGACTGGATGTTAGGAGGAAGTTCTTTACAGTGAGGGTGGTAAGACACTGGCACAGGTTGCCCAGGGAGGTTGTGGATGCTTCCTCCCTGGAGGCGTTTAAGGCCAGGCTGGATGAGGCCTTGAGCAACCTGCTCTAGTGGGAGGTGTCCCTGCCTATGGCAGGGGGTTGGTTGGAGCTGGATGATCCTTGAGGTCCCTTCTAGCCTAAACCATTCTATGATTCTATTCTCTGTTTCTATGTGGATATTGCAGCTGGATAAAACAACGCTGCTCATGTAAGTGTAAAACACACATGCAAGATGACTTGGCATAACTGACACCACACCAGGAACTCACATTGGCTGGTTAACAGTAGCAGCTTCGCCTTTTGCTTTTATTTAGTACCTACTTCTCTGAAAAAAAATGTTCCTCTACTAAGAGGATGTTTCCAGATGTACTGCTCTGCTCAATACTTACTCTTCAGGATCCCACGTTCTTCATGTTAAGGTCCAGCTCATTTTAAAGCTTAGAGTGTCTCTCCAACATAATTTGTGATTTTGTATTTATTTCTAGGTCACTGATAAAAACACTGAATTGTATTGTGTCAAGAATTGTGTTTCTTGGTATTCATCCAGAAAATTTTGTTTGATAATAAGCAATTCTCTACAATCACATGTTGAGGTCTATCGGTTTCCAATATAGTCAAGGTTTGCTGCATATTTTCTATGCCTAGGCAAACCCACATGAATCACACTGAGCAACTACACTGTAATAAGGCTGGATAATAGTTCTTGGTCATATAGGTCACTACCTCCTTTATATCCTCTGCCTGCTGACCTCACTCCAACTTGGTTTTGCTGCTCATACATATTTCTACCTATGGGGCTCAGATAGCACCTCCTGCAAAAATAACCCCACCAAAACAAACCAACCAACCAACCAAACATATAAACTTATGTCCCTTCCTGTTTGCATCTTCTGAAGAACTCTTCTTGGTGGATTCTCACAGTAGGATTTTTTTTTTCTTTTGGTTGTTGTTTGGTTGTGTTTTCTTTTTTCTTCTTAGAACATCTGTCCACTCTTTTGTGTGATCTTTAACGCATCACTCCACTCACTGGTCCCATTCAGACCATTTTCTAGTGAAGAGCAATATGGGAGTCTCACTGTTGAGTTTTAAGTATCAAGGAGAAAAAAAATAATGGGTGAGGAAAATCCACTTAGCCTTGGCAAAAATCTGTGATGCATATTGTTGTGTACAAGCTGTACTGTTTCCTTGGAAGTAAAGTCTGAGTGAGGCCTTCTAATCTCTTGTGGTTTTTTGTTTGTTGTTGTTGTTGTTGTATTGTTTTTTAATGGACTAGTCCTTATTATAATTATCCAAAGAATTATAATGGAGCAGAGTCTTGGTCCTAGTTTGCACACATGAAAGTTAATGACTGCACAAAATGCCAGGCAGTGCCATATCAGACTGTCTGTTCTCTGCAGTATAACCCTCATGGACCTTTCTCCTCTCATTTGGCTAAACCTGCTTTAATAAGCACCCAGAGTGGTTCAAGTTGGGTATTCCTGCTGTTCCTGCTCTCTAGACCCAGACCGGCTCCTTCACAATATTTCTCTTGAAGCAGTGGCTTGCATGGGACAGAATCACCATTCCAAAACAAAGCAAGGAGATGCTGTGAGTCGATGAAAGCCACATGAACTTGGAATTCTGATGACTTTCATTATGCTGTAGTACAAGTACCCTGTGTTGACGAGGCCCGATGAATTTTAGGTGGCTGTGCCATTATTTTGGGTTCCAGACTCATTCTGCAGATGTGAAGCTGCTCTGTATGCGTGTATGTTTGCCTGCACAAGGTGAGGATCTTTCTTTATTTTTTAATGTGGGGAACTAAACCACTCTCATTCTCTACTCTTTTTTACTTAATGCTTTGCTGGGCTACCAGAGAAACAGTAGGAGAGTTATTGGTCAATAGCTCTTATAGTAAAAGTTAGTAATGTTTCCCAGTAGTAAATGCTGTGGCAAAGACATGAATTCCTTTCAAGTTCTGAATCAGATTTTTTTTTTTTTTCTTTTCTTTTGACCCATTCTGCAGATCTGGGGAATTCCAAAAGAATCATTTTCATACTGAAACCAAACTCATCTGTATTGTTAATGGAACTGTCAAACTGCTGTTTTTACAATGTGTGATTCAGAGAGCTCAGCCACCCACACACTAACTGTAACCACAAGAGGCAACACTTCAGAGCATCCTATCTGAGAATCCATCTATATGGACATTTCAGACAGACCTGAGGCTCTTTTTGCTTATGCTTCGAACTGCCTGGACGTGAGCCAGCTCTAATTTAGAAGTCCTGCAGACATGTTAGTTCAGTTCTGTGTTTGAGCTAATATCAAAGCCCTGCAATCATCTGGGTTGAGATGATGCCTTGTAGGTAAACCTCAGTCCTCAGGTGATTCAGAGTTGTCTTGCCTCCGTGGATGTCAGAGGAATTCAGCCTCAAAAGAAAACCATGTAAGAGAGTACGTGTTTTTCTCTTATCTTACGCATGTGGCATAACAATTGCTCTTGCCAAACGGATTTTTCTACAGAACTGATGCTTTGCCTACAGATAGTTTAAGGGAACATCCTTGCACCCAGTGACCTCCATGTTGAACATGAAGCATCTCACTAACAACCTCCACTTGCAGCTCACTATCAACCTCCACCCCCAACCTGTCTTTCTCTCCCTTCCTTTGCACTCACTCAGGCCTGGCCAAAGTCCAGTCCTCAGCCAAAGCCTGTAGGACTCCTTCCCTAGTGCATGTACTTTACAGATAAGAAAGTCTTACATCAGAAGAAAACCAAGCAGAACCCCCCTGCCTGTACTCACGTGTCACACCCAGAAGCAATATCAAGGGCTCTTGGCTCTCAGTCTCAGCAGAAAACAAGTTTGCACCCGAATCATTTGGAAGCAAAACCTGTTCAGGAAAAAGGCATCCGGTCCAAAACGTAGTACCAACTCCTTTGTTTAGTTTAGCAGAATCCCATGGTTTTGCATTCTCATCCCTCAATCCTCCCTACCAGAGAAACAAGTCTACAGTGATTCAAACACATGTATGCTCTTCACTAACTCCCAACAGTAGTAACTTGTTCCATAATCTCAGTACTATTTGCATTAAATAGTTCTGCCACGTTTCCTCTGCTCCTAATGCAGAGAAGCAGATAGGTAAAAAAAGCAAAGAACAGCTTATGTCTCACTACACTTGATTTTTAATTTGAGATCTATGCAAACTTTGGGACTAATTAGGTCTCTTTAAAATAAGGGAAATTCCTGTAAACCCTTTCTTTTAGTTCTTCAAACAAAATGAAATGTGGAAGCATTCTGGATTATAGCATGTAAGCTGATGTGGAGATAAGATAGGCTTTGTTTTCTCTGAGACTCAGATTCTTTAGGTAAAGTTCCTTGTTGGCAGCCTGCTTAGGTTACTGAAATGCAATTTAAAGTTTCCATTTGCCAGCTTTTTTTCACAACTCTTTTACAGAAGTAGGAGGTAAGTGGTCATGGAAAGTCTTTCTATCAGAGGTTTGCTGAATGATAATGAAAACTTTGTCAGACAAAACCCAGTGCAGAATAACTGTTTTGTTGTTTCTTTCCTGGAAAAGCCCACAGATGACTGTGTCTTTCACATTATGTTGATACTGTCTGTACCTTCGAAAAGCTCCCTCAAAAATGAAAACAGAAACAATGAAAACTCTCTTTTGTGAAACAGCATGCTCCAAAAGATCGTTAGGTAGTGTTTTAATCTGGAGCTGAGTCAAATGGTATTTTATTGGCTCAGGTCACAGTTCATAACGTTTCTTAACAGTATGTAGTGGCTGTATTTGCTTTGCTTTCTGTTTTGCCTCTTGACTGCATCCACTCAAGAAAGCAAGGAAATATTTTCAAAAGCTGGGAGATCATTTTGAAAAACCTTTGCAGAATACTGGGAAATCTTCATGAACCTTGAGACTGTTTGTTACACTCTACATACACTCTATGTACTCTTTTACCTATAGCTGGCTGCTCTTTTCTTAAAAAAAACAGGTACTGCTTATGGATTCTCATTTCTCTTCATCACAGGCATTTAGTATCCTCTGCGTAGCATGGATTCTCATTTCTCTTCATCACAGGCATTTAGTATCCTCTGCGTAGCATGGATTCTCATTTCTCTTCATCACAGGCATTTAGTATCCTCTGCGTAGCATGGATTCTCATTTCTCTCCATCACAGGCATTTATTATCCTCTGCATAGTATGGATTCTCATTTCTCTTCATCACAGGCATTTAGTATCCTCTGCTTAGGCTCCTGCTGCCATGTCTGCATGGATTGGTTATTTCCTTCTCTTTCCAATACCCAAGAGGGTATTTGCCATCCCTCAGGGAAGGTCATGTTTGACTTGTTGGTCTGCCTGAAAGCTCTTCACTACCAAAGAGCTGTGGAATGAGCAGGGATGGAGAAGCTGCTTTCAGCTTGATGGCTGCAGGTCATGTCAGGGGGTTTGGTTGATTGTTTTTTTAAGTTAATTTTATTTTTAAACAGGTGGGACCTGTTCTTGTTTAGCATGACAACAATAAAAGCTCCTTAATAATAGTCATTGTAATGGTAGTAGTCATCATCATTGTCATACATACTTGCTACCCGGAGGGGCTAATTTCTGCTTCCATAGATTTAAGAGACTGCAACTCTTAATCAGAGGTTTTCTGGAAACTAGACAACTTTCCAAGCTGAAGGCCTAAAATGAAGTGGTCTTGAAATATCCAGTGCCTCCTGTATACACACAAAAATCTGTAGCCATTCTGCTTTTAGCACTGTGCTTGGTAAATAAGCAGATTCAAAAGCTAATGTTTTATACCCTGCCACTGCTATTTTTATTGCAAATTTCTCTACTCCTTCTCTAGTTATCAAGTAGTCATGGCAGAAAGCTATGCAGATTTAGTAGATAAACATAAAATCAGTTAAATAATGGGAAATTCTTCGTGAAGGAACTTAAACCAGACGAGGGGCCTGAGTGGCCTCTGTTTCTCCAACGTCCTCTTTATCAGGGAATTTGAGACCTCCCTGCGTGACACTATACACAGGGAAGTTCATCTAACTCTGCTTTCCAAGTCAAGCAGGTGAGAAAAGCTGATACCTTATAAAATCAGGTGTTGTGGTCAGTTACCTGGAGAGCCTGGGCTGGAAGAACACATCCCTAGAACACAGTAATGAAGCTGTTCTCATTTCAGCAGGGACAGAAAGTCACCTCTAAAAGTAGCCAGAGACGGATGTATAACACTGACCTGGGGACGTAGTGACCCCCATTATAATAAATTGTTTCCTCTTGGACTACTGATGGCCTATCAGCCAGGAGAATAGTGGGCTGCAGTCCCAGACACAGCAGGTGTGAGAGCTGGGAGTGCTGTCCTTAAGGTTGGGGTGGGTGAGGAGCTGCCTTGGCCCCTCCATCTCCTCCAGTCAAAGCCTCTTGCTGCACAGACCATGCATTACCCTAGGTGCGTATGCAAGGCAGCTGCCTGTCAGTGAGGAAGGAGGCAGTACTGATGCCCCTAAGGATCTTCTGCCCCCCTTGTTACCTATTTATTGAATCCCTCCTGTTAATTCGTTCTGCTCAGGGCCTTGTCCTTTGTTTTTTTTTACTATGTTTGAGGTCAGATTTTCAGCCCTTTAGCTGCCTTGCACATTCATAAACTATCGAAGTACACACAAAGAAATGAAAAGGTAGGCTGGTGTCATGTCAGCTGGATATTCTGAGTAGCTTTGAAACTGAGAGAAATGAGGAGTCTTTCAGAACTCACATGTTCTTTTGGTTTGGAGCAGGTGTTGATCTGTTGGAAGGTAGGAGAGCCCTGCAGAGGGACCTGGACAGGCTGGATGGGTGGGCAGAGGCCAATGGGATGAAATTTAATAAGGCCAAGTGCAGGGTTCTNGAGGTGCTGGAAGGTCTCCAGAGAAGGGCAACAAGGCTGGTGAGGGGCCTGGAACACAAAGCCTATGAGGAGAGGCTGAGGGAGCTGGGGTTGTTTAGCCTGGAGAAGAGGAGGCTCAGGGCAGACCTCATTGCTGTCTACAACTACCTGAAGGGAGGCTGTAGCCAGGTGGGGGTTGGTCTCTTCTTCCAGACAACCAGCAACAGGACAAGGGGACACAGTCTCAAGTTGTGCCGGGGGAAGTATAGGCTGGATGTTAGGAGGAAGTTGTTGCCAGAGAGAGTGATTGGCATTGGAATGGGCTGCCCAGGGAGGTGGTGGAGTCACCGTCCCTGGAGGTGTTCAAGAAAAGACTGGATGAGGCACTTAGTGCCATGGTCTAGTTGACTGGATAGGGCTGGGTGCTAGGTTGAACTGGATGATCTTGGAGGTCTCCTCCAACCTGGTTGATTCTATGATTCTATGATTCTAAGGATACATTGAACATGGCAGACCCTTATCCAAACTCAGTAAGCATCCAAACTTGCAATGAGCTGTAGTTGAAGTATGTAAAATTACCTGTATGAGACTTTTGGGAAATGGCAGAAAAACCTTCTCCACAGGTTCTCAGGCTCATATTCCCAGTAAGTTTCTGAGGCCTTTCTGGAAATATTAAATGTCATTAAAGGTGGCTGAGAGATGGCCAAGGAGTTTTCTATAACTTGAAATTGTTTAAGAATATGTTTACTAATCCCTCAGAACAATATGCTTTGGAAAATCACAGCAATGGGGATTTACCATTCCAAAGTACAGATGATTGTGGAAAATCTGTGAAAAGGTGAGACTTTTCATTTGTCCTGGAAAACCTCAGCTAGCCTATTTTATCTTCTTCTCCTGCATCTTTACCTCAGTTTGTTCTCAAATCTTGGAACAAAAGAACTCTTTGGTACCCAGCCAATTCAAGAGCAGTTTTCTTTCATACGCCTTTACATGCCTGAGAGCACGTGCCTCTTGATTCTGTTCATAATATTGCTATGATATTGAAAAGTTCTATTTCATATATTTAATGTTAGGACTATGCTGACAGATCTACAGCTTTGCCTAATAACAGTACTTGAAAAAGTAAGATTTCACTAAGCATTCATTTTAAATGACATAATTTTTATTTTTATCATTCTGTTTGCCTAAACAAAAGCAAACTTGCCTTGCATGATTTTTCCTTTGCTGATGTTAGTTGTACAAATATTTACTGGCTGGGCTAAACCAGAGTTTCAACTAAAACAGTTTTATCTATCCAAATAAGGTAATTTAAATAGCCATATACCATTAAAAAGAAGAATTTTTGCATACTTTAAACCCCAAGTTTTACTTTTGGTAAAAGGGAAGGTAATTTGCTACACTCATTCTTGAACTATGTTTTATTTTACAATGCAGGATCTTAATTGATTTTGCTATCTATCAGCTCAAACCAAATTAAAATAGCACTGGTATGTGAGCAGCCTGTTCAGAACATCATTCTGCTGGTTTTGTTGAGACAAAAAGGTTGAGCAAAACGTCTCTAAAGTGCATTATATCTAGGCTGACATTGCAAAATGAGCCTTGTGGGTTTTTTCCCCATTTGTTTGTTTTGCTGAAGGTGTGGACTTGTAGCCAGGTTCCCAAATAATGCAAAAATACTGTCTTCTCAGTGAAAAGATGAGCAGTGCAAAGCAGTCTTTGATTTAACAAGAACAACCAGGGAAACTAGAGGAGATCCATCCTCAGGAGGAAGGGGAAAGGGATGCAGCCACTGTGCAATCTGCCTGAAAGGCCTTGAACATAATGTCAGCTATTTGTAACATTTTTTTTTTCTCTTGCTCTCTCATTTTACCTTTGGTCTAAAAAATAAAATAAATATTTATAATGACATTAGTCACAACTTTGTTAGGAGGAAGTCAGCACTAAATCTTCCTCCTAGGCCTAGGTGATGTGAAAAATGGGATCTGAATGCAAAGGACCTGTTGTTTATTCTGACCTTCTTTTCTGTTTTTCTCTGGATTTTCAGTTTAAATGTGGCACTGGTTGTCTGTTTCTGAGGCCAGGATTAATGAGAGCAGCCCACATCCTTAGCAAAGCCAGGAATGCCTCATTGACATTTTCCAAGTCTATACCAGATACGATATTCCCTAAACTGCAGATGAATCATCCAGCAGACCTCAGTGGTTTTGAGCTCAGACCCAAGGTGTGTGTCAGAATGAACAGAAGAGAGGATTTGCCCTGGTGAGACCCCATCTTGAGTACTGTGTTCAGTTTTGTGCTCCCTAGTTGAAGAGGAATGGAGATCTGCTTGAGAGAGTCCAGCAAAGGGCTACGAGGATGATTGGGGGACTGTAGCACTGCCTTGTGAGAAGACATGGGGATTTTTGTTCTGGAGAAGAGAAGAGCAGGAGGGGATTTGATAAATGTTTATAAATATCTGAGGGATGGGTGTCAGGAGCAGGGAGGACAGGCTCTTCTCACTTGCTCCCTGTGATAGGACAAGGAGCAATGGATATAAGCTGCAGCAGGAGATTCCACATCAACACAAGGGGGGACTTCCTTACTGTAAGAGTCACTGAGCACTGTAACAGACTCCCCAGTCTCCTCTGGAGACTTTCAAGGCTCATCTGTGTGCTGCCTTCTGTGACTCCGTGTCCTGCTCTGGCAGGGGTTTTGGACTCAATGATCTCTTTGGGTCCCTTCCAACCCTTAGCATCCTGTGATCCTGTGATGTCGTGTCTATGTTACAGAGGAAGGAACTGATTAGTGGGCCTTCCTACCTCAGGTCTCAGTGCTGAATAACTTTATCATCCAAGGTAGGAGGGCTATGAAGAGTCCCTAACTGCTGTTTTCAAGAGAAATGCCTTTTAAATGCCTCTGTACTGCAGCCATCTGTTCTTATTTATGACATTTTCCATATACAAGAGAATATCACACATTTTCATTCTGGAGATCTTACTCTTGCTTTAAAAAAAACCCTGAAGCCTAAAACAACCCAAAAAAAATAGCACATGAAAGGAAAAATATATCTCACACCATGGACATGCCTCCAGAACAAATGAGACCGGGTGCCTGGAGCTGTCGCCCAGGCTGGCCTCTGTTCAGCAAAACACTCACGTGCAACCATACGCTTCATTCACTCCAGTGGGCCATTAAGCCTAGACTTAGATTGGACTTTCTGTAACAGCTGCCAAAGAAACTCATAGTGCTGCTGCCTCTCTCCCTGCAGTGATGCAGGAAGAAACCTGATTAAAGCCGATGTAAGAGACTACTGGTGGAAGCCAAGTACTCTGTACAACAACAGGTTTTACTGATCTCATAAAACTCAGGAATTTTTCTGTTAGCCAGACACCTATTTTTGACTGTCATATACAAACAACTCATCTACTGTTCACATATATAAAAGCCTAGTGCACTCCTGCAGTAAGTCCCAGCACTTAAAGTACTCCAGGGGAGAAACATCAGGACTCTCCTTGTACTGACAGGTTTCAGCCTCAGCTGAAATCGGATGCTAGAGGAAATGAATGCGATTTATGCATGAGGAGAAGAGTTGCTCAGGCAGGATCTATATTAAAACCCTGCCTTGCAACTCTCACAGGGTGTCTTTATGATTCATAAACATTATAACTCATAAATATGTAATACAAAAGGAGATTCAAAATACAATGAAGAGTACAATGGGGTTTACAAATTCACGCAGTTATCCATCTCCAGTCCTATACTCCATCCTTATGTGATGACTTGCATGATTCTGGCCTGATTCTACAACCCTATTTATAGGGAGATACATATATTCGTATAAATAACTGTTAAGATCAATGCTATTTTACTACATGGTGTTGTGGTTTAAAACAGAACAGATTGCTCTTTTATCTCTTCAAAAAAGGGCAAATGAAAACTGCTTACACACAGGATTGGAGAACTTGGAGGTTTGAAAGGAAAAGCAATTCATACATTACAATGCTGCAGTTCTATAATGGTGAGCGTAGCAAAGCATATAATAGACAAAGAAATTCATCATCTGGGTTCACACAAAAGCTCATTAAGCCAAAGCTTCATACAACCCCCCAAATCCCAGGCCCAAATGCCCCCTCTCTACAGTGCCTCTCTACTCGCACACCAAAAAGTCATTGTGACACAGCACAAAATTCAGCTAGGCAAATCCAGACCTCAGTTAAGCTGCTCCAGGCCTAATTGGCAACATCACCAAGGCCAACCAGGTCTTATCTGCTCTGCAAGAGATAAGAACCTGCTTGTCCTTCCTGGGAGGAGAGAGAAAGGGCAAAAGGGAAAAATCTGACTTTTCATCCGGTTTTATAGGGACGCAGGACTTATGAGTACGAAATACAATGATTACACTTCCTGGTACGCCTCCTGGACACTCTAGCTCCTGGAGATCTGTAACTTTGTGGTATTCTTAAAAGCACATAGGCTCAAACTGCCACACATGGTTTATACATTTCAGAGAAAAAAAACCCCAAAAACTCCAAGAAACAGCATTGTTTGCAGACAAAAAGATCAAGACAGCAAAGGATGACGTTATGTATGAATCTCTCTCATATGAGGAAACCAGTACAAGTACAATAGGGGAAACCAGTAAAAGTACAATAGGGGGAACCAGTAAAAGTACAGTATTGCTAAGATCAGATGAGAATACTTAAAAAGCAATTGTTCACTTTAATGCAGGAGAATAAATATTAGTTTTGGAGAGGTGTGAAGTGGTCTTCTAGTCCTCGTCTATGTTGAGGACTGGCTTGTAATGAAGAAGATGGAAAGAAAATTTTTGTCTGGTTTTCATTAATTAACATAAAATACACTTTTAGTACTTGGTGATTAATCCTCACATTCTTAGAAGAGAAAGACCTATATGGTCTGTAAGGGATGTCATCAGCATGTGATTTCTTTGAGTGGTTGATTTTTGTATACAATGTTTTTCCATTCCTCAACGAAAAATAGTTTTTGTGACTGAGTGTCTTAAGTATGGAAAATTTATACTGGTCAGGTTTTTATTTTCAGGATTTTAATTTCTTCTTCATCATCACCGTATCCTCAGTCATTCTATGGTTCTATGATTTGCTTTCTATTGACACTACTTATTTTATTTAAAAAAAAGTAGACTTCCTCACTCAGCAACATTACCAGTTATCCAGAGCAGATATGATAAGAACAAACACAGATTACATTTGGGATGGAATAGAATAGAATAGATTAGAATCAACCAGGTTGGAAGAGACCTCCAAGATCATCCAGTCCAACCTAGCACCCAGCCCTATCCAGTCAACTAGACCATGGCACTAAGAGCCTCATCTGGTCTTTTCCTGAACACCCCCAGGGACGGTGACTCCACCACCTCCCTGTAAGTCTGTAGTATCTAATAACATGGATTTGTTGAAGAAAAAGTAATTTGGAATTAGTACCCTTAAAAACAAATTTGTCCATGATACTAATAAAACCTTTTCCCTAGGAAGAGCCTGTTCTATGCCAGTCAGCTTCTTTTCTGAGCCTGGGAAGAAAAACAGTTTCTCAGTCTCACTAAATTTAATCCCCAAACAGAATTTTCACCTTCCCATCATTGCTGATCCAGTCTCTGGAACAAATTAAACCACAGAAGCTTTAACTAGGGAGGGCTTCCAGTGTCTGAGGTCGCTTAGTGAGTTGCTTGAAACAACAGATTCTTGGCACCAAAAAAAATTTTCTTTGATATGCTCTTTCCATTTAAACAAAAGATTAATAACCAAATATCACTAGGTAATTTCTCCAGAGTCCTTAAGGGGTGGAAAATGTATAGATGAAGTAGAATGCCTCACTACTCTTAGTATTCAAAACCCTGCTGGATACTCATAGTCTTTGAAATGTCTGCTTTTAATTATGCACATTGCCTTTCTGCCAGATAGCAGGTGGAACAGCTTTCAATTCAAGTGGGAGCTAATATAAACTCTCAGCAAAGTCTCTTCAAGAGGATTCCTTTTCAAGGCTGCCTGTGTCAAGCTGAGACTTTAGGTGTGCAGAGGAGAATATTCTCCTTTCAGTTAATTGCACGGGAAGTAAAGTCTTTTCCTGTGTACTGGCAAACTTGAGTAAAACTTGAACTTCCCCTGTTATCTGTCCATTAGCCAGACATACTGTACTTCCATGACATAACTCTATCTCTTTGTATCCAGGCTGATACAACTCATGTAGACCTGTTGTTTGTTCTCATCGATTCTCACCTTAAATTGACTCTGTCAGGGAAACCTTTTCCTCTTTCATGGCAATTTTCCCCAGGTTTTCCCTGAATTGTCTATGAATGGAATACACACAGCTGCATACACAGGTGCTCAAGCTCCCTATTTCATTACAGGTTTGGGTGTGCCAAAGGGCTTTTTTTGCACAAGCTACTTGTTGACAGACATAGGAAGGTAGAGGTTTGAAAATTCCTGGAGATATTATTGTGCTATACCAGGAATCTCTGTCAACAGTCAGGATAAGTCCTACAAATCCAGAGTCTGATCCTCCAAAATGACTCACAGAACTTTGGTAAAGTTTAGTTAAAGAAGACAGAGCTAAATTACAGAATAAAAGAACATTGCAGCTTTAAAGTTTAGATTCAAGAAAAGGCAAGCCCTAAGTATGTGTCTAATTGCTTTTCTGGATAAGTGTAAATTGAAATAAAACCCCAGCCAAATGAAAGCAACCTAATAGCTCCAAACTCCTAACTTCTCATCCACTTGGTTTCATCTACATCCAGTACTTCTGGTGTGCATGGGAGAGGAGAGCTTGGGAAAAGACATGTACTTAGCACAGTTACAGCTTTAAAAAAAATTAATATTTTGTCCTGAAAATGAAAAATATAAGATAATGCCAGTCAGTGACCAGATTTTATTATAAAAACTATAATCAGCAATCCTACTTGTGTCTTGTTGACTCCATTGTTGAGTCCAGGACAAGACTTTCTCCACTTCAAGACCTTGGTTTTGCAAGCAAAGCAGGAACAGCATTCAAGGGCAGGTCTTCAAAAGCAGCAGACACTCCACACCACAGACTCGGTTTGTATTCAGGAAGAGGCTTTCCCCAGAAAAGATGATTCTTTTGCTGGTGTGAGGTGGTAATTAAGAAGAATTCAGTTAGGAACTTATCCTGTTTGGAAGAGGTCCAGGAGAACAGCAAACATAAGTGGAGGGGATACTAGGAAATGTAAGAGTGAAGTAGACTACATTTTGTTCAATAAGGCTGCTTTGGAAAAAAACCTCTAACATCAAAAATTCTGAACTTCAGTGTCCCAGAGGGTATTACATTTCTCCCCTAAACTCTTAAAAAGTCAGTTTCTTAGACAAGTATTAGCATTTCTTAGATCAAGTGACCAGCTCCTCAGCTATTGTACAGAGATGTCACTGTCAATTTTTACTAGCTGGAGATGTAGGAAAAAATATCAAAGTAAGTCTTAAGTGGGGTTTAAGCTCTTTGCAAAGCCTGAGCAACAGCTGGCATGCAATACAAGGATTGTTCCACCAGCATATCACAATCTTGTTACTGCTCCTCTTACAAGGACGCCCTCCTGAAGAGCCTGTTAATCACTGCTGTGACCCTGAGCACCATATGCAGAATGAGCAACATAAACTGAGTAACTGAAGTATGCACAGGACTACGAAAATACTTCTCTGTAAAATCAGGCAAACTGTAAAAACCCTTACCCTACAACATGTGGAGGAGAATAGTGAGAGTGATCCCACTGCTTATAAAGGCCCTTTCTCTCTTCAGCACTGTGATGAAATTCCATAGTACTGTAACACTCTTCCAAAGGCAGGCTTGGCTCTTCAATGCATTTGGTGCACACTTCATACAGAGGTTGTGCTCGTTTAGGTAGTTATTAAAAACTATATGTGAGTGTTGAAGAAAAATATTAGTTAAATGTATGAAAAGAAAATCAGACCAGGTGCATGCAGCAGTTACGATGGTATGCAGCATTTCTTGAGCACAGTGACTTACTGCTATTTCAGACATCATCTGTTACCTCAGCAGTCAAGATAGGATACTGGGAAGGTACTATATAGCTATATTGTTCCAAAACATGTTCTGATGCAGAGGTTTTTCACTTATATCTATCTCATACATGTAATAATGAAAGGAAATAGGTTATTTGATGTACAAAACCTAGACAAAAGTAACTCACAAATTTAAATTAATTATTTAGACTTGAAACAACTTTCAACAAACTCCAGGGATCACTCACATCTTGTACTCAAACTGTGGTGTGTTAAGAGTTATCCTATCATCTAAGAATAAAGATCAGGCCCCATATAGTGATAGAATATCTGCTGCTTTCTTTAAATTCTGTTCTGGTCCTCCCAAAGTGAAGCAGAGATAAAGTTCTAGTGTAATAAATTTAAAATACCTCTTTTTTTCTTTCTGTCTTGGTTTCAGTCCAAACTACAATGCTATTTGATTTTTTTTTTTGCTCAAAGACATGTAATTGCCCAGATGATAAAGCTGGACACAGTGGCAAAAGGCATAATGGAAGGAATGTGCTTCACTTCTCACCTGTCTTTCCCAAAATGTGCTGGCAGCCAAGCATGATATTTGAGACAGTTTCAAAAGAATGTGTCTCTTCTCAAATAAAAGGAAGCTTTATTCAGATACTCTTTTTTTATTCCCAAGTCCAAAAGAGGCCACACTCTCAACATCCTCAGAAGCTGGGCTGGCTTGAAATGGAAATATCTGAGCCAGCACATGTGTTGCTACTTCTTTTGGCTATCTAATTAAAAAAAAAACAACAAAAAACCACACAACAACCTAAAACTGCTAAAGGGTTCAGTTTTCATGCTCCTCAGTGACCTCAAACTACCTGAAGGGAGGTTGTAGCCAGGTGGGGGTTGGTCTCTTCTCCCAGACAACCAGCAATAGGACAAGGGGACACAGCCCCAAGCTGTGCCGAGGGAAGTATAGGCTGGATGTTAGGAGGAAGTTCTTGCCAGAGAGAGTGATTGGCATTGGAATGGGCTGCCCAGGGAGGTGGTGGAGTCACTGTCCCTGGGGGTGTTCAGGAAAAGACTGGATGAGGCTCTTAGTGCCATGGCCTAGTTGACTGGCTAGGGCTGGGTGCTAGGTTGGACTGGATGATCTTGGAGGTCTCTTCCAACCTGATTGATTCGATTCTATTCTATTCTATTCTATTCTATTCTATTCTATTCTATTCTATTCTATTCTAAACTCTGGGAAGGCAATAAAGTTGAGAGCGTGCAGCCTCTTCTGGGAATCTCCATATGGTACCTGACAAACACACAGCTTCCTGACATATGCTGAAGCAGCAGTACCTGTGAATCTGTGTCACTACTGTAGGAGATCACTAGAATCCAGTATCACAAATATCTCACTATATGAAGCAACTCACTACATCTGAAGACGGAAGAACTGCTCAGCTTCTCAGTACTGGCTAATAACAAGCACAAACATACATCTTTATATTTAAATGGAAACAGAAATAAATATACATCTTATTCACATTTACCCTCCAGATTTCCAGTCACTGCAGTGGGTTGTAAACAGATCTGTTGTCCTTGAAAAATGCTGTTCAAGACCAGAGAATAAGTTCTGATATTTAATCTGACTTGACCATGACTTTCCTAAGCTATTTTGAGGGGAAAAAATAACGTAGCAAAAGCATCTAATGTAGTCATAGAACAGTGTAAGATAACATTTACATAGGTCACTGAGAAATTTCTCAAGCTTTGCCAGCACATCTTTTCACTCTTTAGATTCCCACACCTCCATCCCTTCAATAAATTGGGACTTTTCACAGAACACATCCAGGCCCTGTGGACATTTACTTCCCTTTTAAAATCCTAACAAAAATCTCGTTGTAAAGAACAGTCTTTCAGCTGAGAATTATTATTTTTTTCTTTTTCACAGTTGTGACAGATTTTAACTGTTGGTGTTTTCTTTATGGCTACCAGCATTTTGTTTTTCTTTCTTTTTCCAATGCTTTAATTTGATTTTATAATGAAAATTAACACTTTCAGTTGAAAATTTTCTTGTAAATATCAGCATTTTTCAGCAGAGAGCGGAAGTTTTCTCTCCTACCCTGCTTATATCTCTTCCATATTTGTTATTTTTTCTTCCAGTGGAAAGGGAAGGGAGACATAAGGATGAATACATGAGAACTAGGATTAGCCCAGCAAGAACAGCTTTGTGACATCCCAGTTTCTGTCACCTCATGGTTGCCCTTCTGTTGTTTTACCATCACACCTTTGTTTTTACAGCAGGCTCCATGCCATGCTTTGTTTCTACCTCCGATCAGTGGAGGACCAGAGTTCCTTTCAGTCCTATGCACCTCACTATGCAACAAGGCAGGACCATATCCTGACTATGTTATGCTGTCCTAAATTGTTATCAATTTCCATGGCTCTTTCCCCAGATCATTTGTAATCTAGACTGGCTCATACTCAGACTAGCAAAGTAAAGGAGCAAAGGGGTTTTTCTACAGCTCTGTTTTGGTAGCACAGCTTTGAAGCAAGCCCCACTGCTTGTCCACGCTTGCCGCACTTCATTTCTGTTCTCAGAGTAGTGTCACCATCTATGAACAGGTTAATTTCAGAGGCACCTAAGACAGATGGACTGTTACAGTTGTACACCAAATGCATTCTAGTTCCTAATGGAACAACAACTCAGAGCAGCAAGTTCTTTTGGTAGCTTCAGACAGGATGAGGGTGGTCTGTCCAGTGATGCAGACTAAATTTAGTCCAACATAAAACCGCTGCATTGCATACAATGTACACATAGAGGACTGAGCCATCTTCCCTTATGGTGTCAAACTAATGTAAAGTAGTCATACATTGTTAAATATATATTTGCAGAATTTCATATAATCTGTTCTCTCCTGGGGAGATTAATCTTTCAATTTAAAATGTCTTAAACCCCTAACTAACCATGACATGATTACTGTTATTAAACCTGCACTATTGTTATTTTAAGTTTGCTACTGAGCAATTATTACCCTAAAAACTAAAGTACTTCTCAACAGGTGCATTTTACTATGTCTACTTTCACTGCACTCTATTCATTAGCACATTTTCTTAATGCAGCTTTGTGGCACCAAGCATCTAGTAACTGAGAGGGAGGCTTTGCTATGCTTTATACCTTCCAGAGCAGAGTAATTTCTCTGGCTTTACCTCTACCTTTTGGAAGTCTTTCAGCATCCCTTCCAGCTCCAACTGTTCTTATCTTGCTATTCTTTGTCTTTTCCTACCTTTTCTACTGTGGTAACTTTGCAGTTACTCTGACATCCACAGTTTCTTTTCCCACAGAAGTAGCTGGTCCCCAGAAAACCATGTAAATCTGTAGAATAAAACATCTGGCAGCTGTATGCACATCATTATTTTAATTCACACACAAAATAATGGCACTCAAAATTAAAAAAAAAAAAACCAAAGACCTGTAGGAGTTCCTGAGCACTTGAGGTCACTAAGTAAGGCTTTGGTTAGAATAGAATAGAATAGAATCAACCAGGTTGGAAGAGACCTCCAAGATCATCCAGTCCAACCTATCACCCAGCCCTATCCAGTCAACTAGACCATGGCACATGGTTTTTCCTACTTTCCTAAAGAAGTTAGTGAAAAATCTTTCAAAAGTGTCAATGAAGTGGAGCTATTTTTCTCTTTTAAGACAGATCAGCTGTGTTCTTCTGAATTTTGTCTAAGGGTGGGGTGTCAATGCTCTTAAAAAGCTTCCTTCCTCACCAATAATGTTTTCCCTCATGCAGACCTTTTAAAATAAGGATGTATAGCTCATGTATCACAATTTAAAAATCATTTGTTGACTCATGTATTTCTTTATTTTAAAGGTCTTCTATTTCTTTTCACCATTTGAAACACTGAGACCTCTTTACTTGAGCTCGAGGCTAAAAGCAGCCTCACTTTCTGATTACAACAATTCAGAAGAATTCCTGTGCAGAGGCAGTTGAAACCAGCAGGATTCAGTTGCCTAGGTAGAAGTACACAGTGTCACTGGAAATACCTTGGAGTAGCTGTATGTTTCCTGCAGAATAGGCAGCACTGGCAAAGGTCGTTTGGGAATCTTGCGTCCTTCTGGATCAGCAGTTAAAGGCCAGGTAGGATCCCTAGGGCATCTCAAATGTCCCTTATCACCTTTATTTTGGCAACTGAATAAGCACTGAAATACAGCACTCCCGTTCCAGGAGGCATGATTCTGATTAAATTTACACTGATGCCACTGCTGATAGAGTTAATGAGATAAGGACCAGTTTTTTCAGCTCCACAAGCTGAAAAGAATTACTCTGAAAAATAAGTAAACCATGTCAATGTCTCACCAGATTTTTAAGCATATAAATCAACTTCCTCTTTCCTTCTTTGAAATCATTAGACTTTCTAAAAAGCAGTTCATGACCTTGCTTTAATTTCTGATTTTTGTATTTTTAATGTATCAAGACATTCTGGGCTTTTTTGTTTGGTTGTTGTTTATTAGTTGTTTTTTTTTAACTTTATTTTTGTTTCGGTTACCTTTATTATCCTAAAGCTTTGGAAACTTTTCTTCCTTTGCTGTAGATGTTTCAGGACATATACAGTTTTTTGGACATAGGAAAGAAGACCTGCAAATCTTACAATATGAAACATTAAAAGAAAACCAGCCCCAGATATTCACAACCCTGGAGATACCAGTGCTATACTGATCAAACATGGTGCCACATACAGCTGGCGCCCAGTCACTAGCAGTGTCCCTCAGGGTTCAGTGCTGGGCCCCATCCTCTTTAACATCTTCATAGATGATCTGGATGAGGGCATCCAGTCAGTCATCAGCAAGTTTGCAGAGGACACCAAGCTGGGGGCAGATGTGGCTGGGTTGGAGGGCAGAAGGGCTCTGCAGTGGGACCTTGACCACCTGGACAGATGGGCAGAGTCCAAGGG